>JAVJIF010002690.1:0-370800 GCA_038442645.1 Agave tequilana
AAACTGATTGTACAAGCTTAGGTCACTGCCCCATGAGATTAGTACCTCGAAGGAATAATCCAAACAAGGAAACCCTCTCTATATACCTTTATCCCATGTCACCGTAATCCGCGCGTACAACCCAGTTACAAACAACACATCAAATTACATATTAGCATCTTATTATAATTGGGCGTCTAAGTTGCAGGCTTCAGTATGCGTCCCATTCCACATACTTCCACTCACAACTTATATAGCAAGTTATTTGAAACTGATAAAGTTCGATGAATCATGTTTCGGATGGGCCCCGTACATGCCCGGGACAACGGTCCAGGAGTATCTGGTGCTGAGCCAGAACGTACCGCTAGGTACCGGGACTTATGGACGCCCGAACAGGAATAGAGTATCGCAGATCCCATAGAAATAGGCCTAGGGCGTGTGCATACCCGGCAGGAATAAACAGGAGTAGGGGTGCCAGCACACCCCACGGAATCCCTGGTGGCCGCCAGGTGATCCCTCAAGTATGTGGCCACGCGCGGCTCGATAAGACCACCATAAACATGATTAATCAGGGCCCATCAGTTTCCCCCAAACGGGTGCAAGTTGTCTTATTAGAATTTAATATGTGATTATCAATTTACGGAATAGCAGGTACAAGACATGATCAGGAGTTCAGGAGTACATGAGTACTGTAAAGTCAGGTCACTGTATATATAATACAGGATAACAAGTACAAGATTCAAGTCACTGCATGAAATGCAGGATAACAAGTATAGTATTCCCGTAAATGAGATAATCACAGGTCAAGTATATCATGCCGAGTGTCAAGGGATAGCATGACAAGATGGTGATATTAGACAGGTAACCAGTCATGTCAAGAGATTGATATTAGTCCGGTGGCAAGTCATGTCATAACAAGGGGTCTTGCCAAGTAGTAGCATGTCAGGTGTTAGATGATAACACATCAGGTAAATACATGGCATGATGATAGAGTAGTAGCTGAGCACAATCAAGCGGAGCTGAGCAAGCTGGAAGTACAGACAGCAACAGTATTTAACACTGGAGCGTCTGGCGAGGTTACCCGGACGACTCGGCTGAAGTGCGAGCGGTAAATCCGGCAGCAACTCGCCTAGACGAATCTAGTGGTAAAGCGCTGAACGCTGATCATGATAACCAGGCGGAGCTAAAGGACCTGACGGTCCCAATCACCTCTCTTTCAAGATAGTGAGAGACCGGAGGCTGAAGGGTCTGAGTACGCTCGGGGTTGAAGCGCACTCTCGGTGGCTACTCGCCATCCCAGGAGTGGGCAGAAACCCAGAGTCCAATCGACCACGAAGGTTGGCCACGCATGGTATAAAGCAACAAGGTACATCACAGGCATGGTATATGTACAAGAATTAAACTACCCTAGTGCAAGCATTCGTCACAGAACAATACATGTCCAGACACTGGCACTCGGCCATACAAATACAGGGACTCAGCCCAATACATAATACATGAAAACATGGAGTAAAACACATGTCGACCCGACGAAGCGGGGAAACCCAAATGGAGGCGAGAGCGAGAACACTCGCCTAAATCACCGGAAAGCCAAAAAGTCTGGAATCCATGGAACTCGCGCATGCGCCATAATTATAATAATATATATATATTTTGGAGAGAGAAATGGGAAGGAGAGAGAAGGTGTTAGAAAAGTAGAGAGAAAAAGGGAGAGAGAATGGAGACGCGGAAATATAGGCAGATGCGGAAAAATAGGCAAATGCGGGAAAATAGGCAGACGCGAAAAAAGGCAGATGCGGGAAAATAGGCAGACGCGGGAAAAGTAAGCAGATGCGGGAAAATAGGCAGACGCGAAAAAATAGGCAGATGCGGGAAAATAGGCAGACGCGAAAAGTAAGCAGATGCGGGAAAATAGGCAGACGCGGAAAAATAGGCAGATGCGGAAAAATAGGCAGACGCGAAAAAATAGGCAGATGCGGGTTTGCAATTGCCACCGGAATGATTACCGGAATAATCGTGAACGATTACCGGAATAATCACCGGAGATATTACCAACGAAGAGGAGCTCGGTCCCCAATCCTAAGGAGGTGGCCGGCCCTTGATGTAGTGAAGGGGTGGTGTTGTGAAGATGATGATTTTGGTGGTGATGAAATTGTTGATGAGGATGAGAGGAGGAGGAGAAATAGGTGTTGTGGTGGAGAAGATGGTGGTGGTGAAGGTTAATTTGAGGAAGATGATGAAGAAGAAGAAGGTGGAGTTGGTGGTGGCTTTGAGGAGGAAGAAGATGGAGATTGAGGTGATGTTGGTGGAGATGGAGGAAAGAGGGGTATGGCCGCCGGAGTTGGGGTCTCCTCGTCGGCGTCGTGGTGGCCGGAGGCGCCGGCGGTGGTGGCCGGTTGGGTGCTGGCCTCTCATGGAGAAAAGAAGAAGGAAGAAAAATGAGGAGAAGAGAAGAAGAAAAGAAAGAGAAAGAAAAGAAAAAGAAAAAGGAAAAAGGGGGGTGATGATGAGGGATGTGATTGATGAGAGAGGGGGTGTGGGTGATGGGATGTGGCCCACGTGGAGGGGAGTGGG
Source organism: Agave tequilana (assembly GCA_038442645.1). NCBI lineage: Eukaryota > Viridiplantae > Streptophyta > Magnoliopsida > Asparagales > Asparagaceae > Agave > Agave tequilana. The sequence goes on from JAVJIF010002690.1 coordinate 2,554, forward strand.
CTGAAGTCAGTGGAAGAAAAGAAAAGGAAAGAAAGATAAGAAAAGATAAGATTTGAAAAATAATAATATTATAATATGGTCGCGAAAAATCGACTGTTCCAGAAAAATCCCCAAAAATACCCGGAGGTAGAAACGTCATCCTGAGGACTAATACGAAATCGGTTTTCAGAAATAAAATCCCGTTTTCAAATTAAAAAACCGGAAGCCAACCGCCGATACCGGTCTACACCGGGTCGGCCGGATTTTGTTAAATTCTGAAAAATCTCAGAAAATGTATTAAAGAATAAAATATAATTTTAAGATGCAAAGTGAAAGCGGAATTTAGAAATTCAATCCCGATTGTAAACTAAAAATCCTGGAATCAACCAGCGATACTGGCCGATACCGAATCTGGTGGAATTCATAAATTCATAAAATCTTAAGAAAAAGTATTTAGATAGAAAATGTGATTTTAAGAAATAATGTAAAAAGATACTTCTAGTGATCTCAATCCGTTTGTGAATTTAAAATCCGGGAATCGTCAGCGGTACTGGTCGACACCGGTTTTGAAGACTTTCAACTTAATTCAGGAAAATTCCAAAAAATCATAGAAAATCTAAAATATTGGAAAATGATGTTTAAAACTGAAATCGGTTAAATCGGAATACCAGAATGTCCAAACCGAGCAATAATCTAGGATCGGGTCCTCGGTTCAGACTAGGGCTGACTCCGAGTCCGAGAATCCGGATCCAAGACAAAACGATCATAGAAATAATTCATAATACAAAACAAATACTGGAAGTAAATCAAAAAATACGATCGAAAAATCTGAATACGCAACTAAGTACGTATTCTGGGAGCGGGGTGTTACAGTGGTGGAATTGGGTGGAGTTTGGTGGTGAGTTTGATTGGATGAAAGAGGACGGAATAATGGTGTTGGATTGAGTATGAAAGAGGCGGTGGAGAAGCTTGGAGGAGAAGAAAGAAGAAAAAGAAAAGAATTGAATATTATATTTAATTAATATTATTTTAGTTTTGCCTAGCTTCGAACAGTTCCCAAAAATTCTATAAAATAGCAAATATTAAGCGAAGGAAGAAATAAAAAAATTTAATATTATTATTTAATTAATATTATTTTGGTCAGTATAATTTGCATAGCTCCAACATTTTCCAAAAATTCTGTAAAATAAAAAAATATTACGTGGAGGGGGATGTGAAATTAGATTCTAGAAATCTTGTTTGGCTTGTAAGTTAAAAGTCTAGAATGTACTGCAGATACTCGGCGACACCGGTTTGGCCGATTTTTTTTAAATTCAAAAAAATCTTCAAAAATAGGCTAAAGTAAAAAAAATATACTTTTAAAGAATTATTTAAAAGCAGATTCTCAAATTCAATTTTTATTGTAAATTAAAAATTCTAAAGTCGACTGCCGGTATCGATCGACATCGAATTCGGAGATTTTCTAAAATATTCTAGAAAAATTTCCCAAAATTTTTGAAATATCTAAAATCTTAGAAAATAATATTGAAACTGAAACTGACTCAATCTGACTGCCAGAAAGGTCAAATTAATTTTGTGCGCCGTATCAAGTACTGATACTGTGATACGAACTTCAAGGATCAGGGTTACAACATGCATCAGGAAAGCACAATGAGCTCATAACAGAGCTAATAAGGAGCTTCACATAAGACAAGACCCATGGGGATGACCTCATATGCGACATAAACTTCAAATGAAGTCTCTCTAGCTTGCCGGCGCAAAGCTAGCTGGCTGACGCGAAGCTAGCTTACATCGTTGTTGCGAAGCTATGACTAGCTTACCTTGGTGAGCAGCAACGCTAAGGGTTAGCCTCACGCTCTAGGGTTAATTTACCCCCAAGCCGTCCTTTCAAATTTCAAAATGATAGCTATCGCACTCCTTTTTAGGAGGCGACGCCAGACACTTTCGTGTCTACAAATAGCCAAGGCAGCTATGCTCAGAGAAGTCATCTTCTCTAAAAATTTCAGAGTTTAGAACTCTCAAAAATCCTACAAGACTTTCATCTTTCTTAGTTGATTTCTCAACTCAATGGCACCGAAGCGCGCTGGTAAAAGGGTCGCCACATACCCATTGGCAACGGGCCCAACTCCGGTGACCACCCCTCTGTCGAGGTGCGGCCCATAGTAGGTCAATGATGACCTTTAGAGGAGCTCCATCCTCTCATTAGCCATTATTGGCTCCGATGGGTTCTTCGTCCTTTTAGTATCTTTCGATACTTCACTAGGGATTTTCATCTCCCTCAGAATTCGATCGAGTTTGCTAGGGGATAGAATTCCCCTCATCATGCCATTGACGCAAAAAATTAGAGAGCTTCCTAAGGAAGCTTCTTTGCGAAACTAATCTGAAAAGATTGTTTAGCTTCGGAGCGAAGCTAGACCATAGCCTATCTAGGCGAGGCTAATCTTCGCTTTACAGGCAAAGATAGGCCCGTGCCTTGTAGGCAAGGCTAGTCACCTCTAGGGGTAAAGCTATGCCTTGGCCTCTTGAGGGCCGAGTTTTCTTCGCTCACAAGAGCGAGGCTATGCCTTGGTCTTCAAGGGACCTGGTCTGCTTCGCCTATGGAGGTGAAACTACCTTGGCATGTTGAAAGCCAAGTTAGATTTGCCCATGGGAGTGAAGCTCTGCCTTGGTCTTTTTAAGGATCGGATTTGCTTTGCCCATGGAGGCGAAGCTACTTTGGCCTATTGCAGGTGAAGTTAGCTTTGCCCCTTAGACGCAAAGCGAATCCTTGGTCTTTTAAAGACCAGGTTTGCTTTGCCCCCTTAGGCGTGAAGTTAAGCCTTGGTCTCTCAGAGGCTTGGCTCGTTTCTGTTTCTTTGAGCAAGGTTGTATTTTCGTGTCTCTTTTTTTAGTTTTTTTTTTCTAATACACCTTTGCTTTTATTTTGTCTTGAAGTGTATTATACGCTTGGCTCGTTGAACTGTCGCTTCGGGTCAGCCAAGGGATTGGATGGAAACGTCAGTCTGCAGTACTAGGGGCAAGCTTCCTTATTCAGTGAAAGGAATACTCCTGATCGCGACGTCTTGATTCAAACTGGAGACTAGCGCACAATGAGGAGTATACTGTTAACTGTTCCTTTAGAAGACCGTGAGATCTACCGGAAGCCCGACTTTATGTTCAGGGATGTGACGCCCGACACGGATCTGCAGCTTCTAGCCAGGGAAGGGCAGTGAATCTTCACTTAGAATGGCGAGAAGTATTACCTTCCGTCGAGCAAGCGTCACCTCATGCTATCCTTCTTCCAGTGTGTGACGAGGCCTAAGAAGATGAACTGACAGGTAACTCAGACTATTGATTTGGTCCACGGAGACTTTTGATAACTTCTTCCTATGGTTACACCAGGGTAGGTCACCCTCGGTGTATACTGGGTCTACACCCTAGAAATGTTCTACAAGACATTCCGGTAGGGGAGAACTCGGCTGTAGCCCAGACTTACGGGAACCAATTCTTAAACTTCCATGATAACTATTCAGCACTGGACTTCGGAGCCCCAGGTTGGATTCACCCCCCAAAGGCCTGGTTGAAGAACCTGACCCAGTACATCCAAGCTTACTTTGGAGAAGATCTGAAAAGACTTGGACTTCGCGAAGCTGTTAGGGCAACATGCTATAGCATTTAGATGAGCGTTGCCAACTTTTACGCCATCCTCAAACTGTACTGCTCATCTACATGGACTTTCTTCACTCCCATAGGCGAACTGGGCATGGCTCTGCATGAGATGTGGGAGGTCTCTGCCTTGCCAATGAGCTCTCTTCCTTACGAGAGTATTTCTGTAACACCCCATTCCCGGAATACGTACTCAGATACATATTATGATTTTTTGATCTTATATTTTGATTTACTTTTTGTATTTGTTTTTTTTTATGAATTATTTATGTGATTGTTTTCAATTGGTTCTGGATTCATGGATTCAGAGTCAGTTCTAGTCTGAATAAGAGATCTGATCCTAGTGTATTACCCTATTTGATCTTTTTGTATTACCCTATTTGATCTTTACGATGATCAGATTTGACCAATTTCAGTTTCAAACATCGTTTTTCAATATTCTAGATTTTTCATAATTTTTTGGAATTTTTCCGAATTAATTTATAAATCTTCAAAATCGGTGTCGACCGTATCACTGGTCGATTTCAGAATTTTTAATTTACAATCGGAGTTGATTTCTATATTTTGCTTCTATATAATTTCTTACAATACATTTTCTACTTTAAAGCATTTTCTAAGATTTTTCTGAATTTATAAAAGTTTGACCGGTATCGTTGGCCGATTCCAAGAATTTTAATTACAAATGGAGTTGAATTTCTAAAATCTGCTTTTACATTATTTCTTAGAGTTATATTTTCTATCTTAATGTATTTTTGGAAAATTTTTTGAATTTATCAAAATTTCACTAGATTTGGTGTCGGCTAGTATCGCTGGTTGACTCCAAGATTTTTATTTTGAAAATAAAATTTTATTTCTGAAAATTGATTTCATATTAATTCTTAGGGTGATGTTTTCTACCTCTGGGTATTTTTCTGGATTAGTCAATATTTTTTGACATTATTAAAATATTATTATTTTTGAAATCTTTTCAATTCTTTCTTTCTTTTCCTTTCCCCCCCATCCAATCCTCTGCTGACCCACACCACCCAACATGGACCCGGTCACATCTCCCTCCAATCACTCTCTCTCGTTTTCCATTTCTTTTCTTTTTCCTTTTTTTTCCTTTCGCTTTCCTTCTCTTTTTTTCTTTCTTCTCCTTTCTTTTCTTTTTTCCTTCTTTCTTCTTCCCTAGTAACCAACGACGGTGCCTTCCCTCTCCCACCTTCTTCCCTCTCAAATTCTCCCTCCCCCTCAAATTCTTCACTCTCTCCTCTCAATTTCCCTCTCTACTCTCTAATCTCTCCCCCTTACTCCAATTTCTCTTTTTCTCTTCTCCACATGGCCAACGCCACCACTAGCGCCCCTAACTCCTGCGCTTCCTCTGACTCCCCATGGCCGGCGGCCACCATTCCCCCACCATCTCCTCCTCTCTCTACTTCTTCCCTCATTTCCAATTATCAACATCTAATTCCATTATCTCCTCCTTCTTCTTTTTTTTTTCCAATCATCACCCCCCCAATCATCATTCAACTCCCTTCACCTTCCCTCCTCCCCCGCCGGCTTGCGCGCCGCCAGTGGCTGGCCTGGCTGTGAAAGCCGTGGCTACTGCTGCTACTTTCTCTCTCATCTCTCTCTTGTCTCTCTCTAATTCTTTCTCTCTCTTCTCTCTCTTAATCCTCTCTCTAGTTCTCTCTCTAAAAATTATTATATAAATACTTATATATTTTAATATATGTATATTTTGGAGGCGTGCACGTGTTTTTAGGATTCAAAAGTTTACGACAACTTTCTGAAGACTTTTTAGGCGAGTGCCCTCGCCTCGTTTTGGGTTTCCCTGCTTCGTCGGGTCGACTGTGTATTTATTTTCGTATTGGGATTGTATCCGTATTTTGAATTGGGTTGTACCCTCGTATTTGTATGTGGCCGAGTGCCCAGATTGTGCATGTATATGCCTGTGATGAATGTTTGTACTAGGCTAGTTTAAATCTTATACATGTACCATGCCTGCGATGTCGCCTATTGCTACTTTATTATATACGTGTGTTCGACACTAACACTTCCGTAGGTACTATACCCAGCCTCCGTGCTGCGTTCAGCCTCTAAGATTTCTCTACTCAGTCTCTGAGCTTCACCACTTCACAGTAGTTTAGATATTATCACGCTTAAATATATGCTCGTGTGGTACTAACATCTCGTGCAGGTACCCTCGTACGGACTCTGAGTTTCTATCCACTCCCAAGCTAGCCACCCTGTAACACTCCGTTTTCGGATACGTACCCAGATACGGCTCCTAATTTTTTTTGACCGTATTATTTCAATTTTCTTCCAGTATTTATTTTAAGTTGTGATTTCTCATATTTTTGGTACGGATCTGGATTCTCAGTCCTAAAGTCAGCCCTGACCCGGACCGGGAACTCGATACTGACATACCATCCGATTTGACCTTTCTGGTAGTCCGGTTTGACTGATTTTAGTTTCAAATACTATTTTCTAATATTTTAGATTTTTCATGATTGTCTAGAATTTTTCAGAATTTTTCTGCAAAATCTCCAAAATCGGTGTCGGTCAACATCGCTGACATATTCCCAGATTTTTGATTTTCAAGCGAAATTAAATTTTCAGAAACGACTTTCATTTTACTTCTTAAAATTTTATTTTCTATCTAAATGTATTTTTTTGAGATTTTTCTAAATTTATCAAAATTTGACCGATTCTGGTGTTGGCCGGTATCACTGGAAGATTTCAAGATTTTTAATTTGAAAAATAAATTGAATTTCTTGAATCCAATTTCTCCAAAAATCTTAAAATAATATTTGCTATTTTTGAGAATTTTCGGAATGTTTCTGAGACAGTCGTATTTTTGCCTTATTAAAATAATAATATTATTTACTAATATTTTCTTTTCTTCCTTTTTCCTCCTCCACTCCCCTACTTTATACTCCCAGGATATTCTAATAAATTAATATTTAATAATAATTTATTATTATTATTTTCTTTTCTTTTTTCGTGTTTTTTTCCTTTTCCTTTAATTTTCTTTCTATTTCTTTTCTTCCCCTTCACTCCACCTCCATACCTGCGCCCCCTTTTTTCTGCAGCCACTGCCTGCAGCAACAGGGCATGATGGGCTGCTGCTGCAGCCTATCTTCCCCCATCCCATTTCATCATCACCTTTTCCTTCTCCTCTCCATTAAAACCCCTTCTTCTTCCTTCTCCTTTCTATTTCCATTTCAAACTCCAACACTTCAACCAACCCATTCCCTCATCACCACCGCTACCGCCACCCCCATAGCCGTCGGCCATCACCTCCCCTAACCCCCTCTCCTCTCCTCCACCTTCTTCATCACCAATAACCTATCATCTCTAATTTCAAACAAACCCATCACCACTACTTCCTTTCCTTCTCTAAAATTAACCACCATCTCCATCAATTTCACCATTCTCACCACCCCATCATCACCTCATCCTCCTCCGCTAACTCTCTACCACCTCTAACAACCACTACAACCACCACAAACCACCACCACCACCAACCACTCCTCCACCAACACACCAAAACCACCAAACCCCTCCCCTCCCCTCCCCAGGGCAGCCGCACCGCCTCCTCCCCCCCACCTCCAGCGCTCCGCCGCCGCCCCAGGGCCGCCGGTGGTGGCCAGCTGCCGGCCACCGAACTCCCCTCCCTTTCCCTCTTTCTTTCTTTCTTTCTTTCTTTTCTTTTCTCCTTTCTCTCTTTTTCCCCTTTTCCAAATATACCACTTTTCTCACATTCCCTAAATACCCTCCACTTCACCCCCAAATTACTTCCCCATAATTTCAATCATACTCCTCCCTTTTAATTCTTATTTTCCTCTTCTAAAAATACCCTATACTCTCTCTCTCTCTCTCCTTCCTCTCATTCCCTCTCTAATATATTTAAATATTTATAACATATATATATTAATATATAGTATGGGCTAGTGGCTTGCTCGCTCGCATTCGCGGACTTCTCAGATTTTAACCCGGTATTTCATTCTTATATTAGACGAGTACATTTCTTTTCATATTTCATGCTTTATTACCATTGTTTCATGTCTAATAATTATTATCTTGCTTTTAATACATGATGTCTCGTTATGTAAGTTGGTATATGTTATATAAGTAATTTCTAAAATTATCATGATTTATAAATATCTGCCGGCCGTTATTATACTTTGTCGAACCGTTATTATACCGGGTATGCCTAGATCTGCTCTCGCTTTACTCGGCTTCGCATAGCTAATTAAAAGATAAATTTATTATTATATATGTGGTTGTGAAAAGTTTGAAATGTTTATACCATTCTCCTATACCATGTTACGTGGCCGGTTGATACCTGATATTTGATGTTGTGACTCTCACCGACATATTAGTTACCTGATCCTGATAGGTATACACCTGATACTTACCATGCTATACTTAACGCTTGATATCTGATACCGGTACTTACCATGCTATACTTAACACTTGATATCTGACACCGTACTTGCCATGCTATATTTGACGCTCGATATCTGACACCGGTACTTGCCATGCTATACTTGACACTTGATATCTGACACCGGTACTTACCATGCTATATTTGACACTTGATATCTGACACCGGTACTTACCATATTATACTTGACCCTTGATATCTGACACCAGTATTTGACATGCTATCACACACTTGACATGCTATCACCTAGTACTAGTACGCTTGACCTGATATTGTGACACCTGACTGGCTACTATTATACCTGGAACCTATATTATATTGTATATTCATGACTATCACTTTTACGGAGACTTGGCATGATTATTATATTGTTACCAGACTTCTGGTACTCTTGAATTCCTGTACTCCTGAACTCCTGTATTCCTGAGCCCCTATAATAGGGAGATTCCTGATATTATGCTCCTGATATTTTACTCCTATTGATCCCCGTAATAGGATAATCTTGGATGATTAGATTACTGTGGACACCTTGTGGACATTATCACTGGATTATATATATAATAAAGTGCTCAACTTACACTGGGGTGGGGGAAATTGATGGAAACCGGTATGATGTCATATTTATAATGGTGATATTTCTGAAGTGTCGTGTGGGGCGCGTAATGATAAGTCCCTGGAAGCAGTAGCCTGAATTTAAAGTGTCGTGTGGGGCGTGTAATGATAAGTCCCCGGAAGCAGTAGCCTGCACTCCTGAGCTAGTCCTGGGCGGAGACGGGACCCACTATAAATTTGAGCCATCAGATTTATGAGTTTTCAAATAATAACTCTTCTTATTCATAAGTGGATGTATGTGTGCGGGTAACACATACAAAAGTATATGAATCAAATGAATAACATAAAATAACCAAACAGTTATAATATTAGGAACGTGTGATATTTGGTCTCTCTTTTGTTCGGGTCCTAGTACTCACATGTCAGATCTGGATAAGTTCTACAGAGTGCGAACTCTAGTATGGACTATCGGTGATGTGAGGTGCTGGTAGGGAGGTAATTGAAATATCAGACGGTACTGATTATTATTATTGTATAACTTAAAATACAACACCTTTATATTCTCCAGTTATAGTGTTATGCCTTGAGTTGACACCCTTCTCTAGACACACTTTAGCTCTGTTACTCTAAAGGCAACTTAAGTTGTATGAACTCAGATGTTGGAAACATGAGATATGTGGTATATAGATGAGGGTTTTCTTATTTAGATTATCCCCTTGACGTATCAGTCTCGTGAATCTATAATCTGAGCTTATACAACTAGTATTGTCCATACTTGTATTTATCGCATGTTTATGTGTACCTATGCTCTTCATACTGCTTTCCATGCATGCTTTCTGTTTAGACTTATTGATATACATGTATTTACTTGATTTCAAATTTACTGTCGTTCTCTTTTATATTACTTGTACCTGCATGCTTGAACCACATCATTTGATCATGTACACGTGTGCCTGATATGCACGCCACTTGGCTTTACCATATGTACTCGCGGGTTGAATCTGACAATCCTGGATTCTCATGTCCAGATCCAGGAGCCTGGACCATGGTGGCGTTGTTGCAGCTGATCAGAGCGCGTAGCAAGTTCTTCCGTGGCGATCAGAGGGTAGCAGAAGCTTGAACGTCGTCATAGCTTATCCTTCCAGTTCTTCTTCTGATTGGCTCTCGAGGCCTCTCTTACTGCTCGTGAGCACCTCGTCTCTTATTATGTATATCTCTTCATGTATTGTATTTTTTATATTTCTAATGATGTAATATTCCTGTAATATTGCATCACTCTCTGTGATAACCATGTACTTGTGCTATTTCTATTGGAATATATATTACCACTATACTTCCGCACTCTGATTCTTACTTGTACTAATGCTTAGCGTATATAAGCGAGGATATTTCCGACCTGCGTATATACGTCGCAGTGACATCTCTGTACTCGCGAGATTGGTGCGTCACATACCCAATTGGTTTTAGGCTTGCACCCTTATGGGTTTCGTGATAGCTACCGAGAGTGCGTTTAGACCCCGAGCGTACTTTAACCTTCGGGCTCTCTTGCCCACTTTCTCGAAAGAGGAGTATGCTTAGACCGTCAGGCCTCTCAGTTACGCCTAGTAGGCATGCTTAGCGCTCAGCGCTTTACCACTAGATTCGTTTAGATTAGATGCAACCAGATTTTTTTGCTCGCACTTTAAGCCGAGTAGTCCCGGTAACCTCACCAAGCGCTTTAGTGACTAAATATTGTTCGCTGTTCGTGCCTCTAGCTTGCTCAACTCCGCTTGATTGTACTCAGCTATCATTATATCACTTGCTATGCACATGTTTGATATGTTAACACTTTACATTCTACCACCTGACATGCTATTACTTAACACCTACTCCTGTTATGTTGTCACTTATCACTTGCCCCTGTTATGACATGACTTATCACCTGTCACCTGCCTGATCACTTGTCATTGTCATGTTAAAGCCTGATACCTATCATGTCTAACTCTCTACTCATGATTATCACATTACGAAAATGCAGTACCCGATCTCTTGTTATGTACTCCCGTTATACTTGTTATGTACTCCTGTTATGACCAATTATATTCCTACTCATTCCCATAATCTAATAATTATATTTAATAAGTTATAAAAAAGGAAAACCTACACTGGGAATGAGAGGAAGTGATGAATGCCGGTATGATGTCTTACTTATAGTGGTGGAAATACTGGACTGACGATTCATATTAGGGTGCTTTTAGGCGCCCAGAAGATGCGTGTTAGGGGATTTCAGGCCCCATTGGCTGTGTCCCGGGCGGACGGGAACCACTATAAGTATGAGCTATCAGTTTTTCATCAGTTTCAATAGCCAACCTCGACTTACATTATATATGGATGTTTGTGTGTTGAAGTGTACACCAGGACACATGCCTAGATATATGGGTCAGGCGAGTAATAATAATAAGACACTAAGATAACAACTCATGGTCTTGCTTGTAACTGGGTTATACCGTTGGCTTTGCCGTATTTGTTTCCATCGGATTTTTCTTTGGATTTCCTGTTTTGTTTCATGAATACCACCTGTATACTACTTTACTGACTTCCTGACTTGTTCATTCTTGATTTATACGAATACTTGGTTACCATATAATTCCTGATGATTCATATTGTTCTATTTTAACTGTTATTGTGGACAACTCAGGTTGTGCATACTCAGTTGACGGAGACATGAGGTGTATGGTATATATATAAGAGTTTTCTAGATTCTGAAGTTTGAAGCTGGTGGATTCTCCCAGTTACTGATCGGAGTGGTGTAGCGAAAGCGTGGATCATCGGCAGACCGTCTGAGGCCCTATCCTTCTAGGCCCCCTTGCTCGGCTCTAGAGTTTTTCTGTTATGACTCTGAGACCTCATTTGTACAGTTTATGATTGTACATTACTTTTTATTCTCGTATTTGCACCTATTAGTGATATAATATTTTTGTAATATTATATCACATCTTATGATAACTTTGTAATTGTACTCTTATGTTGGAATGTATACTACACCATGTACTTTCAAACTCTGATTCTTGCCTGTGCTGATGTTTAGCGTATATATGTGAGGGTACTTCTGGCCTGCATATATACGTCGCAGTTACGTCTCCATACCCGCTAGATCGGGGCGTTATAATTTTCCTTGCGCGAAGCGGAGTTGGCATTACTGGAGAACAAGAGCCCGCTTTTATATCTGCTTTGATGTGCCACTTCTATATCTGCTTGGATGTGCACAACGGCTTCAAGAAAAATTCAAATAGTCTAAAGAGTTGGGCATATTATCTGTTTCTCATTCTAAAGAAGGCTCTCGAAGAAGCTTGATTCAGAGTGATAGAGGAGTACATCCTTCGGATGATGAGAGAGCACGATCACAGAGACATCCTTCTAGAGGAAAAGGACGGTATCTACGAAAAAAGAGATACCTTCAAAAGTTTTCATCACTAAGCCCGCCAACCGATATCTCGGAAAGCGCTTTTGGCTGGCTTTTTATCGATTTGGCTGAAGAGGTGCGTAGTGCCGTCTCCTCCTCATGACGCAATTCTTCTGACAGCACTGCTTTTGGTCGTTCACTTGGTGCACGGTCGCTCTCTCGGCTACTTCTGGCCATGGTATGTTGTATACAACGTGGTATTCGTGCACTAACGGAGGCCTTCTGTAGACCACTAGCAACAAAGAAGGATAAAGGAACAGTTCTGCCTCGCGACGGGCCAAACCCTAAGTTGAAGTGCCATATACATACCTGATGACATGGTTTGCCCCACACTGCCCAGCGATCATCCAAACCGGGAAGAAACTCCTGAGGGTGTTCAGATCGCACATCTTCACCGTTTCGAAGGATCTTCGTGGGAGCGAATCTACATGGTCGGGGTTTGCAAACTGCTGTATCTCCATGACGCATACAGCCTTTACCGTTGTTTCCCCTACATCCAAGACGCTGGCTACGGTGAAGAGTTTAAGGATGTCGGGAACGTATTACATCGCTGAGCCGTGAAGTGTTACAGTGGCTGGTGAGCATTTGACCTTCCTACTTGGTGTATCAGAGCGGAGACATCTGCTACCTGGAATCATACGTTCCTAGCTGCTTCGCTCGCTAGTTCGGATATGATCAGCTCTACTTTGGCAACCCGAACACCATCTTGGCTTTCATGGGGAGCTTGTTGACAGTGCTCGAGCTTGGCGATTGTAGCTCCCCGTTCTCGGGATACGTACCCAGATACGTGTCCTGATTTTTTTGACCGTATTGTTTAAATTTCCGTCCAGTATTTATTTTTAAGTTGTAATTTCTCATGTTTTTAGTATCGGATCTGAATTCTCAGTCTTAGAGTCAGCCTTGACCCGAACCGGAACCTGATACCGACATACCGCCCGGTTTGACCTTTCTGATAGTTTGACTTGACCGATTTTAGTTTCAGATACTGTTTTCTAATATTTTAGATTTTTCATGATTTTTTGAAATTTTTCAGAATTTTTCTGCAAAATCTCCAAAACAGGTGTCGGTCAGCATCGCCGACTGATTCCCAGATTTTTAATTTTCAAATAAGATTAAATTTTCAAAAACAGCTTTCATGTTACTGTAGGCTGTCTAAAAACCATTAAAGACAAGTCATCAAAGACAGAGTCCCCAAACTCCAGACGCAGGGCTAGTCTCAGCCAACACTGCCGCACCAAGGCGCGAGGGTCGAAATCCGCGTCTCAGCAGCACCAAGGCGCGAGAGTCAAAACTCGCGTCTCAGTAGCACCAAGGCGCGAGGGTCGAAACCCGCATCTCAGTAGCACCAAGGCGCGTGGGTCGACACCCGCGTCTCAGTTGTAACCGTCTCGGTTATAGGGTCAATCACGGCCCACATAACGGGGAAAGTTAACCTCCATTATGGAGTATTTTTAGGAGGCACGTACGCCCCTGAAACCTCTATAAATAGCCCCATTGCCATGGAGAAGGGGTCGGATTTTTGAGAGAAGAACTCTGAGAGAAAAGAGCTTGACTTTAGAGCTTCCACAGAGGAGGAAAGAGAGTCCAACCCTTCAGATAACTTGCTGCGTATAAGTTAATCTTTGCCTACAATCTCTTGGTCGACAGAGCTGTGCTACTCCGTCCACCATCCAAAGAGAAGATCCCTAGAAGTTCTCGACGTTCACCCGGTCAACGGAAAACAAGGTTTACTTTCCACCGCCACTTGAAGAACCCAGCACTAAACAAAGGGGAGATTCAAGACTCAACATCTTCCCTCCTTTGTAGTCGGAGCATTAGTCCGTTGTAATCTTTCAACTGATTCAAGGAAACTTTCCATCGAATTCTTCTACTCCGTACCGAACAAGAGATGGCGACTCCACTGGGGACTACTTTCGTTACTGACGAACAAGTTATGGCGCAAGGTGACGTCCTCTACAAGGGGAAAACAGTCGAATCGCTCGTCGTCGATTTCGACCATGCAAAATATGAAGAGTTCCTCTCTTCCGGCTCCAAGAGCCCAAAGGCCCGCGCCTACCGCAGGGTCTCCACGGGGACTTCCCCCGAAGTCCGCTCTGAGCCTCTCTCAGAGGCAGCTGCTGTGAGGGATGTTGTGGCCAATCACGCCAGGCGTGACACACGCGCCAACGTCTCTCAGGAGACCCGCGTGGTCAAATTCTCTGGTGTCCAGCCAATCCACCCTCTTCCTCAGCATCAGGTCGTCGTTGGTTTCTCTCAACCCTCACGACGCAACCGGAATGCTGAGCGCCGACAGAGGAGGCGTGCGCGTCAACTGCAAGTTGCAACAACTGATCGTCCAACTGAGGCAGGGCGCAAGGTTCAAACCGGCGTCTCTGCCGCACCACATCCGGCACGCGAAATCCGCGTTTGGCAACCCAAATGTGAGGTCCACCAAGTTGGCCCCTCTGAAGCCCCACCCCCCAGACGCCAAGGCGAAGCTTGCGCGCCTCGTCGAGCACAAGAGGCACGCTCCTCTAGGCATGCGTCCCAGCGGCCCTGCGTCTCTCAAATGCCTCTGCCCTGACGCAACAACCAGCAGCGCGAGAGTCGCGTCTCTTCTCAGCAGAGACGAGAAGGTCACGCTCAAAATCAGCGACGCAAGAGCTGCGTTCAGGCGCCCCGCGTCTCCGAACCCTGCGTCCCAGCTGTGCGAAGCGAGGATGCCTCCCACCCTCGATATTGCGAGGCTAATCTCTTTGATCCTCCTCCCACGGATCTGAGAGATTATTTGACAAAGAAAAGAAGTGCTAATCAGATCACTTCGTCATGTTGCTGCCAACGGCTTATCACGATGCTTTCTGAGTGCCGTTGCAGTTCAGGTGCAAACCAGCAGTCTCTTGTTAGGCAGCTGACCCTGAATCCCCGATCAGCTAAGAGAAGTCGTTCCCACAGGAGAAGGATCTTCTCTGACATTGAATTTTCAGAGTTCACTGCAAACATGGTGAGCAGGAGCAGAGGAAAGCAACATGCAATCAGTTCCGATGATGAGTCTGACACAGAACCGGAAGGAGTGTACCGACACACTCGCACCCGAACCGGGGCAATTCCCTTGATTGATTACAATGCTCTTGTCCGGGGCATTGAGGTGAATGACTCGCATTCCGCTATTGTAGAGTCGCAGGCTTCAAATTCCTCCATGGAGAAAGAGGCTTACATATACATGACTAGCACTCCTGAAGAGACCGCCAGGCGCTTGGAGCAGCAAGCCCAGGTCCAGAAGGAACAATTCGAGATGATTCGCGCTTATCAAGAATCTATCGACTCCCTCAAGCAGATGCTCGCACAGTTGCTTGAAGACAGGAGGAAGTCAACTAACAAAGCCTCCTCTAAGAAGTCTAAAGGCAAACGAAAAGAGGGGGAAAGCTCGTCCTCTGTGCATATAGAGGAGAAGGAGCAGTCTACTTCTGATTCGTCTAAGTCCTCATCGCAGGAAAAGGACGACCAAGACCAGGAAAAAGTTCATTCTAAAAGAATGAATCAGTTGGAGCAACGTCTTGAGGCCCTTACCAACCGGAAAGGCCTCCAGGAGGCAAGAGTGGTCGGCCATATCCGGCCGAGTGGGACCTGGTTCCATACCCGCCCAAGTTCAAGGCTCCAACCCTTCAAGAATTTGATGGGAAAGGTTCACCGAACCAACATATCTACTACTTTAAATCCCAAACAGGGAATGTGGTAGATAATGATGCCATTCTGGCACGCTTGTTCATCGGCACCCTAAAAGGGCTTGCCTTTGAATGGTTCATGAAGCTCCCAGAGGGCTCCATCAAGAATTGGGGCGACTTGGAGAAGCTCTTTCTAACGCGCTTCTTTGAAGATGACTGGAGGTCAACATGCCTACCCTTTTAGCCACCAAGCAGTGAAAGTGAGAGTCCGTTAAGTCTTTCGTAGAAAGATTTCAGAACGTAGCACTCCGATGTCCAAGCGGTATGACCCAGGTCACCCTGGTGGAAACATGCCACCATAATCTTCAAACTTCGCTCCTTGCCTAAATAGGAGTTGCCGAAATCCGCACCTGGAAGCAGTTGATCCAACAAGGTGAACAGGCTGAAGAAATCGTCGCTCGGGTCAGGGCAGAAGAAAACAAACCCAGACCCGAAAGGTCAACGAGGCGTGCACCAGACACATCCCTCCAGGCCAAAAGGAAGGATAACTTGGCAGCAGAGACCAAATCCCCTGTCAAACCTCAACCGGTCAAGAGAAGTGGCTCTTCAAGCCAACACATGCTAACAAGCAGTATTCCTTCAAGGATGAACATGTCGACTCGCTCTTCAAACTACTCAACAAGAGCAACCGACTGAAACTCCCTGAAGCTAGGCGCCCTGAAGAAGTCGGTAAAACTGATAATCCCAACTACTGCATGTATCACAGGATGTTGGGACACCCCACCAAGAGCTGTTATGTCTTCAAGGACATCCTTCAGGCTCTGATTGACGCGGAGGTATTAAAACTCCGTCCAGAGCAGAAGAAGGTGGCGGCCAACATGACGTCGTTCCTTCAGTTTAGAAGGCAACCTCTAACACCCTCTGGAGTAGTCCCTATCCCAAGAGGAGAGCTGAGAATGGTCAACACAGACCCTCACCAACAGCAAGAGAAGGGCCTGGTACCCGTTTCCACACCTCAGGGAGAAGTCATGTGGGTTCATCCCGACCTTGTGGATAGCCAGCAATGGACCACTGTTACCAGCAGAAGGTCCAAAGGCAAAGCGAAAGCTTCGTCTTGTAATGTGGTGTGCGCTTCTTCTCGGGAAGCGGACACTGATGTTCCCTCACTGACCGATTCAGAAGAGGAGACGATAGTCCTGGCCACAGAACCCAGTCAACTGGTGGCAGAAACCCGTTCAGGGCAGTCATATTTGAAAAAGTATGACGAAATGGCGGTAACTCCTCCAAAACCCGCTGCAGAGCCAGCCAAGCCCTCCACAAAACAACCTGTGGAGAAACAAAAAGAGCTTCGATTTTTCAGAGTTCTTTCGAAAGACATAGCGGAAGGATCCACAGCACCTTACCGCTTTGATGTCCTGGCCCAACTGGCCAACATCCCAGCCCGGATTACTCTTTATGAGCTTCTTAGGCTATCGAAGTCCACCAGAGAAGCTCTACAAGAGGCCTTGGCTAATGCTGAGGTTTTCATGACCCAGGTGCCGATCAGACCAAAGGAGAAAGATGTAGAGGACTGCCTCCATACCTCTCAAAACGTTCCCAGCATCACCTTCACGGCAGATGATATGCAAGTTAAAGGGAAACATGATCGACCCCTTTACTTCGCAGGGTACATTGGATCATCTGAGGTGAACCGCATTCAGGTAGATCCCGGGTCCGCATTGAGCATTATACCTCGCCGAGTCATGCAACATCTCGGGATTCCTACTCACCGTTTGAGCGCCACCCTGACTACTATTTACGGGTTCAATGCCAATAGTACCCGTCCAATGGGGAAGGTTAAGCTCAAATGCCAGATTGGAGACCTAAGGTCAGAGGTGACATGCTACGTCATAGATGCTGACACCTCCTACAACTTGCTGCTGGGACGACCGTGGATTCATCGCAATTCTATCGTTCCCTCTACTCTCCACCAAGTCATGAAATACATTGACGGGAGTGGAAAGGTGCGAACGTTGATTGCCGAAAGGCATCCGTTCAAGGGAGTGGAGAATTATTTCACAGATTCCCTCCTGTATCAGGAATCTGTGGAAACAGATGAAATCCCTCGACCAGAGGAGCCCGACTCTGGTAATGAGAAGCCGACACCGAGCTGGAAAAAGAAGAATGCATATGGGAACTAGACCCACTTGTAACGGGCAATAATAAGCTCGATGTTGATAATACCTCCGACGATGTAGGCGGATGGTATATTAATGAAGACTTAGATCTCGCGTATCTCTCTGTGTTTGCTTCTGACTCAGTGCTGTCAGACACTAGTACCGAAGTTGACGATGATCTCTGATCGGCAATGGGTGCTTTGACATCATTGCATGTACCGGTGAAATTGTCCTTCGAAACATGCCGAGATGTTGGTAGTCCGCAAGAATCCATATTCATGGTTCCAGTAAGACGGAAAGGTCAAAGACCAATTCTTTTCGGACGAATTGAATCCGAACCGATGACCCATGAAGAATCAGAAGGCGAGAAAGAATCCCCTCAATTTGGTCATTATGAGCCAAAGGCACTCAGAATGATGAAAAGCATGGGGTATGATCTAACAAGCGGACCAGGGTTGAACTTCGGCAAAGGAAGGAGAACGCTACTCTGATCTTTTGTGCCGAAAGGGAAAACCCTTGATTATTATCATCGGACTCGCAGGGGGTTGGGCTATGTGTCAACTCCGATCCCATCAGTTTCTGAGTCTGAATAGTCATTATGCCATGATTACTCATCGGGCACGTCATCGTGGGAGTCAGATGCTAGTGTCGGCAACATCTTCAGAGAACTTTCAGTGAACATGGTTTCAACAAGACACCTGGAAGACGGAGATGAAGAAATGATCCAATCTAATACAGATCCTTGGATCAAACACTTAAACAATCTTTGGGATACCCGCTTCGAACAGCGAGAGCCACCCACAAAAAATAAGGTTGTTCAGATCAACCTAGGAGATGGGGCTAATCCTAAGCCCATCTTCATAAGCGATGGCCTGTCACCTTCTGAGAAAAAGCATCTAATATCTCTTGTACAAGAATATATAGATGTCTTCGCCTGGAATTACGAGGATATGCCTGGACTTGATCCTCGAGTAGCTATGCACCGCCTCATCATTAATACGGACGTAAAACCCGTCAAACAACAACAGCGACGGTTCCGTCCAGAAATAATGGAGGCAATTCAATCAGAAGTCAGAAAGCTTATAGACTCTGGCTTCATTAGGGAGGAACAACATCCTGATTGGATAGCCAATATCGTCCCCGTTGCTAAAAAGAATGGAAGGATCCGAATCTGCATTGATTTTCGTGATCTAAACGAGACCTGTCCTAAGGATGAATTCCCACTGCCAATCACAGATGCCATGATTGATAACACATGTGAATTCGAGCGAATGTCCTTTATGGATGGGTTCTCAGGATATAATCAAATCAAAATGTATCGTGATGAGGAAAAGCATACATCTTTCAGGACACCACTGGGGGTATACTGCTACATCGTCATGCCCTTCGGACTGAAGAATGCAGGGGCAACATATCAAAGGGCCATGAATGCCATTTTCCACAAACACATGCGCAAAACGGTGGAATGCTATGTTGACGACATCGCAGTAAAAACCCGCGCTAAGGGTGATCATATAACTGATCTAAAGGCTGTCTTCGACATCATGCGGGCCCATCAATTGAAGATGAACCCTACCAAGTCTTTCCTAGGGGTGGCTAGTGGAAAATTCCTAGGGTTTGTAGTGACCTCTACGGGGATTCATTTGGACCCGGAAAAGGTTCGCGCTATCCAGGAGATGCAACCTCCGAGAAACCTCAAAGAGCTCAGGGGATTGCGAGGACGATTAGCATACATCCGAAGGTTTATCTCAAATCTCTCCGGAAGATGCCAACCCTTTTCCAAATTAATGAAGAAAGGCGTTTCGTTCATTTGGGACAGCGCTTGCCAGCAAGCATTTGAGGAAATTAAACAGTACCTCACGCAACCGCCAGTCCTTACAGCTCCGGTGTCTGGAAAACCTTTCCTGATATACGTCCGAGCGATGGATCATTCTTTAGGAGCTCTACTATCTCAGAATGATGATCAGGGACGAGAGCGAGCAATCTACTATTTGAGTAGAACAATGATCGGAGCCGAACATCGGTACAACCCGATTGAGAAGAAATGTTTGGCATTGGTGTTTGCTATTCAGAAAATACGACACTATTTGGTAGGCCATACGATAAACGTCATATCAAAAGTCAACCCCTTGAGGTTACTCATGACAAAACCTTCATCATTGAATGGCCGGCTGGCAAAATGGGCTATGTTGCTATCCCAATATGAAATGCACTTTTTACCTCAAAAGGCTGTTAAAGGACAAGCAGTAGCGGATTTTCTGGCTGAGCATCCAGATCCGAAGGCAACCAAACTCTACGACGATCTCCCGACGAAGTTGTTGAAGCCTGCCTGACCCAGACATCCTTTGAAAGGTAAGTGTGGCAACTCTTCTTTGATGGTGCATCGAGAACAAACCCAAAAGGACATATAGTGGCAGGAGTAGGAGTAGTACTTGTCTCCCCACAGAACTATGTGATCCCTCGAGCCGTCTCGCTAACCGAGCCTTGCTCCAACAATGTAGCGGAGTACAATGCCCTCTTGATTGGGATGCAACTTGCCGATGAGGTTGGCGTTAAAAATCTTGAGGCATATGGTGACTCTAAGCTCATCGTCAGCCAAGTTCGTGGGGGGTACGAAGTCAGACATGAAGACCTAGTACCCTATTACAACGCAACTGTCTACATGGCTAAGAGGTTCACCAACTTTTACATCGACCATGTGCCACGCAAGCAAAATGCGCACGCGGATGCACTGGCATCTCTCGCTGCCTCTTTAGCTCTTCCAGCTGGAGCAGTAGAGAAAATATTTGTCCACAGCCATGACCTGTATTGCTCGAGACTTGCTCTTGAGGACTACCAGGAGTCAACAGGAGATTGTCAAGGTAAAGAAGTTCTCGAATCGTCAGCCGGTCCAGAGCATAGAGACTGGCGATTCCCTTATATTGATTATGTCTTGTATGGCATCCTGCCTGAGGACACCAAAGAAGCGGCTGCCATTCGAAGGAAAGCTTCCAAATTCTACTATAATGCGATTACACGAACATTGTATCGTCGATCGCATGACGAGATCTTGCTCCGCTGCCTTTCACCAAAAGAGGCACAGGAAATATTGAAAGAAGCCCATGACGGTATGTGTGGAGCCCATCAACCCGGCCCAAAACTTGCATACCGACTCCAAAGGTTGGGATATTATTGGCCTAAGATGGTTGCTGATGCCATCACTTATGCCAAGAAATGTCACGCCTACCAAGTGCATGGCGATTTCATCCATCAAGCACCAGGATATCTTCACTCTACGACCTCTACCTGGCCATTTGAGATGTGGGGGATGGATGTAGTTGGCCCTATTAGCCCACCGTCATCAAAAGGACATCGGTTTATCTTAGCCATAACCGATTACTTTTCTAAATGGGCTGAGGCCGTTCCTTTGAAGGAGGTGAAGTTATCTGATGTGATCAAGTTCGTGAAACATCACGTCATTTACCGTTTTGGGGTACCTCGGCGAATTGTCCACGACAATGAGCCCCAGTTCATTAGTCAAGCTTTCCAGAGGTTCTGTGCGAAATTCAGAATCTAGAGTGTATCCTCAACGGCATACTACCCCGCCGCTAATGGTCTCGCAGAAGCTTTCAATAAGACCATCGGCAAACTTCTCAAGAAATTCATCTCGAAAAGTCAACGTGACTGGGACGACAGGCTAGGTGAATGCTTATGGGCCTATCGCACAACTGTGCGAACCCCAACTAAGGCTACGCCATTCTCTTTGGTATACGGGTGTGAAGCCGTGCTTCCACTGGAGATCCAAATTTCATCTCTACGCGTTGCCCTGACAGCAGAGATGACAAATGAGGAGAAGCATCGACAGTGACTCCAAGAATTGGAAGCCTTAGACGATAAACGTCTACAGGCCCAACAACAAATCGAGCTTTACCAAGCTCGGATTTCCAGGACCTTCAGCAAGAAAGTTAAGGTGCGGACTTTCAAGGAAGGTGATCTTGTCTTAGCTGTCAGACGACCTATGGTGATGACACACAAGACAAGAGGAAAATTTCAGCCCAAATGGGAAGGACCATTTGAAGTAGAGTCAGTCTACTCAAATGGATCATATCGCCTCATAACCTCAAATGGCGATACGCTCATGATGCCAATCAATGGCAGGTTCCTCAAGAAGTACTATCCTTAATAGTACTCCTCTACCGATCAAGTTAAAAGTACACCTCTGATTAAAACAAGAAGAGCTTCTTCATTTGATCCAACACATTTAATGGTTAAGGATAGAGGAAAATGTTAACTTATAAGCCCAACGTAAGTCTTCGACAACTCACTATGCTGAGGGGAATAGCATGGCTAGCCCAACTCAAACGGTAGTTGGTAAAGGCATATCAAACCCATTGACAGCTGAGGATTTGCTAAAAATCCTAAGGGACATGTTCCCATTTGATCCAACACCTTTAACGGTTAAGGATAGAGGAAAATGTTGGCTTATAAGCCCAACATAAGTCTTCGACAACTCACTATGCTGAGGGGAATAGCATGGCTAGCCCAACTCAAACGGTAGTTGGTAAAGGCACCTCAAATCCGTTGACAACTGAGGGTTTGCTAAAAATCCTAAGTGGATGTAGTTCCACCCTCTTCCCTCCAAAATCCCTTACCAATTCTCATCCACAGAATGGTAGGTCTACAAAATACAATCATTGCTAAGTTAACACTATACCTATGGTAATGAAAATTTTCAATACTCCTTATCGAGTACAAATTTTACTTGTCAACCTGCATGGAGTAGCAAACCTTCAAATTTGCCAAGTTAACACTAAACCTCTGGCTCTTCAAACTTCACTTGTCAATTCTCATCAATAGCATGGCAGGCCCTCAAATTGCTCATATCGCAAATCAATTTTTGTCAAGTTAATACCACACCTCTGACAAATTACGGTTTAAGTTAACATCACACTTCTAACAGTAATCAAGTTGCTGCCAAGTTCAATATTAAACCTCTGACAGTCACCTTCCTTCAGACTTCCATATCGAAGCTGAAATGAACGATGCTAAGTTAACACTATACCTCTAGCATCTAGGTCATTGCTAAGTTTAACAATACACTTAAGGCCATGACTTTCCCTCGAACTTTCTTGTTAAAGTCGAGATGACCAATGCCAAGTTTAAAATTACACCTCTAGCATTACCCTCACTGCCAAGTTAAACATCACACCTATGACAGTGACACTCTCAATTTTCCCAAATGAAAGCTGAAATGCTTCTGAGTCAAGTTAATATCACACCTCTGACTCACATTCTTGTCAAGTTAACATCACACTTCTGATAAGACTACATTCAACCCGTTAAGTTAATATCACACCTCTAACGGTAAAGACTTTCCTAGATCCCCCGCGAATCTAGTCTCACTTGTTATTCTCCCCAACAGAACAACAAGTCTACCTAAAAACATTGTTAGATTAACATTACACCTTTAACAGTGTTTTCATCAATTCCCCAGCTATTTTAATCAAGTTAATCCCAAACCTCTGATAAAAGTTCATCCTCTCTGGGGGTACAGATTCAGCTTGTCATTCTCCGTTATAGATTGGCAGGTCCAAAAACTATCCTATCTCTTGTCAAGTTAATATCACACCTCTGAGAACATTCCTGAGCTCCTGAAATAGGATCTCTCTCCACAGAATGCGGCTCGTTAAGACTATCGTCATAGTTTTGACAAGTCAAAGACCCTTCGCTTCTATTCGTCTGACTAAAAAAAAAGAGAAAAATTCAAGACAATAGAAGGAAACAAAAAGAAAAGTGTCACTTTTATTTATATCCAAGCATATGAAAGTGATACAAAACGCTCTCTTATACAACAAGATTGAGTGTTACAGATAAAGGAGTACAAAGAAGTCCCTTTCTCTCTCAAAGGTTGCACTCACTCCTTGAAGCTGCTCACAACTCCAAGTACAAGATATTTGGAAGGGCGCCAAAGTAGGATTGAACACTGTGGCGACGATCGAAAGCTGGTTGCACCATGATGCATGATGTAAACATCGAAGAAGCCTCTGATTGACCGAGAACAATGGTGTCTCTTGAGGTCGAAAGGCAGCAGAATCTTCTGATTCCACCTGACCATCCGAAGCGGTGGGGTATGATCCTTCGTTGATGAACATCTCCACCACCAGAAAGTCATCCAATGAGCATGGAGTTTTCATCAATGTCACTTCTGGGGTAGGTGAAGGGAGAATCCAAGACCATACCCACCACTATATCCACCGCCATCCTCACTCTGACCATGCCATGCCAAGAAGCATGACTGGTGCATTGAATCCAAAGAGATCTTGGCGAGGGTCCGATCCCCATCTCCCGAAGACGGGAGCCATGACTTCTTCTCCTGTGGTCGACAATCAACCAAGTTCGCTGGCCGATATATTCTACCAAGGGCCCAGCAAATATGAAAAGGGATGATTAAGCCTACCTGCAAAAAAATAAAAGTTAGAAGACTTGAAACTTAGTATATTTCAACAAGAAAAACTAAGTGACAGACGCAGCTATTGCGAAAAACTGCAGACGCAGGAATAACCCGCGCAGTGAACCTAACTTCTACGGCAGTAGAAACAGACGCGATCAAAGCTGTGATACACACAGAAGTCAAACGCAGTCTAGTTTTGCATCCGCGTCTAAGGTATGAGGCGCAAATCAGATGCGAAAATCGCTGTCTCCCTGTTCGACGAACAGGGGTTGCAAAATTCAGAGCTGAAAATTTCATGGCAGACCAGGAAGTCATACCCGCAGCAACCCCCATTAAGGGTTGAACCTTCCGCACCAAGGCGTGGATATAAAAGATGCTCAAGGAGACGCTTCTTGATCTTGAAATCACTTGACAGTGATAATCTTCTGGAGAGATTAAATAGAAGCATGATAGCTCTGGGTCATCATCATCCATGGAGGCAAGTCTCAGATACAAATCCTTGAAGAGGAAAGGCAGAATCGCTCAGAGCATTCGCTCTCAAAAGGAAACAGTCTAAGTAATGGACTGCTAAAAGGAGAAGCTGAGCCCTATTTATAGGCAAACCACAAAGCCTGTGATTAATGGCCCGCTAATCAGAACCGCCGGCTTTAATTCCCACACAAATATCAATGCCCAATAACAAGCTGACGCGTGGACTATCGCTTCGGGAAGCATCGAAGACGCGAGCCTCCAATCGCCAGCGCCGATTCGGCATTTGAAGGCATTAATGCCTGAACCCAATGAAGGGCTGACGCGTGGACCGCCGCTTCGGGAAACATCGGATAATGCCAGTCCCCAATTGTCAACAATGACTTGACATTTAAAGATCCCACGAAATCTTTATGACAAGCTGCATGTAACGCTTGGGAAGTTGCATCAAACACAGGCCCGAGAGCCGCGTCCAGGAACTGGCGTCCCCTTGCGAATTCGAAAATGGCGTTCCTTTTCATTCCAGTCAAGAGAACTGCAACCGCGTCTCTCAGAGTGATTCAAAGCTGCATCCCTTCACAGCAAAAGGGACCCATTCCGGGGGTCGCGCTTGAAAATCACATAAAAGTGGAAAGCCGCGTCCTGAGACTTGTGTCCTCAATGGAGAAGGCCTATGGCATTCACGCATTCACAAGTATTTTGGAGCTGCGTCGACATGGTGAGATGATAATGGTGTTCCTGTCATAAACTCAATATAATTTGAGATTGCACCAGGTCAAGGACACACTGCCGCGTCCTCATCTATGCGTCAGTTTTGAGGAGCATAAGACCGCGTCCTCATGGCATCTTGAATTCTGTACTTGGGCAGAGTTAAGGGCTGCGGCCATGGAGCCGCACCCAAAACTGCGTCCTTCGCGCCAACTGGAACCGCGTCTCAATTGACAGGTCAGAGTCGCGTCCAGAAAGCCGCGTCTTCATTCTAAAAGACGCGTCCCTCCGAAGATTGCATCTTCTCAACCCAGCCAAAATCGCATCTACCTCATGGAGTAATAGTGGCGTATCACCCCTGCGTCCACAGAACGGGCGTTCAGTCCTTACTTCTGCAATTCAGTTCAACAGTACACTGGCTCTGGCAGACGGCTGCTCACCTCTGGTTTAAAGTACACCAACGACAAACTCAAAGCATCGGAAAAGTTTAGACTGTGTATCTAGACACTCACCACGATCATTTCTGGCGGCTTCAAAGGGTTACACTCACGAAGGCCATAGTCCAGACAAGATCAAGCTCAGAGCATTGTCAGTCCAATCACGAGAAGGGCGAATTCAGCTAAAGTCCAAACTATTTCGAAATCTGTCCCAGCCAACTGCGGAATATCGAAAACTTTGGAGGGGGTTCTGTAGGCTGTCTAAAAACCATTAAAGACAAGTCATCAAAGGCAGAGTCCCCAAACTTCAGACGCAGGGCTAGTCTCAGCCAACACTGCCGCACCAAGGCGCGAGGGTCGAAACCCGCGTCTCAGCAGCACCAAGGCGCGAGGGTCGAAACCCGCGTCTCAGCAGCACCAAGGCGCGAGGGTCGAAACCCGCGTCTCAGCAGCACCAAGGCGCGTGGGTCGACACCCGCGTCTCAGTTGTAACCGTCCCGGTTATAGGGTCAATCACGGCCCACATAACGGGGAAAGTTAACCCCCATTATGGAGTGTTTTTAGGAGGCACGTACGCCCCTGAAACCTCTATAAATAGCCCTGTTGCCATGGAGAAGGGGTCAGATTTTTGGGAGAAGAACTCTGAGAGAAAAGAGCTTGACTTTAGAGCTTCCACAGAGGAGGAAAGAGAGTCCAACCCTTCAAATAACTTGCTGCGTACAAGTTAATCTTTGCCTACAAACTCTTGGTCGACAGAACTGTGCTACTCCGTCCACCATCCGAAGAGAAGATCCCCAGAAGTTCTCGACGTTCACCCGGTCAACGGAAAACAAGATTCACTTTCCACCGCCACTTGAAGAACCTAGCACTAAACAAAGGGGAGATTCAAGCTCAACATCTTCCCTCCCTTGTAGTCGGAGCATTAGTCCGTTGTAATCTTTCAACTGATTCAAGGAAACTTTACATCAAATTCTTCTACTCCGTACCAAACAGTTACTTCTTAGAATTTTATTTTCTACCTAAATATATTTTTTTGAGATTTTTCTAAATTTATCAAAATTTCACCAATTTTGGTGTCGGCCGGTATCGTCCGAAGATTCCAAGATTTTTAATTTAAAAATTACATTAAATTTTTCGAATCTGATTTTATTGAGTATCTTAAAATAATATTTTCTATTTTGAGGATTTTTCAGAACGTTTCTAAAATAGTCAAATTTTCGCCCTATTAAAATAATAATATCTACTTTGTACTTCTAGAAATTATAATAAATAAATTATTTAATAATAAAATTTTATACTATTTTATTTTCTTTTTTCTTATTTTTTTCTTTTCTTTAAATTTCTTTCTTTTTCTTTCTTTTCTTTCTCCCCCCTTTGACTTCCTCCCCTGCTCCCTGCACCCGCCGCCTGCTCCCGAAGTCGCAGCCGCGTATGGGCTGCAACAGCAGCCCATCTCTCCTCCCTATCCCTACTCATCTCCCCCTACTTCTCTCCATTAAAAACCATCTCTTCACCTTCCTTTCTATTTTCATTTTCCTCCAATACTTCAACCAAAATAAACCCACCAACTTCCCACCATCACCACCGCCGCATCCACCATCACCACCGCCGTCGTCGCACCCCTAGCCGCTGGCCATCTACTCCCTCACACCCCCTCTCCACTCCACCACCTCCTTCAACCTCCATTAACCATCCACCACCTCCAATTTTACCATAACCCATCACCACCACCTCCCTTCCTCCTCCAAAATTCACCACCACCTCCATCAAATTCACCATTCTAACCACTACATAATCACCTCCTCCTCCTCTAACTCCCCAACACCACCAATCACTACCAATGATTGGTGGATGAAAATCGGTATAATGTCATATTTATAATGCTGATATTTCTGAAGTGTCGTGTGTGACGCGTAATGATAAGTCCTCGGAAGCAGTAGCCTAAATCTGATGTGTCGTATGGGGGCGTAATGATAAGATGCCAGAAGCAGTAGCCTGTACTCCTGAGCTAGTCCCGAGCAGATCGGAACCCACTATAAATATGAGCTATCAGATTTATCAGTTTTCAAATAATAACTTGTCTTATTCATAAGTGGATGTATGTGTGCCGGTAGCACATACAAAAGCATATGAATCAGATGAATAACATAAAACAATCAAACAGTAATGAGATTAAAAATGTGTGATATTTGGTCTCTCCTTTGTTCGGGTCATGATACTCAGATATCAGACCCGGGTAAGTTCTACAGAATGCGAACTCTAATATGGACTATCGGTGATGTGAGGCGCTGGTAGGGAGGCGATTGAAATATCAAACGGTACTAATTATTATTGAATAACTTAAAATGCAACACATTTATATTCCAGTTATAGTTTTATGCCCTAAGTTAACACCTTTCTTTATGACATATGATGATTACTCTAGACTCACTATAATTCTGTTACTCTTAGGGCAACTCAAGTTGTATAAACTTAGACGATGGCGACATGAGATATGTGGTATATAGATGAGGGTTTTCTTATTTGGATTATCCCCTTGACGTATCTGTCCCGTGAATCCATAATCTGAGCTTGTACAATTAGTTTTGTCCATGCTTATATTTATCGCATGTTTAACTTATTTACCGCATGTTTATATGTACCTATGCTCTTCATACTGCCTTCTATGCATATTTTCAGTTTCAGATTCATCGATATACATGATTTACTGTCGTTCCTCTAATTTCTCTTATGTTATTTGTTATTACTTGTACCTGCATACTTGGACCACATCACTTGATCATATACACATGTACCTGTTATGCACGCCATTTGACTTTATATATGTATTTACAGGGTTGCGTCTGACAATCCTGCATTCTCATGTCCAGATTGTAGTGCCCAAATCATGGTGGCTTAGCTGTAACTGATCAAAGTGCGCAGCGGGTCCTTCCGTGGTGGTCAGAGTGCAACAGAAGCTTAGACGCCGCCGCAACTCTTCCTTCCAGCTCTTCTCCTGTTTGGCTCTCGAGGTCCCTCTCGCTGCTCGTGAGCATCTCTCAGCTTTGTATATCTCTTCATGTATTGTACTTTTGTATTTTTCTAGTGATGTAATATTGTTGCAATGTTGTATCACTCTTTGTGATAACCATATACTTGTACTTTTCTGTTGGAATGTATATTACCACTGTGCCTCCGCACTCTGTTTCTTGCATGTACTGATACTTAGCGTGTATATGTGAGGGTATCTCTGACCTGCGTATATACGTTGTAGTGACGTCTCCGTACCCGCCGAATCAGGGCGTCACAGTGATATTTCATTGCCGGTTGCATCGAGGCACGATTGTGCATACCTTTGAAAACCCTAACTTACTGATGACTTTGAGGTTCTGTCAATGGTACAGAATCTCCAACGTCATGCCAACCTGGTTCAATATCAACTCCTCCTGTTTGAAGTGGATCTGTAAACGAATGAAGCAGAAGGTAACAGAACAGGAGTAAGGAAAAAGAGTTCGAGCGCCGGGCCTTTCTGAATACATCACTGCAATCGACAGTGAAGCTTCTGATGCTGAAAGCCCTCACTTTGAGGACATTGCTGGCGCTGAAGTACTGCTGGAGGCTTCCAGTGGGGTAGGCACAGCCCCTATGGGTGAAGTGGAGGCGGAAGAAGAAGAAGAGGAGGAAGAGGAAGAGGAAAATCCTGACATTCATTTCAAGCGGAAGCGAAATGGTAAACCTCGCAAGAAGAGAGTGGTGAAGAAGACTCGCCGCCAAACTCCAGTCATTACGGAGAGATAATCAGTTGCAATTGTCCCTTCTCCTGCCTCGCTAGTTATAAAACTATTGCGCAAAAAAAAACACCTGAAAAGGCCGCTCCTGCTTTAGATAAGATTAGCTCCTGTTTGGGGAACATTTAATTATTCTTTCTTCTCTTGTAATTGACTTGTTAATTTGGGATGCAGGAACCGAGGCTGAGGGGGAACAAGGAGGCTACTACTCGGGGTGTAAACAGGTCGAGTCCGGGTTGGATCTTTATAAGATCCGAATCTGAATGTAACCAACAGATGTCAAACTCGAATCCGAATTACGAGGGTAGAATCCGAATCCGACCCGAACCTGGTAACAAAGACAAGTTCAGATTCAAATTCAGATCTTATTTCATTTCATTTTTTTATCCGAATGACATCCATGAACTAACTGTTGAGGTTCTCCATTCACCACTTTTTTAGTTTGATGAGATATTACTTCTATTAGTTGTTAGTAGCCAAAATGCAGTGAATAGATCCTAAATGTGAGATGCATAAACTGCAAAAATGATAAATAATAATTTGCAACTATAACTATCAATCTACACAACTACACAAGAGATAAACAAGAAATAAGCTAAAGTGCAAGGTTAGGTTAGAGCGTGCCTAGAGGCGCTTATGGAAGCACCGATACCGAATAATGGCTCCAAACAATATCTTGTAGAGACTGGTTCTGCCACCCGAAGACTGCGAGATCTCTCCAATGACTCTTGGACTCAGCTACGGATTCAACATCTCGAACATGGCTCAAATCGAACTCCGGATGGCTTCAGAACAAGCTCTGGACTGTTGCTGTAATGCTGTTGCTTTTGGACTGAGTTGGCTCAGTCCAACTCAGTTGAGTTGACTTTGTTGGACCTGAGTTGAGTGGACCGAGTTAAACCAGGTTGGACCTGGTTGAACCAGTTCTGTTGTCTTAATTCAGACTGTATCGGGTTCGGGTCGGGCTTGATTGGATTATACCCGAATGATAACCCGGTTCAAACTAAATCCGTTTGATAACGGTTTTAACTCAAACCCAAAATTTTGAACCCGAACCCACTTAACCCTTTCTCCTTCCTCTCGATGGCTAGGGTTCTGAGGTCTTAGTATTGGCGGCGATGATGATTGTAGTCTGGGAAGAGAAGATCAACTGCGGCGATGACACGATGATGTTGGAGTATGGCAAAGATCTCGGTGAGGTCACGGCGAAGGCGGAGATCTGCGGCAAAGCTGGTGGATGAGGTGGGGTTGGAGAGGTCCGGCGAGGTCGACAGGGGAGTTGGGAGGCTCTGTCGAGGTCGGTGGAGACGTTGATGGATGGAGAGGAGGTCGGCAAAGATGTTGGCGTCCGAATCTGGTGCCTGCAACGTTGGAGGAGGTGGCAACGAGGGCAAACCTAGATCAGCAAGGGCATTGTGGTGTCGTCATTGATGTGGGAAGGCGGGGACGAAGTTAGTGGAAGTTAGCGAGGGCGTCGGGGCTAGATTTGGCGGTGGCGATGGGATCTTGAGGCGGATCCTGTGGCGGTGAGGTTGGAGGAGCTCGCGAAGGCATCGGAGGGGTGAAACGGTGACGATGATGCGGACGTGGCAGTGGTGATGATGCAGCTGCGACGGCGATGTAGAACCCTAGGGTTGGGTTCTGTTGGGGGTGAGAGGAAGGGGATGAACAATTCCCCTTCTTTTTCTTTTTGATTTTCTTTTCTTTTCTTTCTTTGTTTTTTTTTTTTTAAGAAACTAGAAAAGAGAGAGAAAGAGAGGGAAAGAGGATTTAGGATTTTGTGGCTAGGGTTTTGGAACTTTTGTGGTGGAGGCTAGGATTTTGTGAGGTGGAAGATTTTGTCAGAAAAAGGTAGAATTTTAGCTCTGATACCATTTTGTTGCAGAGCTAAAATAGAAGAAGATGAAAATAAAGATAATTTTGATTAGTTTGAAAATTAGCACCCATGTCATTTCTCATCCACTCACAAATCAACATGCAAAAGATTTAAAAGGCAATGCAAATCAACATGCAAAGCAAAAGAGGTTTAATTGATTTCATTGAACTGACCAACCCAATAGACTAGATGGATATCTATAAGCCCCATACAAAAATGAATTCCCCATTCTAACCGATGTGGTACTAAAATCAAGTACTAAAAGAGTTTAAGAAAAGTGCATAATACAGAAAATAGTCTAATAACTGAAGAGAATTACGTGTCCTGCGCACGTAAGTCCTCCAAGTTCCTGAACTGGGGGGATTCCCATCAATGGGTCTCAAGAACTTTCTCTCACAACTCCACCTATTTCTCAAAGCAAATAAACCCCTTACAGTTAAAAATTATGCATAAGAGAGATTTTCATCGAGTTTTCCTCTATGCATGCAAGTCCCTCCTGATGAAGTTTCATAACAAGATATATATGTCAATTTGGTTGTAGGATAATTTTTATGTTTCTAACCCCACAAATTTAAACTTTAACACGCAGGAGTATATAATATGCTTAGCTCACATTTTGTATTCATGCATAACCATCTAGGATGGAGATCCTGTGTAAATACATAATACATTTTGCATTCTCAGTTTAGTAATATATTTTTATTGCAATTACACGTGCATTTGCACGTGCCGAAAGACTGTTTTATTATACTTCTATTTAATAAAGTATATTACATAAACAATAACGGCTTTTACTCTATTCTCTATTTAAATATCTAACGATTTCTCAGATACATTTGAAAGAGAGACGTTTGAAACTTGGAAACCCGAGTAAATTACTATTTTACTATGTAATGTCAGTTAAATTGGTAGTCCTTGCAACTATCTACTATATCATGAATCCTATAAACTTTATATTACATGCTAGTGAGGTTTCAACACAATCTCATCATTCTGACTTTTGTCATACAAGCTCTAGTCTGGAATGTGATTTAGATATTCTCCATTTTGAATTTCTTGGCTTCATCTCAAAACTTCAATGTTCCTACATGATAAAGCAACATGCCTCGGTTCCTTTATCATCTTTTGCTGCTCATAATGATCCATATCACTGATGATTGTTCTTGGCTTATTTAGTTCACTCATGTACATCTTCTGCACTTGAAAATATGCCCTTATTTTCTTCAATGGTACCTCACTAGTGGTTTTGTGTGTGTATGATGCCTATAAGTTAGACAAATATAAATGTCTTTTCTGGAAGCAGTGTAACCTTGCCAAAGTTTAAAAGGAGCCCAAAACAAAAAGGAGATGGGAGCCGATTGCTGAGGAGAAGCTTGTTGAGAAACTGGCATCTGCTAATTATGATTTGACCAAGACTGCTGAAAAAAGTGGTAATCTTATTTGCCCTCTGCTTTTACTGTTCTGGAATGGTTCTTGTTGTGGGTCATTGTATGTTATTCATGTTTTAAGATGTTACCTTCAGCTTCAGCCTTTCTAGTTATTTTATTTATTGATACCAACTTTTACTGGTTCACACATTGACATCATTTGACTACTATTTACATATTATCAGCACTAACCTTTGAACTTGGAAATGTTGATCTTGCTACATTCTGATTAATTTCTCACAGGTTGATAGTAGGACGAACGGGAGTGATGATAACAGCTGGAATGGAATTAAGTTTCTTTCAACTCAACAACAAACACCTATAAGTAAAATTGCTCACAGGCCAGAGAAGAAACCCCGGTTTGCTGACGCTACAAACGTGACTGAAAACTGTGATGCTTCTCGTGATAGCGATAAGAATTGCACTGGCAGATTCACCAGAGGAGAAGAAGAGGCGTGAGCATCGGTTTAAGCGTTTTGAGAAAGCCGAGGAAAATCTAGCAGAAACTAGGTTGTATAGGCCCCAAAAGTTTCTGGAGCTGCAAAATACATGCACAAGAAAGGCAAGCGCTATGCTTCTTGCTAAAAACCCTGAAGCTAGCTGCAGCAGGGCTGTGGAGGATATTGCTGGGATGCCCTTAACACTCAAGGGAACCTGCCAGGAAGTTGAAAAGCGTTATCTGCGTCTTACATCTGCTCCTGATCCTGCTACTGTAAGATTTAAATGATGTATATTTCCGTTGCAGTTTCAAATTTTGTGGTTTTGTATTTTACATGTTACTGTGTCATATAAGTAGATACTTCATACAGGTGAGGCCTGAAGAGGTTTTGGAAAAAGCTCTCCACATGGTTCAGACTTCTCAAAAGAACTATCTTTACAAATGCGATCACCTTAAATCCATACGGCAGGACCTGACTGCACAGCGAATACATAATGAACTAACTGTTGAGGTTCTCTGTTCACCTCTTTTTTAGTTTGATGAGATATTCCTTCTATTAGTAGTTAGTAGCCAAAATGCAGTGAATAGATCCTAAATGTGAGATGCATAAACTGCAATAATGACAAATAATTCAGCATTTATGATCAAGATTAGAAACGATGCATATGACAAAGAGTCTCTCCAACAAGTTGTATTTCACAAGACAACTATATAGGCTATGCACGACAGAAGAGACAACAGTGTTGGAGCATCTAAATTTCTTCAATGAGGTCATCAACGAGCTTATAATTGTTGATGTTAAGATCGATGAGGAAGATAAGGAGTTAATATAGTAAACTGTCTAAAAATTACTGAAGACTAAGTCTCAGATGCAGGCCTCATGCCAAACGTAAGGGTCGCGTTTTAACCCAAACGTGGATGTCGTGTCTTTTGTTAAATACGGAGGTCGCGTTCCAACCTCAGATGCGGATCTCAACTCAGATGCGAACCTCAGCCTGTCCAGCATCTAACTGCAAACCGGGGGTTGTCACAACTACCGAGGCTCTCAGGACTGATGGATATCTTTCTGAGCCAGCCTCTGGTGATTTGATAGGAAGTGGTGCTTCTCTAGTTGTTGTCTCTATCGGGGTCCCTGCTACTGAGCCAATCACATTAAGTACTGCAATCGAGAAAGCCCCCAAGGACATTGCTGAGGAGACAATCAAGTCTGAGGCTATAACTACGATGCCTCCAACTCCTTTTGGTAACATTATAGTAGCCTGTAAACGATCACTATTTTTTTATCGCTTATTTTTGTACAAAAGTATTCTCGTAGGTGCTCTGTCTCTAGTCGCATCAACTTTGAAGGAGCCTGCGGATCTTTCAGAGGAGGGTGGAGAGGAGACAAGTACCTCGGCTACACTAGATGCCGCAGAGTTGGACGCCTTGTATTGTGACTTGCCCTTTTATGAGCCTGTAAAGCCCCAAAGCCGCGGGTACAGAGATGTTGTTGCGACGTATATACGCAGGTCAGAAATATCCTCACGTATATACGCTAAGCATCAGTACATGCAAGAATAAAAGTATGGAAATATGTGGTGCTTTGTACATCCCAGCATATGAGCACAATTACAAAATTATCACAGGATGTGACACAATGTTATAAGAATATTACATCACCTGATAAGCGCAAATGCGAAAATACAAAAAGATATACAATCATAGATTGTACAAATAAGGGCTCAGAGTCATAACAGGAAAACTCTAGAGCCGAGTAAGGGGGTCTGGAAGGATAGGGCCTCGACGGTCTTTCGATGATCCACGCTTCCGCTGCGCCACTCTGATCAGCAACATGGAGAATCCACCAATTCCAAGCTCCGAAACCTAGACATGAGGATCCAGGGGAGTCAGAACTCCCAAACGAGTGGTGTTGTGGATGGCCAAGTGGCGTGCAAGTTCAAGCACATGTGTATCGATAAATCTGAATCAAAACATGCATTGAAAATCGTGTCATGAACACAAGCACACTATCTATGAATTAGACATCTAGTAATGGGTGATAACCAAGAATCAATATGAAACGAGGAATGATCAAGTTAGGAGACCAGAGGAGTAATACACAGTGATAAATTAGAAGTATAATGATTAATAAAACTAAAAATCTGAAGTAAAACCCGATGAAATAAATTGTGGCAAAACAATTGATATAATCAAGTTTGCAAAGCAACATGAGTTATTATCTTGGTGTCTTATTATTATAACCCGTCTGACCCATATATCTAGGTGTGTATCCTAGTGTACATCTCAACACGCATACATTCATATATAAGTAAGTCAAGGTTGGTTATTGGACGCTGATGAAGAACTGATAGCTCATACTTATTGCAGTTTCCATACGCCTGGGACACAGCCAATGGGGGCCTGAAATCCCCCTAACATGCATCTTCTAGGTGCCTAAAAGCACCCTAATGTGGTTCGTCAGTTTAGTATTTTCACCAATATAAGTAAGGCATCATACCGGCATACATCACTTCCTCGCATTCCCAGTGTAGGTTGGCCTTTTTATAACTTATTAAACAAAATTATCAGATTACGAAAATGAGCAAGAACATAACTGGTCATAACTGGAGTACACAACAAGCATAACAGGAGTACATAACAAGAGATCAGGTAATACATTCCTGTAATGCGATAATCATAAGTAAAAAGTTAAATATAACAGGTTTCAGGTTTTAACATGACAATGACAAGTGATCAGGCAGGTGACAGGTGATAAGTCATGTCAAAACAGGTGCAAGTGTTCATATGCAGGAATCAGGTGATAACATGCAAGTGATAGCATAACAGGAGCAGGTGTCAAGTAGTAGCATGTCACGTGATTAACACATCAGTTGTTAAGTGATACAGACAGGTGTCAGGTAATAGCATGCAGATGTCAGGTGGTAGAATGTCAAGTGTTAACATATCACGCATGAGCATGGAAAGTTATATAGCGATAGCTGAGTACAATCAAGCGGAACTGAGCAAGCTGGAAGCACGGATCAACGAACAGTGTTTAGTCACTAAAGCGCTTGGGAAGTTTCCGGGACGTCTCGACTTAAAGTGCGAGTAGAAAATCTGGCAGCATCTCGTCTAGACGAATATATTGGTAAAGCGCTGAGCAAGCCTACTAGGCATAGCTGAGAGACCTATGGGTCTAAGCGCACTTCTCTTTCGAGGAAGTGGGCGAGAGAGCCCGGAGGCTAAAGTACACTCAGGGTCTGAACGCACTCTCAGTAGCTACCACGAAACCCATAAGAGTGCATGCCTAAAACCAATTGGGTAGTTAGCCTGGGAATAGGCAGAAACACGAAGTCGACATATGGATACCTGCATAAGATGTTAGTATCATACAATAATGCATACAAACAGACAGTAGCTAGATCATTTATATAGTGTGTGAAGCCCGAAGGCTGTGTGTAAGCCCATAAGGGCTGAAGTAAGCTCGGGGATCCAAGCGCACCTTTGGTAGTTACCACGAAACCTATAAGGGTGCAAAAGTTAGACCAATTGGGTAGCCATCTCGGGAGTGGGCAGAAACTCCAAAGGCTATACATGGGTACCTGCATGGTTAGTACCAAACGTGCTCAAATATCATACCGTTTACATTATTAAAAGCATTACAATACATCAACCCAATATAAGTCACGACATGTCTGCAGATTACAACTCACATGAATTCATGAAAATACAAATACCAATACAATACATTCATAGGAGCGGGGCACCCAAATTAAGGTATGGACACTCGCCTAAAACACAATTTCACGGAAATGCCGCGCGCACGAGTCCTGAGGCGGCGAAATCACTGAAGCGAAAACGAACGAAGGCTTGGCCCCAAGGGTGGCCGGCCCTAGAGGTGGTGCACCGCCACCATGGGTGGCTAGGGGGCGGTCAGTCCTATGGTGAGAGGAGAGAGAGTATAACAGAGGTTGAAGGTGATGGTGTTGGAGTTGGTGGTGGGGTTATTTGGTTGTGGAGATAAATTTTGATGGAGAAAGAAAAGAGAAGTGAAGGAGATGATAATGAGAGTGATGTTGGAGGTTGAAATAGTGGTGATACATGTGGTGTTGTGATGGTGAAAGTGAAGATGATAGTGATGGGGAAGGAAATAGAAGAGGTGGTGGTGAAGATGGAGGATTTGTCGTGGTGGTGATTTTTGGAGGAGAATGAAAAGGAAGGAGATGGAGATAGTGGGGAGGGTGATATAGGAACTTGAAATGGTGGTGATAAGGGTGGCTTTATGGTGGTGATAGTGATGGCAGTGGTGGTTGAGAAGAGTAGAAGAGATGGTGATGAATATGGTGTAGTAAAGATGGTGGTGGTGACATTGGTGTTGTCGTTGTAGTTGTCACCAGACTGGAATGGTCACCAGAATGGCCGCCGGAGACATCATGATCGAAGAGAAGCTCGGCCTTAAGCTTTAGGTGGTGGCCGGCCATGGTGGAGATGGTGGGGTGGTGGTTTTGTGGGGGGGGGGGGGATTTAGTAGTGGTGGTAGTTTTGAAGAAGCTAAAAGAGATGATAGTTTGTATGGTGGAATTTTGAAGTTGTGGTGGAATAAATGGAGATAGAGGAGGAATAAGATGATGGTAAGGTGTTGTAGTAGTTGTGGTTGTTGTTGTTGTAGTGAAGATGAAGGCAGAGTTGGGAGTTTCAGGGTTTTAATGGAGGAATGAAGGTGAAAAGAGAAGGAAGGGTGTTGGTTTTTGGAGTTGGAATTAAAGGAGATAGGAAAGGATTATGGTTAGGATTTTTTTGGTAAAATGGAAAGGGGGTAAAGGTGGCTTTGGCCGGCCGTGGGTGATGGGAGAGGGTGTTGAGTGGTTTGAGATATTTTGGAGGAGATATTTTGGTGGAAGGGTGTTGAATGGAATGGAAGAATTGAGAAGGTTTTAGAATATGATGGAAGAAAAAGAAAGGAAGGAAAAAAGAAAAGAAATATAAAAAAAGGAAGCAAAGTAATTTAAAGACAATGAAAAAATAATTAGAATGGTGAAATCCCCAAGTTCGATCGCAGATGTGGAAAACTTTCGAAAAAATGTCGGAATCATCTGAAAATCAAGTATCTTGGAACGACCTGCAAAAATTTCAAATCAAGAATATTATTTTAAGAATCATGGTGAAATCTGTTTTAAGAAATTCTTTATGATTTTAAAATTAAAAATTCTGGAATCAACCCCCGATACCGGTATACCCCAAATTTCATCGAAATCTGTTAAATTCTGAAATTTTTTTAAAATGTATTAAAATAGTAAATATTATTTTAAAAAAAATATGTGAAAGCAATTTCTCAAAATTTAATTCCATTTGTAAATTAAAAATTTGGGAATAAACTGGCGGTACAGAGTAATCTCGATTTTAAGGTGTTTATTAAAATAATTCAGAAAAAATCTGAAAAATCATGAAAATTTTAAAATATTGGAAAACGGTGTTTAAAACTGAAATTGATTAAATATAACTATCAGAAAGGTTAAATCAAGCAATACAATAGGATCGGGTCCCCGATTCAGACTAGCGCTGACTCTGAATCTACGAATCCGGATCCAATGCAAAACGAACGCATAAATATTCATAAAACAAAAATAAATATAGGGAATAATTTGAAAAATATGACAGAAAAATTTGAATACGTAACTAAGTATGTATTTCGGGAACGGGGTGCTACACAATCGGAGCCTGTCAATAACCTTGCAACGGCTGAGGAGACAAGGGCTATTCTTCCTCCCATGTCATCGACGAAGCAAATTACTTCTCGACTTGAATCAGCTAGCGAGATGACAGCGACT
The DNA here is from genome assembly GCA_038442645.1 of Agave tequilana. Taxonomy (NCBI): domain Eukaryota; kingdom Viridiplantae; phylum Streptophyta; class Magnoliopsida; order Asparagales; family Asparagaceae; genus Agave; species Agave tequilana. The sequence continues at coordinate 41,760 of JAVJIF010002690.1, forward strand.
TCCGCGATGCTGCCAACTTTGGCGACGACTGGTCTCAGGGTGATCACAAGCCCGACATCTTTGACTTTGATCGTCAAGTAGGTTCTTTTTGGAGTAGTCACCAACCCTACTTCTCTCGTAGCTGGTGTATTAGTGTCAATGAAGACTCCCCCTTAGTTGTCAGTTACTCCCTTTCATCTCAGTCAATTTCTTCTACCACTTTCTCTATTGTTGAGACAGTGAAGCTGGTGGATGGTTTGTCTTTGGGGATTACTCGCTCGCAGGAAGTAATCGAGGCTGAGAAGAAATTTGTGGCGAAAATGGTTGACAGTTTTTATAAGAGCTTGAAACGATCCATTGCCTTGATTTTGAAGGCCTCAACTACTTCATTTGCAAGTTTGAGATGGTTATCTCTTACAATGTCGAGAGTATCCGATATTTTGAAGGAGATGACCAAGTTGCTTCCTTGGAGATGTTGGTGGAGAACTTTGAGAGGGATGTGGGCGAGTGGCATCGACTTATTAGCTTTGACTTGACTCCATCAGTAGATGAAGAGCTTAAACTTCTCACAGTTCAGATGCAGAAAGCTCACTTGGAGACACAGGAAGCAGCTGAGGCAGTATATCTGGACTTGAAGTCTTTGGAGGCAAGAAAGGTAGAGATTGGTGATGTTATCGATTCCTCCAACAGTGCTCTTCTCGATACCGAGGATAAGATTGAAAAGGCCAAAGAGATGATCAAGAGGGTCAATCTTCTCCTATCCAAGGCTGAACCGGTGCGTCTTGAAGAGATCGCGGTTGGAGCAGCTCAACGCTCAGAACGATGAAGTCCAGCAATAGAAGATGGCGAAGAGGGCAACTCTGGTGGAGATCGTGGTTCGCTTGTCCTAAATGGCGAACTTCAATAAAGCTGAGCTAAGATTGCAGGCTTTCATCAGAGTTGCTGAAGAGAGAAAGAACAAACTGACCACGCTTGAGGAATAGATCAAGTTCTATGAAACACAATCGCAGCTTTTATTCCATGTATCCTTTTTTTCCTTCTCTTTTTGGATCAATGAAATAAAAAAGAAATTATTTGACTCGTCTGTGTCCTTACTTTCTTTATCTCTTGAGTTTGTAGTAGTTTTGGGCCTAAGTTTAGCTCTCAAGAGAATCAAGATAATGGTATAATCTCCCAGCTTATACCATAAAAATGCCAACTAACCTATTCAGAGGTTGAAAATGTGATAGAATTAGTTATTTGATAAATTACCACCAATAAGTTTGAATAATAGATTGATTCAAATCTTCTTGGGGATGAAAAAGGAAATGAAACGAACTTGATGACCTTTCAATTCAGAGGTAAATATTAACATAATTGATTAAAGACCATCAAGGCATGAACTTATTATAACAAACTGGACACCACAACAATACGATAGTTCCTACTGAACAGGAGGGTGAGTCTGAATTTTGCTAGTTCAGAAGTGACAAACTGGACATGACTGGTTGAGATTATCAGACTTAGGATTTTTATCGTTCAGAGGTGATGAATTGGACATGACGACAATACAATAATCCCTACCGGACTAGGAGGAATGAGATTTAGCTATCTGTCGATTTAGAGATGATAAATTGGACATGATCGATTAAGAAATCACTAATCTCAAAGCGTTTACTATTCAGAAGTGACAAATTGGACATTACAACAAAGCTTAAAAAGGGTGAACCCGGTTTTAGGGACCCGTCTATTCAGAGGTTATTGATTGGACATGATAGATTAAGACACGCTAAATTTTAAATTTGATGCAGAGGTAGTCGTATTAACTTGGCAGCTAACCCACAAGGGACTACAAGGATGAATTGAATCTAAGCACCCATTGGTTCAGAGGTGATTAACTGGACATGACCAACTAAGAGACACCAGTCTCACAATTCATTGTTCAAAGGTTTAATGTTAACATGATAGTAGAAGGGAAGTCCACAAAGGACTAGAGGATGAAGTTCGTGATTCGATTGGTTCATAGAGGGCGAACTGGACATGACCGTTCAGAGACTACCGAATTCATAGCCCAACCGTTCAGAGGTGATAAACTTGACATGATGGTATAAAGAGTAAACTTGGCTATTTGTCGGTTCAGAGGTTATAAGTTGGACGTGATCGATTGAGACATTACCGAGTTAAGAATTTTACTGTTTAGAGATGGCGAACTGAACATAACGATAAGAATGAAAAGTCCCCGCTGGACTAAAGATCAGGACTCGTTGGTTCAGAGGTGATTGAATGGACATGACCGATTTAGAACCGAATAAATTAGCAAGAATTCTTTATCCTGAGGTAGAATAAAGAATTAGTTTGTAGACTTGACTGTTCAAGGATCTCTTTCAGATATAACTGCTTGAGTCTGAGTCCGTTGTTCAGAGATTTACTGTTAACATGATAGGGATTGCCTTGTGATTTACATGACTTTAAGTGGGCCTGTCATTCTATGAAAGAGAATGACAAATGAAGCTTTGATCTGTTGGGAAAAATTAGAATCTTCCGTTGGGGATGTTGATTTTATCCATTGGGAAATATGTTAGAGTCTCACCATCAGAGGTTTAATATTAACATGACAAGTTTGACTTGTGATTCACTTCGTTCGGGAAATGAATATTGTTTTGCGTTGTTCTACCATTCCATAGGCAGGAATTGGTAAGAGATTTTAGAGAAAAATCAAATGGAATCAGGTCCCTTAGGATTTTTAGCAAATCCTCAGTTATCAATGAATTTGGTATGCCTTTACCAACCACCGTTTGAGTTGGGCTAGTCATGCTATTTCCCTCAGCATGTTGAGTTGTTGAGAATTTATATTGGACTTTAAAGCCAATATTTTTTCCTCTAGCCTTATTTACCGAAGGATTCGGATCGTATCACATGAAGCGAAGATTTCTGTATTCCACCAGTGACCTCTAAAATCTTACTGGGAATTAAAGAGTTAAGAAGAACTCTGTGGGGAATGAGACAGGTGGTCTGGCATTCTCTACTGAAATACTGTCGTTAGCCGATCAGGCGTTGAATCGAAATCAATTCTGCTTGGGGGTAAAAGATATTTCTTTGAGGAAGGAGAAATAATCAAATGATCTTAATTTGAATGACTAGAGGTTTAATCTTAACATAGTTATAAGTACTTATTTGATCAGAGGTGAGGTGTTAATGTGATCAAGGATAGCACTTCTTTAAGAATTTGCCATTAACGGACATCATGAGTGTGTCACCGTTTGAGTTTCTAGACAGCAGGCCCTGTTTGAATAGACTGTTTCTATCATGAATGGCCCTTCCCTTTTGGGTTAGAATTTGCCTTTGGGTTTTGTTTGTCACGCCCATACGTCATCTGACAGGTAAAATCAAATCTTCTTTCTAGAACACCCTTTCTTTAACCTTCTTATTAAAAGCTTTCGAGATCCGAGCTTGGTATAACTCAATGCGTTATTGAGCTCGTAGTCATCTCTCGTCTAGAGCTTCGAGTTCTTGAAGGCGTAGCTGATTATTATTTTTCTTAGTCATCTTGGTTACTAAGGCGACCCGTAGCGATGACATCTGGATCTTTTTTGGTGAGGGAAATTCGTGAAAAATTTTCTTGAATCAATGAAGAATTACAACGGGTTAATACTCCGATTACAAGAGAGGGAAGATATTCAAGCTCAGATCTTTCCTTTGTTTAGTGTTGGATTCTTAATGTGGCGATGGAAAGTGATTCTCGTTTTTCATTGACCGGGTGAACTTCATGATCTTTTGAGAAACTTCTCTTTAGACGGTAGACGAAGTAACACAGCTTCTGCCCAATTAAAAATCTCAAAGAGACTGCAGGAAATAACAAAATTGTACGCAGCAAGTTGTTAGAAGAGTTGAACTCTCTTTTTTTTACCTGGAGATTCTAGTTTTTCTAAGGCTTACAACCGAAGTTCTTCTGATCAAAATTTTTCGGCCCCTCTTTCATAGAAAACTGGGCTATTTATAGAGGTTTTAGGGGGTAAAAGTGTCCCATTAAAAATACTCCATAATGGGGGCTAACTCCCTCATTTCGTGGCTAGTAATTGACTCAGTAATGAGGGCAGTTATAACTGAGACGCGGGTTTTGAGCCTCGCGTTTTGTCATTGACTTCGAACCTTGCTGGAGGCGAGTTTCGAACTCTACCAGGCGCGGGCTTCAAGCTCTCGCGTATTGATACTGTACTGATGTAAGGACGCGGGCTTCGAGTCGCGTCTTGGCTATTACCGAGCAGCTGGGATGCGGGTTTCAACCCTCGCGTCTTGGTACTGTACTGGTGTTGAGGCGCAGGCTTCATACTCTGCGCCTTGGCATTATACGAGTGGCTATAATTAGCCCCGTGTCTAGAGTTTGGACTCTGCTTTTTGATGACTTATCCTCAATGATTTTTGGACAGTCTACAGATCTCCAGAGGTATGACTGCTTCACACCCATATACTAGAGAAAAAGATGTATTGTCTGTTGAGGTTTGGACCGTAGTTCCGTAGGCCCAAAGACATTCACTAAGCTTCTCATTCCAATCTCGTTTGCTTGAAGAAACAAATTTTTTGAGTAGCTTAATAATTGTCTTATTGAATGCTTCCGCTAAGCTGTTGGCAGCAGGGTTATAAGCGGTTGAAGTCACATTCTGAATTTGTTACTTGTTGCAGAACCAATAGGATACTTGGCTTGCAAATTGGGGACCGTTGTCATGAATAATCCGCCAGGGAACACCAAATCGATGGATGATATGATGTTTAATGAAGTGAACCACGTTGAAAATTTTTACTTCAATAAGTGGTATAGCTTCCGCCCACTTTGAAAAGTAGTCGGTCATCGCTAAGATGAATCGATGACCTTTCATTGATGAGGGGTGAATAGATCCTATGACATCGATTCCCTATGCTTCAAATGGCCATGAAGTAATAGTTGGGTGAAGTAGCTCCAGAGGTTGGTATATGATGTCTGCATGAATTTGACAGGCTTTACACTTTTTTACATATTTGATCGCATCAGCTATCATGGTTAGCCAATAATTACCGAGTCTGTGCAGTCGATTATTAAGCATCGGACCTGGTTGATGTACCCCGCATATACCATCGTGTGCATTTTTAAGCACTTCTTGTGCTTCAGAGTTAGATAGGTACCGGGGCAAGATACCGTCATATAAGTAGCGGTAGAGTGTCTTTAATACTGGATCATTGTAAAAGTGGGGAGACCTTCGTCGGATAGAAGTTGTTTCCTTAGGATCGTCCGGTAATATATCATGCAAGGCATAGTCAATGATGAAAAATTGCTAATCTCTAAGCTCGATGCCTGTTGAGGTTGCATGAACTTCATTAGTCTTCAACGCATACTTCAGGCAGAAGAGGCGTCGAGCGGTCACCGTAAGATGATACGTTGCATTAATGGGTAAGGCCAATGTAGCTGCCAGCGCAGCCAAAGCATCTGTCTTAGTATTTTAGAGACGAGATACATGACCGATGTAAAAGCCATACATGAATTGGCCATTTCGATGACTACATGGTAATAAGGTAGCAAGTTTTCGTGTCGAACCTCGTATTCTCCTTTGACCGATGGACAATCAGCTTTGAGTCACCATAAGCCTCAAGGTATGGTACCCCCATTTCGTGAGCGAGCTATAGACCAATAAGCAGAGCATTATACTCTCCTACGTTGTTAGAACAGGGTGTTGTTAGTGAAAACACCCGAGGAAGGACGTGATTTTGTGGTGAGACAAATACACCCCCACACCGGCAATTATCTTACCTTTGGGGCCTGTTCTTGATGCTCCATCAAAGAACATATGTCACACCTCATCCTTTGAGGTCACATTGGTTTCAAAAATCTCGTCTGGAATATCTTCATGAAGTTTTGAACTCCCTGAAACTGGATGCGCTGCCAGAAAGTCTGCAAGGGCCTAACCCTCCATCGCCTTTTGAGGAACAAAGAGCGTGTCGTATTAGGACAAGAGAATAGCCCATTTAGCTAACCTTGAGTTCAATGATCCTGGTTTTGTCATGAGGATACGCAAAGTATTAACTATAAAATGATGTGTATGGTTTGATCAACCAAGTAATGTCGCGTCTTTTGAATGGTAAAGATAAGAGCTACATATTCCTTCTCAATAGGGTTACATAAGGACTCAGCTCCTATCAGGGTTCTGCTCAAATAGTAAATGGCATGTTCATGGCCTTCATCATTCTTTTGGGCTAGAAGAGCACCCAGAGAATGGTCCATAGCTCTTACATAGAGCAAGAATGATTTTCCTGACATGGGAGCTACCAGGACTGGAGACCTGATGAGGTATTCTTTAATATTCTCGAAAGCCTTTTGGCAAGTTTTATCCCATACAAAAGAGATGCCCTTTTCATAAGCCGGGTGAATGGTTGACAACAACCCAACATATTTTTGATGAATCTTCAGAATAAGCCAACCTACCTTGCAGACCTCTAAGTTCCTTAAGATTCTTAGGTGGTTGCATGCTCTGAATAACTTTGACCTTGTCCGGATCAAGATGGATTCCTTTCGATGTGGCAATAAGTCCCAAGAACTTGCCACTTGAAACACTCAAGAAAGACTTCGTTGGATTCATTTTCAGCTGATGAGCCCGCATTATATCGAACACTGTTTTTAAGTCATGAAGATGATCATTTTTATCGCGACTTTTGATGGCAATATCATTGACATAAAATTCTACTGTTTTCCAGAGGTGGCTATGAAAAATCGCGCTCATTGGTAGGTTACTCCAGCATTCTTTAGCCCGAATGGCAAAACAGTATAACAGTACACCTCCAATAGTGTCCGGAATGAAGTATAGTTGTCGTCATCTGGATACATCTTGATCTGGTTTTATCCTGAAAGCCATCCATAAAACACATTCTCTCAAAATCACAGGTGTTGTCAATCCTGACGTCAGTGATGGGCAGTGAGAACTTATCTTTAGGACAGGCTGCATTAAGATCGCCGTAGTCAATACAGACTCGGGTCTTTCTATTCTTCTTAAGAACGGGGATAATGTTGGCAATCCAGTCTAGGTGTTGCTCCTCACGAATGAAGCCCCATTCGATGAGTTTATGAATCTCAGTTTCAATAGCTCCATGATGTCCGGACGAAACTGAAATTACACCTAAAGGGGGGGTGAATAGGTGTAAGGCTAATCAAATCAATACTCAATGCAAAATAAAAATGAGATGATGAAAATGATCACTCAAAGCAAGATTAAAAGCCGTATACTCCGTGAAGGGTTCTGAATTTCTTTCTCGTAATTCCTTTAGATAAGAGTTTGAGGTGCTCAATACAATTTTGTTGTAAGAGTATACATCGACAATAAATGAATGAATATAAAATAGATAAGATGACAAGTAAATCAATCGCAAACAAAGAGATTTGTTTCGAGGTTCGAGCTACCGATTTACGTCCCCGCCTTCACCACCGTGAAGGATTTCCAATCCACTAGAATTTTCTACCAAAGAAATCGCAACCACTATGGAGTACACAACTCCCCAACACACTCCTCTACTTCAGAGGTAGCTTAGCAATAATACAATAAGCACTGGGTGATCAAAAGATCATAAACTCTCTCTTGAAAACACTTCTTTACAAAAACCTTAAAGAATAATATATAAGATTGAAGCTCAAGGATTTGTAAGTGAAATTTAAAAATAGAAGAGAGATTTTTAGAAGCAGAACTTGAAGAGAATTTCAGAGAATAAAAGTACAAAAACTGAAACAAAAACTTTTTCTCCAGTAAGCACAAAACTTTAAATTTTTTCAAATTGTTGTGGTAAAGACCTCTGCCCTAATGACCCCTTTATATAAGTTTTAGGAAGAGTAAACTTAGAATAGTTTTACTAGCATAAAAGAGAAATAAATTGACCCTCAAAATCAACTATCCACACTTTGAATTTAAACATGTTTTAAAAATAATTAAAACAAAACAGTCAGAATTGCTAATCTGGCATACTAGCGGTCGGCCGGCCGGCCGACCAATAGAGTCAAAAATCTGATCGTTAGCACTCCCCGGTCGACCGGTTGGTCGACCGTGACAAACCGAGAGTTGGCTGTTTACAGTCAGTCGACCGCCCGATCGACCGCAATAGGGACTGGTCGATCGCCCGGTCGACCATGAACATGCACACCCCCAATTGCCAGAACTTCGGTCGACCGTTTTGGCCTGTAATAGGCAAGGTCGGCCGACCTTAGCCAAAACAGTTTTTGAAAAATCTTTTTGAAGTTATGTAAAATTTTTAAATATTTTTGTTCAGATTTTGGAAGATAGGAAACATACATAGCTGCTAGATACAAGTTCAAAACTTAATAAAAAAATTTTAGAAAATTTGAGAAGCCAAAATCATACTCTAGAAAAACGTGTATGTTGATGTGTGTGTATATTTTTGAGCTTCAACCATATATACTAATCTTTAATAAAAACTATTTACAAAATGAGTTTACAAGCAGGCGTCTCCAAAACTTGATGTTGAGCAGTGATTGAGTTAGAGCTTAATATCGCATGCTTGAGCCATCCATACATGTACCAACCTAAAATTCATTCTTGAACTTCTATTAGTACCAAATAGCTTTTAAAGAATTTTTTATCATCAAAACACATAACCCAGGGATTGTAACCTTTGGGCCAACAATCTCCCCCTTTTTGATGATGACAAAACATATAAGCTATAAAACAAAATATAGGAGGGAGGTAAAAGCTCCCCCTCAAATAATGCTCTATTATGAAGTATAAAACATGATATATATATATATATATATATATATATATATATATATATATATATATATATATATATATATATATATATATATATATATGAGATGAACATGTACAAAACATGAAACTAAAAAATGAAACCACCACAAATACTTCTCCCCCTTTTTGTCATACATCAAAAAGGGTTAGTAAACAATCATGAAATCTCATCAATCAATAATACAAACATTTAGTTCATCACATATAAACGAAAATATGTTAAAATCAAGTGGTTTAGTAAAAATATCGGCAAGTTGAAATTTAGTAGAAACATAATCAATATCAATATCTACTTTCTCATAATGATCTCTAAGAAAGTGATATCGAATCTCTATGTGTTTAGTCTTACTATGTTGATTTGCATTTTTAGTCATATGAATAGTACTAGTATTATCACAAAATATTTTAACATAGACATAATGCAAATCATAATCAAGGAGAGTATGTTTTGTCCAAAGGACTTGAACACAACAAGCCCCGATCGCAACATATTCCACCTCGACGGTTGAGAAGTCTACAAAATTTTGTTTCTTAAAAGACCATGAAACACGATAATTTCCTAGAAACTGATATGTTCCACTTGTACTCTTCCTATCCACTCTACAACCTGCATAGTTGGCATCCGAAAAACTCGTCATTGAAAATTGTCCAGTCTTCGGATACCATAGACCCATTCCAATAGTGCCCTTAAGGTGTCAAATAATGTGTTTTACCGCAATCAAGTGGGACTCTTTAGAACAAGATTAAAGACATACACTAAACATGATATCCGGCCTGCTAGCCGTTAAATACAACAAACTACCAATCATGCTTCTATAAGTTTTATGTCTACACTTTTACCTTGTTCATCCTTATCAAGTTTGGTTGTGGTAGCCATGGGAGTTTTGCTAGTCTTTGACCCTTCAAGTCTGAATTTCTTGATGAGTTTCTTTGTGTACTGATTGGCCAAGCCAAGGTATATGAAGTTAATTGCACAAGAATCAGGTATTAAAGAGATGGTTTATGGTTTAGAATTCACCTTTGATCTTGTTCACTTAGAATATGTGATTATTATACCTTGTTCCAATCTTTCGTTATAGCATATAGCTATACCGAGTCGAACCACAAGGAGAGCTCGCGTAGAAGCTTTACAATACTAGTGAGAAAAAGAAACGAGATCTCTTCTTTGTCAATTACACAATGGCAAGCAATGTACAAGAAGTGATGTATAGGTGGTGCATTGTGAAAAAGAAGTGAAGTGAATGAAGTGTGATGTAAAGAAAAGAAGAAAAGAATGCTAGAATAAAATGTGTAAAACTCTCTTGATAGAAAGATGCATGGCTAGCCTAACTACACCTCATTGCTAGCATACTAACTCTATGTTGATTTCAAGATTTGTCTCAAATTGAATCATAGACAATTGAAGATAGCTTGCATGTTCAAGTGTGATATTCCTTCTTGAAGACTAGTGTTCCTTTTAGTTAGTTAGCTTGAAGCCTCTTCTTGAATCTTAGGTTCTCTTACTAGATGTACATTGAGGAACTATAGGCTTGGTACTCAATTAGTGCATAGGTTAGAAGAATCAAACTCTTTTGGACATTCAAAGCTTAACTACAAAGTTAGCTTGAAGTACATGAGATGATCTTGCTAAACAAGTGACACAACCATGGTAATCCATCCTTATGATCCAATCAAAGGCTCTTTATAAGAGACACACAATTCATATAGAGATCTAACAAGCAATCACCAAAGGATACAACCATACTTCATTGGAATTCACAAGAAACATAGAATTATGCAAGTATTGAAGTATACAATCAACCAAGAGATAGTAGTAGCTAGGTGAGTCTTAGCTAGCCATGCAACTAGAACTTAGCCCTCCATTTCACTAACAACAAAGCTATAATTCTCCATGAAAAGCAAAGATCTAAGCAATTAAACTAAAACTAGAATTAAATGCAAGAAATTAAAGCACATGAAATGAAAACATACTCAAGTTCTTGCAAAGAGAAGAAGAAAGCTCCATTGATGAATCTTTGATTCAAGAGTGTCACTCTCTTGATTACAAGCTCTCAAACTGAAATCTCTCTCTCAATTTTCTAGAACTCAAGGAGGAAGGAGAAGAGAACTAAAAACCTAGAACAAAAATTACAACAATTCCCTAATTTTCTCTCTCTCTTCACTCCCTTCGCACACAGACCCTTGGCCAGCTATTTATAGGCAAATTTGAGAAGTCTCTGGAATCTTGACCGTTGGCACGAAATCCGAGATCTTAACGGCCTAGATCTGCCGCGGATTTGCCGCGGATCGCGGCTTGATCTCGTCCGTTGAGATCTGATTTTCTGGTGAGATCTGGTAGTTGGGTAGTTAACCACGTGGACTACTTGGATTCTCCAGTTGGCGCGCGGATCTTGGTGAGATCTGATTTGATCTTTTGGCTATTTTTGAATTAACCCCCTTAATTATCACTAATTAAGGTGATTAATGACTTCTTCTCTTTAAAGTGTGGATCTGCAAAATTAGAGAAAATAGGGGTTAAAAATCACATTTAATATACAATATGCAAGGTATAAAGGTGGTATAAAATGCAAATATGTGTAACAATCACACCCCCATACCTAGCTTTTGCTCGTCCTCGAGCAAAAATAAAAGAAAGAAAAATCCTAACTAATTATTACACCACTTTCGTAGGTGACACGATTGCACTGAGCACGTGCAACAAGCCGTTAAACCTCTAGGTTACCCTAGAGGAGGAGTGTTGTCTCCTGAGGGTTTTCAGCGGATTACACCCACAAAATCAAAAAAAGAAAAAGGGTTAGTGAAATTTTTGATCCATGCTTTAAAGATTCTAAATTGACCTATAGGTTTCAGGTTACTCAAAACTCTTCATTCTTCTTATAAGTATCTATTTAGAATTTTGTTTTCAGCTTAGGTTAAGATTTTGGGGATAAGATCAAAAACCGGATTTTGCATCAATCTTAGGATATATATATCTATAAATATGAAGGATCTCTCTCGGACTAAGTTCATTTATTTACTTATATATATAACATATTTTTATGTATATACAATGTTTATTTATTTACATTTCCTTATCATCCTTAGGTATCCTAGTCTACCCATGTAGAGAGCCTCTTACCGATGACTCCCAACCAGACGGTCTTAGGGCACCAGATGAGAAAACATCCCTCAGGTTCGAAGACTCGAGTAAACTAGGTTACTTAGGAATTTAAGGACTTAACCACCTTTAGGCGTGACCAGTAATGCTTCTTGAGGCATGACTGACCAGCTTAATCAGTGGCTAAGTATATTTTTTTTTTTCTTTTTGACCACTTTTAGGCATGATTGGTAATGCTTCTTGAGGCACGACCTACCAGCTTAATCAGTGGTTAAGTATATTTTTTTTTTCTTTTTGACCACTTTTAGGCGTGATTGGTAATGCTTCTTGAGGCACGACCTACCAGCTTAGTCAGTGGTTTTTTTTTTTTTTTTATTTATATACACACATTTTTTTTTCATTTTTTTTTATTATATATATATGTGAATAAAGTCACAAAGTCTTTGATTAATCCCTCAATATGTTCAATATATATATCCTAAAGAAAGAATTAAAATCTAGTAATTTTTCTAATCCTTTATTACTTAACCTAAAAATTCAAAAAAATTCCTCTTTTCAACTTATAATTGGAAATCTTAGTTAAGGGCTTCCTTAATCCCTAAATTTCAATTTAGATTCTTTAAACATGGATCAAAGAATTTCTTCTCTTCTTTTTTTTTTTTTATTATTATAATTTTTTTAATTTTTTTATTTTTCTAAAAGAAAGGTAAAATCTAAAAATAAAAGAAAAACCTAAAAGAAAGTAAAAATCCTAAAAAATAAAAGGCCTAAAAAGAAAGTAAAAAAAATCCTATGTTAGCATCTACCCCCCCATACCTATCTCATGCATTGTCCTCAATGTATGAAATACGAAATGATGCATGACATAGGTAAAGGATAAACTACTCCCTCGTCCTCTTTGGACCCGCAGTGGTACTGGGTCCAGCTGATTGTGTCCTCCTCAAAGTCGCCTCCAGCCCATCTAAACGAGAGGATAACCTGGATGATTCCTCCTCCACTTTCTTCCTAAGCCTGACTTGTCCCCGAAATATCTTCTTCATGCCTTTCCAAATAGTAGACATGAAGGCTGTTGGTTCCGTTGGGGGCTCCTGCCTCCAGAATTGGGGCTCATCTTCCGCCTCTAAGCTTTCCTCTGAAGAGGACTCCACAGGTACAGTCTCAGGCATGCCACTGGGTGTCCAGAGCGCCTGCAAGCAACTATTGTATGAGCTTGTGGGTCTCTCTAACGTAATCGTCACTCGGTCAAATGTAGAAAAAGTAGCGTCAGACATGAAATTTTTACACAGACGTGTAATTAATATAGAATGAGAAAACTTTGCACCCCGAGTGCGAGAGAAATTTTCGATAATGGCACGGAAGATAGTCCGGTTCAAACAGACCGTGTGGTTCTGTGTCATCAAATCATGAATAATCTGTAGCACAGGTCTGTTGAAGGAAGAAGTGTGATCTAGCCCAAGGATATTTCGTTGGATCCAACGTCCAACGCAATGAATGTTTCTGAATGTAGATTGGGCTTTGAGCCCCCGATCCTGGACAGTACAGCGTGTACCCATAATGGTTAAGTAATCGATTAAGGGCAAGGGGTCGCTAGGATAGGGAAAAATGGGGGCATGAGTGATTTGTGCAAGTAGTGGAAGTGTGACCCAGATGTCACCAAATGGCAGGTGAGATACAAAGTGGTATGGGTCATAATTCACTGAGTCATAATCTATGGAATTGTAAAAAATGTTCACAAGATCGGGGCAATAAAAGGCGTCATGCTCATTATGATCAAACACCAAAGTGTACCAATTCCAAGCGCGGATGCGATCCACAAAAATATGCCCATATCCCCCTCCTTCATTAAAGAGTGCAGAAAAATCCCTCTCCACATATAGATTTGGTGCCATAATAGCTAAAGACAATGAAGTAAAGGATTTGAGATAGGAAATTGCAAACCACCCCCGGAGATCGTGGGGGGAAATCCAACACAGTAGTGAAGAAGGCACAGAGATGGCCTCGGGAAAAATTACTCAGGATCTACCACCAGCAGAGGAAGATAGTCAGAATGGAGCTTTCCAACACGCCTGAGGTGGCAGAGTGGCCGCGGATCGGCGGCAGGGCGCGGCAAAGGGAAGGAAATGTAGGATCAGATTTTTGGTGGAGGTCGGCTGTGAAGGGGGAAATCTAGATCTGAAGTAATTTCTCGGGTAAGGGAGAAGAGTTGGGGAGGAGAACTTTTATAAGGGTAGGTAAAAAGGGATGTACAAAGTTACCCCTAGGTCAAAGTTTAAATTACAACCCTAGGTCAAAGTTTTTGAATATGAAAGGAATCCTAGGGAGGAAAGAGAATCCTAGGGATGTGAAATTCTTTTCATGCCCAATAATCCCAAAAAAAAAATTTTTTTTTATTTTATTTTATTCACAAAAAATGAGAAAGAAAAATATTTACAAAAGAGATCCCAAAAAGATAATCAGGAGAATGCATGGGAAAATATACATATGGAAAATGTCACAAATAAACTGGGTCGGAAAGACCCAATTCGTGAACGTCGTGTGACAATGAATCCGTGGTAAAAAATGGCTTTAAGCGTTGTCCGTTTACAGTGAATATATTGCCATTGGTTGGGTCAAGAATTTCGATTGCTCCGTGGGAAAAGACAGTCTGCACAATAAAAGGTCCTGACCACCTGGTACGCAGTTTACCAGGGAAAAGGTGGAGTCGAGAATTATATAACAGAACCTGTTGACCGACAACAAAAATCTTCCTGTGAATGGCTTTGTCGTGAAAGAGCTTGGTCCTGTGCTTTGTAATCCGAGCGTTATCGTATACCTCGTTTCGTAACTCTTCTAGCTCGGATAACTGCAGCTTCCTGAGAACACCGGCTTTATCCAAATCAAGATTCAGTTGCTTTAAAGCCCATAGTGCACGATGTTCTAACTCAACGGGCAAGTGACATGGTTTCCCAAATATCACTCGGTACGGAGACATACCAAGGACAGTCTTGTAAGCGGTCCTGTATGCCCATAAGGCATCAGTCAGTTTGACGGACCAATCCTTACGATTCTGTCCTACAGTTTTCTCCAGAATGAGTTTTATCTGTCTGTTAGTGACCTCAACTTGCCCATTGGTTTGAGGATGATAAGCCGTGGACAATTTATGAGTAATGGAGTATTTTCGCATCAAGGCTTCAAAAGCCCTATTGCAGAAGTGACTCCCATTGTCGCTCAGTATCGCACGGGGGGCTCCGAAGCGCGAAATGATGTACTCTCTCAAAAATTTAATGACAACTTGGTTGTCATTTGTCCGTGTAGGAATCGCTTCAGCCCACTTAGAAACATAATCTACGGCTACCAAAATGTACTGGTGACCGTAAGACAGAGGAAAGGGTCCCATAAAATCAATGCCCCATAGGTCGAAAATTTCGACTTCCAAGATGGGTGTGAGGGGCATCATGTTCCTTTGTGTAATCCGACCCGTCATTTGACATCTATCACAAAGCTTGCAAAAAGTAAAGGCATCCTTAAAGAGAGTGGGCCAATAGAATCCACTCTGGAGCACTTTTTCCGCAGTTTTCCGTGGACCAAAGTGTCCACCGCAAGCTAACTTGTGACAGAATGTCAAAACACTCTGATGTTCATCCTCTGGAAGGCATCTTCGGATAATTTGGTCAGGACAGTACTTGAATAGATACGGTTCATCCCAGAAGAAGAACCGCATTTGTCTCAAAAAACGATGTTTGTCTTGTCCTGACCAATGGGAAGGAATTTGCCTGGTAGCAAGGTAGTTTACAATATCGGCATACCAGGGCTCTCTACTCATCTCGAGAATGTGCTCGTCAGGAAAGTCTTCATTAATCGGTATGTTCTCATGAGGTGCGTTCGGGATTCTTGACAAATGGTCCGCAACCACGTTCTCAACGCCCTTTTTATCTTTTATCTCCAAGTCAAACTCTTGCAAAAGAAGGATCCATCGAATCAATCTTGCCTTAGCGTCCTTCTTTTGCATCAAGTACCTCAGGGCGGAGTGATCAATAAAAATTATGGTCCTGGACCCTAGCAGATATTGTCGGAACTTCTCTAACGCAAAAACGACTGCCAAAAATTCTTTTTCAGTGGTCGTGTAATTCAGTTGGGCATCGTTTAGCGTTCTGCTAGCATAGTATATTACGTGCTGCCTACTATCAATACGCTGTCCTAAAACAGCGCCTATCGCAAAGTCAGAGGCATCGCACATAATTTCAAATGGCTTGGTCCAGTCCGGTGCAGATATGATCGGCGCAGAGACAAGTCTATTCTTTAGCTCTTTCCACGACTTTCGACATTCCTCATCAAAGATATAGGGTACGTCTTTTCCTAAGAGATTTGTCAAAGGTCTCGCAATGTTGCTAAACCCTTGAATGAATCTCCTATAGAAGCCAGCGTGCCCTAAGAAAGATCTAATGTCCTTTAAACATTGTGGTTCAGTGAGCTTTGTGATAACCTCCACCTTGGACTTGTCTACCTCGATTCCAATCCTTGATATCTTGTGTCCTAGTACAATTCCGTGCTTGACCATGAAATGACACTTTTCCCAATTAAGTGTCAAATTCTTTTCCGTGCATCGTTGCAAAACCAACTTCAGATGGTACAAGCACTGCTCAAATGAATCCCCATATATCGAAAAGTCATCCATAAAAATTTCTAAAAATTTCTCCACCATGTCCGAGAACAGGCTCAACATGCAACGTTGAAACGTTGCTGGAGCATTGCAAAGACCGAAGGGCATCCTTCGGTATGCAAATGTTCCAAACGGACAGGTGAAGGTTGTCTTATCTTGGTCCTCGGGAGCAATTGGGATCTGATTATATCCTGAATATCCATCCAGGAAACAGTAATACTCGTGCCCCGCCAATCTTTCCAGCATCTGATCAATAAACGGAAGTGGAAAGTGGTCTTTACGTGTGGCAGTGTTAAGTTTCCTATAATCAATACAAACTCGAATCTTCGTTGGAAGACGTGTTTGTATTAGTTCTTTATTCTCATTTTCCACCACCGTAAATCCAGCTTTCTTAGGCACAGCATGAACTGGACTAACCCATTGACTATCGGATATGGGATATATGATCCCATTGTCTAAGAGTTTCAGAATCTCCGATCTAACAGCTTCTTGCATAATTGGGTTAAGTCTCCGCTGTGGATCTCGTTTAGGCTTGGCATCTTCCGTTAAGTGAATCCTGTGTTGGACAATAGTAGGACTAATCCCCTTAATATCAGCCATGGTCCAACCAATGGCTTCTCTATTTTCCCTTAGCACAGTCAATAGGTCCTCTTCTTGTTGTTCCGTAAGATTGGATGCAATGATTACCGGAAAGGATTCTTTGTCATCCAAGTACTTGTACTTGAGATGACCAGGAAGAACCTTAAGCTCAGCAGACGGGACTGGATCTATAACTGGTTGCTCATGGTGCAAGGGAAGAATAGAAGTGGAATTAGTACTCCTTTCAGCATTTGATCCAACAATCTGATCAAGAGTTAGGTCGTCAGATTCTAACTCAAATTCCTCTTCAGATTCGTACTCCATCTCCTCCAAGTGTTCACTGGTTAATCCCTCTATCAAGTTCACATCAAAAGACTCATGTTCCACATCCCTTGGCTGCTTCCCCAGATGGAAGACATTCACCTCCTTTGTCATATCTCCGAATGTCAGCCGCATTGATCCATTTCGGCAATTGATGATCGCATTTGCGGTGGCTAAGAAAGGACGTCCTAGAATGACAGGTGTCTGTGCTCTGTGATTATGTACGGGTTGTGTCTCAAGAACGACAAAGTCCACGGGGTAAATGAATTCCCCGACCCGTATCAAAACATCTGTAATCTCCCCCTTGGGAATCTTTACAGAGCGGTCAGCCAACTGTATGGTCATCTGGGTTGGACGAAGATTGCCTAACCCTAACTGCTGGTATACGGAAAAGGGAAGAAGATTGATGCTTGCACCCAAGTCTAGCAAAGCCCTATTTACAGTGGTCTGCCCTATGATACAAGAAATGGTTGGGCTCCCTGGATCTTTGTACTTCACAGGGATTGGACCATTGAGCAATTCACTCAGGTTGGAAGCCAAGAAGACTTTCTTAGGGATATTTGCTTTTCTCTTTTTGGTACACATCTCTTTCAGAAACTTGGCGTACGATGGGACTTGCTGAATAGCATCTAAGAGAGGGACATTAATTTGCACTTGGTTAAATATCTCTCTGATCTTCTCCATGTGAGCATTATTCTTATGATTTGTAAGCCTATTTGGGAATGGGACAACAGGCTTATAAGTTTGCTCATCAACTTTCTCTTTTCCTTTTGATTGGGACGTGGAAGGTTGTGAACTTGATGAAGGACTATTATGCACAGGTTGAACTGGGACAGAAGCTGATGGTTTTGACACAGATTTTGGAACAAATTTTTGAGACTGATTTGAGACCTTGTTGTCTACATGTTTTCCAGACCTAAGAATGTGAATGGCTTGGCATTGGCTTTGGCTGGGTCCCAAGTCTTCAACTTCATGCAGAGGAAAATGAGCTTTGGGATTAGGCACAGGTTGGCTAGGCAGCATTCCTTTTTGCCTTTCAGTTAGAGAGTTAGCCAACTGTCCTATTTGGATTTGCAACTTATTCATGTCCTGCTGCTGATTGTTCATCATAGCTGCTTGGGTTTTCGACAAGGTTTCAATCATTTTCTCCAATTCGGAAATTTTCTTATCTGAAGGATTGGGTGGTTGATGCTGTTGTTGTTGTTGATACTGGGGTTGAAAATTAGCTTGATATGGCACAAAATTTTGATATGGTTGGAATCTGGGTGGACTATGATATGAATTGAAATTTGGTGGGTTTTGGTGGTAAGTGGGTGGATGTGCCTGAGCAGGGTATTGTTGATGTGGAAATGGTTGTCTCGGCTGCTCATGACCAGACTGACTCCAAGAGAAGTTAGGATGGTTACGCCACCCTGGATTGTAGGTCTTGGAATAAGGATTGTATGGAGGTCTGGTATAAGTGGCATTTGTACTCTCCTGATAGCTCTGAGCATGGTACACTGGACACTCTTCCAATACATGATTCAAATCATGACAGTAAGTACAACCCGGGTGAACCATGGGTGTCACAAGTGGTGGGCTGGTCACTCGTGATGGGTTGACTTGATTCACAGAATGTTCCCTTGACTCTAACAATTCAATCCTCTTCATTAACTGTGTAATCTTAGCTTCTGCAGCTATAGAGGATCCTATAGAATGTAAACCAGTTCTGGAAGTTGTTGGTGTGGGTTTCTCAGAGCAGGATTCCCACTGGATAGTTTTCTCCGCTAGAGCCTCAAAAGGTCCCAGCCCTGGTCTTCATCCTTCTTAAGAAATTCTCCTTGACACATAGTTTCAAGGAGAGTCTTAGTCTGATAGTCCAGTCCATCATAGATAATCTGGCATTGGCGCCATTTCTCTATACCATGATGGGGACACAGGGCTACTAGGTCCTTAAAGCGCTCAAAATACTTCCAGAACGGCTCATTGGGCTCTTGTTTGAATTGCATTATGTTTTTACGCATGAGGGCTGTTTTATGGATCGGATAGAATTTTTTAAGGAAGACCTTAACAAACTCATCCCACGAAGAGATTGAGCTGACAGGAAGACTGTACAGCCACTTCTTTGCAATATCCTTTAGTGTAAATGGGATGAATCTAAGTCTCACAGCATCCTCTGTCAACTGGGAAATCCTCATCATGAGGCATACCTCCTCAAACTCTCGTATGAAGACGTAAGCATCCTCAGAATCTAATCCATGAAATCGTGGAAGAGTGTTTATGAACTGAGGTTTCAACTCAAAATTATGGTCATTAGTGTCCGGGAGGAGAATACAAGAAGGAATTGATGTGCGGATAGGATAGAACTTGTCCTGCAGCGACACGTTATTCGTCATGATTGTGTCGAGTGGTGGTGTATGTGGCAGTGTAGAAGTTCTCACAAGCCTAGCAGAAATTGGTTCTCGATACCACTCACGCATACAAATACACAATCAACGTGCACCTTTCACACAGTCGGAAAATGAAAAATAACAATCAAGAAAAAGAAAAACAATCAATCCAAGCTTCTAGATTTTCTGCCCTAGACGACTCCTAACTTTAGATCGTCCACAGGAGGTTCGGTGCAGACACTGACTATAAGCAAATCAGCCAGGGAAGGGTAAAGTTGGTGGGAGGTTTTCCGTCCGGAGACGTTCCTTAATTAAGTAACCACCGCCCTTCGGGCTTTCGGCCCTCAACCCCTTTCCTAGACACTGATTTTACAGAAGTCAGTTTCCAACACTTTTCCCCCTTAGGAAAATCTCCTGAATGAGTCCGAGTGTCCCTAGGGGCCAACGTCTAGCAATTTTTAATTAGAAGCTTAGGATAGTGAGTACGTGGGGAAATGGTTTGTGGGCTAAGGAAGGGGTGATAAAATCCCCACCTTATCTTTGTTATGGGATTTGCCCTTAAAGTTGATTCGTGCAAGTGTACGATGTAAACAACCAAAGATCACTCAAAGCAGAATTAAATCATACAACGAGTGAATCCTATTCAATATGCAATGCTTTACGTACCTTGTCCCACGCGCTCTTCAACAGTAAATGTAAAGTAATTGAAAGACACGTGCCTATAATGCAAGATGTCTAAACAATTTTTATCAATTTACACCAAATCTTTTACTGTTGATTAACAAATATCAGGTGAAGAATACAAGATTTCAGGTATATAGGCAGCTGTATTTTTCAGAGAGCAAAGCCCTGCAGAAAACAGATTAGTAGTGAACTCCTCTGTGCCGCGTTTCCACGGCAAAAGTTGTGGATCCGCGGCACTTTGGAGGGATCCTGGTCTCTGCTTTCGAGAGCAGAGGCCCAGGTCCACTTGTATGTTTCTGCTGTGCAAAAATTTTCTGAATCTTCAACCTGTACCTGCAACAGAGAAGATATATCGTTTAGTTTCTCACTTTTAAAAATACCGTTGCTCTCCCCGGCAACGGCGCCAAAAATTGATTGGCCAAGCCAAGGTATATGAAGTTAATTGCACAAGAATCAGGTATTAAAGAGATGGTTTATGGTTTAGAATTCACCTTTGATCTTGTTCACTTAGAATATGTGATTATTATACCTTGTTCCAATCTTTCGTTATAGCATATAGCTATACCGAGTCGAACCACAAGGAGAGCTCGCGTAGAAGCTTTACAATACTAGTGAGAAAAAGAAACGAGATCTCTTCTTTGTCAATTACACAATGACAAGCAATGTACAAGAAGTGATGTATAGGTGGTGCATTGTGAAAAAGAAGTGAAGTGAATGAAGTGTGATGTAAAGAAAGAAGAAAAGAATGCTAGAATAAAATGTGTAAAACTCTCTTGATAGAAAGATGCATGGCTAGCCTAACTACACCTCATTGCTAGCATACTAACTCTATGTTGATTTCAAGATTTGTCTCAAATTGAATCATAGACAATTGAAGATAGCTTGCATGTTCAAGTGTGATATTCCTTCTTGAAGACTAGTGTTCCTTTTAGTTAGTTAGCTTGAAGCCTCTTCTTGAATCTTAGGTTCTCTTACTAGATGTACATTGAGGAACTATAGGCTTGGTACTCAATTAGTGCATAGGTTAGAAGAATCAAACTCTTTTGGACATTCAAAGCTTAACTACAAAGTTAGCTTGAAGTACATGAGATGATCTTGCTAAACAAGTGACACAACCATGGTAATCCATCCCTATGATCCAATCAAAGGCTCTTTATAAGAGACACACAATTCATATAGAGATCTAACAAGCAATCACCAAAGGATACAACCATACTTCATTGGAATTCACAAGAAACATAGAATTATGCAAGTATTGAAGTATACAATCAACCAAGAGATAGTAGTAGCTAGGTGAGTCTTAGCTAGCCATGCAACTAGAACTTAGCCCTCCATTTCACTAACAACAAAGCTATAATTCTCCATGAAAAGCAAAGATCTAAGCAATTAAACTAAAACTAGAATTAAATGCAAGAAATTAAAGCACATGAAATGAAAACATACTCAAGTTCTTGCAAAAAGAAGAAGAAAGCTCCATTGATGAATCTTTGATTCAAGAGTGTCACTCTCTTGATTACAAGCTCTCAAACTGAAATCTCTCTCAATTTGTCTAGAACTCAAGGAGGAAGGAGAAGAGAACTAAAAACCTAGAACAAAAATTACAACAATTCCCTAATTTTCTCTCTCTCTTCACTCCCTTCGCACACAGACCCTTGGCCAGCTATTTATAGGCAAATTTGAGAAGTCTCTGGAATCTTGACCGTTGGCACGAAATCCGAGATCTTAACGGCCTAGATCTGCCGCGGATTTGCCGCGGATCGCGGCTTGATCTCGTCCGTTGAGATCTGATTTTCTGGTGAGATCTGGTAGTTGGGTAGTTAGCCACGTGGACTACTTGGATTCTCCAGTTGGCGCGCGGATCTTGGTGAGATCTGATTTGATCTTTTGGCTATTTTTGAATTAACCCCCTTAATTATCACTAATTAAGGTGATTAATGACTTCTTCTCTTTAAAGTGTGGATCTGCAAAATTAGAGAAAATAGGGGTTAAAAATCACATTTAATATACAATATGCAAGGTATAAAGGTGGTATAAAATGCAAATATGTGTAACAATCATGTACTTGACTTGACTTATAAAGATTCCATCACTCTTTTGCTTGATTTGGAGTCCAAGGAAGTAGTTTAGCTCTCCCATCATAGACATTTCAAACTCATTCTGCATACATGATTCAAACTCTTTGTAAAGTAATTCGTTAGTAGATCCAAAAATTATATCATCAAAATAAATTTGAACAATGAGAATGTCACTATCAACATGATTAGTAAACAAAGTAGTATCTACTTTACTTTTAACAAAACCATTTGAAAGAAAAAATGCTGAAAGTTTTTCATACTAAGCTCTAGGAGCTTGTTTTAAATCAAACAAAGCTTTATCTAATTTGAAAACAAAATTTGGATGTATAGGATCAACAAACCCGGGAGGTTGTTTAACATATACATCCTCTTCAATAAAATCATTTAAAAATGCACTTTTGACATCCATTTGAAAAAGTTTAAAATTTTTGTAAGAAGTAAAAGCAAGTGTGATTCGTATAGTTTCGAGCCGTGCTACGGGTATAAAGGTTTTCTCAAAATCGATTCTCTCAATTTGGGTGTAACTTTGGGCCATTAATCTAGCTTTATTCCTGATAACATTTCCCGACTCATCCAATTTGTTCCTAAAAATCTATTTAGTACCAATTGTTGGTCTATCACGGGGTCTAGGAACGAGATGCCAAACTTGGTTGCGCTCAAATTGATTGAGTTCTTCTTGGATTTCAAGCAACCAATATGAGTCGCCCTCGGCTTCGAGGATATTTTTGGGTTCAATATGAGAAGTGAAAGCATAATGACCACACATATCATGGAGTTTGGAGAGAGTAAATACCCCTTTGATACATCACCTATGATGGGATCTTTGGGAGGACTTGTAGCATATCTCCAATCTTTTAGAAGTGGTTGAGATGGTTCCACTTCATCCTCTTGAACTTCACCATTAAGTTTTTACTTGTCTTCTTGGATGGGTGAGTCCTTCAAGGATACTTTCTCCATGTCTTTACCTAAAGTGTTAATCTCTATAACATTCTTAACAAATGCATCAGATTCTTCAAACTTAATATGCATAGATTCTTCAATTGTAAGAGATGATTTATTAAACACTCTATAAGCTTTGTTAGTATTAGAATAACCAACAGAAATTGCTTCAAAAGCCTTAGCATCAAATTTACCCAAGTTATCTTTGGTGTTCAAAACAAAACATTTGCATCCAAAAACTCTAAAATACGAAACATTCAGTTTTCTCGAATAATAGATTTCAAAAGAAGTTTTGGAAGAATTTTTACAATAATAAATTTTGTTTGATATATAGCATGCGGTATTTACAGCCCCGGCCATAAGTATTGAGGGAGCTCATATTCACTAATCATTATCCTAATCATTTCTTGAAGAGTCCGCTACTTTCTTTCAACGACTCTATTTTATTGCGGAGTTCCAGAACAAGACAACTCATGCTTAATTTTATTTTCTTCACAATAAGTGATAAAAGATTGGTTGATGAACTCGCCACCTCTATCATTTCTTATGCGCAAAACCAAAAAACCTTTTCCTTTTCAACTCTTTTTCGAAAAACATTAAAATGTGAAAAAGCTTGATCTTTATGTTCTAAAAAAAATCCATGTGAAATGAGAAAAATCATCAACTAAAACAAAAATATAGCGATTTCTATTTAAACTTTTAGTTTAGTAGGACCAAACAAATCCATGTGAATCAATTCTAATAGCTTAGATGTCATGATATCCTTGAATGGTTTGAAAGAGGACTTGGTTTGTTTTCCAAGCTGGCACGCATCACAAATGCGGTCCTTCTCAAAGTTCAAGTAAGGAATACCCTTCACCGATTCTTTAGAATTGATTCTAGAAAAATGGTCAAAAGATACATGGTCTAATCTTCTATGCTATAACTATGAATCCTCATTAAAAGCGTTTAAATATTTAGTTTCACAATCTAGATTGTACATATCAATAGTATAAACATTATTTTCACAAAATCCGGTGAGAATACAATCATTGGTTTTACAATCAAAAATGTTACAAGAAGATTCATTAAAAACAACTTTGAAATCACGATCATATAGTTGACTAATACTAAGTAGATTATGTTTAAGACCATCAACTAAAACAACATTTTCAATTAAGGGAGATGTACCAATCTTGATATTACCTATACCGATGATGTTGCCCTTGGAATCATCTCCGAAGGTGATGGTGCTACCTTCAACGTACCTTGATAGGGTTACAAAATTGTTGATGTCCCATGTCATTTGCCTTGAGCAACCACTATCAAGGTACCGCCGCTCCCTACGTTTTGAAGCCTTGGTGTGTACCTATATCAAATAATGAAGTTGTTGACTTTGGTACCCATATTTTCTTGGGTCCTATTATGTTAGTACTTCGAACCCAAACATGATTATTAATACCATTTATACGATCATAATAAAATTTAGCTAGATGACCATTTTGGCCACAATAAGTACATTTATAAAATCTTCCATACTTGAAAGCATGATGTGCATGATGAACATATGGTTTATGAGCATGGTGAACATGTGGTGTATGAACATACTTGGTGTGTGTGTGTGTGTGAGCATGTGTAGTATGAATGTGCTTCTTTGAAGCATTTTTTTTGAAAACATGTCTTCTAATTTAGCTTTGTTAAACTCACATTTCTTTAAAACATTTTCCAGATTATTGATTTTAGTTTTTAAGATAGAAATTTCATTTTCATCAATCTTGAAAAACTTAACTTTACATGAAATCTTGTATGCATCAAACTCCCTTTGTGTTGATAAAGAGTGGAAGACAAATCTTCTTTTTCATTGGAAAGAATAATAATTTTGTTTTGAAGAACTTCATTTTTCTTTTTCACTGTTTGACAATTTTTCTTTAAAGAATCATAATTATCTGAAAGTTCTATTAAAGCATTTAATAAATCCTCTTAAGTTACTCCACTATTATCAAAAGATGGTTCCGAGTTTACCTTAGATTGTTTGCCATAAAACACACGTTTTCAGTGTCCGCCTCCTCTTCGGATTCACTTTCTGAATTTCAAGTGGCTTTGAGAACTTTCTTCATAAATGGCTTCTTTTGCTTGATAGAAGAAGATATCTTATTTCTAAAATCTGGATATTCGGTCATGATATGTCTGGGTTTCTGATAGTTGAAGCAAATGATTTTCTTTTCCTCCTTTCCTTACCGTCATCTCCTATGGTTGTATTTTTCTTTGTTGTATGGTCTTATTACATTTCTTATGAGGAGAGATAACTCTTCATCTTCTTCTTCTTCTTCTTCATCGCCGGAGATAGCGGGAGTAGACTTGAAAACGATAGTCTTCTTCTTTTGTGGCGCCATTTCTTCTCTTATCGTTTTCTCCATCTCATGGGTCTTAAGGTTGCTGATAAGACCAATGAGCTCTATCTCATCTTTATCATTCAATCCTTCAATGTGGTAGCTTTGACTTCCCAAGACGGTGGACGCGCGCGAATGACCTTTCAGACCTTTTGATTGTTGTTGATTTCATCACCTACAGAAGTAAGATCATTAGTTATTTTAGTAAACTTCGTAATCATGTCATCAATAGACTCATTTTCATGCATTTTAAAGTTTTCATATTGGGAACGCAAGAGATCCATTTTAGCTCTCTTAACTTATGATGTTCCCTCATGAGTGACCAATAAGTGTTGCCAATTCTCATAGGCGGATTTGCAATGAATGACTCTTGTAATGTCATCCTCATTCAATGCTAAAAGTAAGGCATTTTGAGCCTTTGAAATAGCCTTATATTCCTTGGAGGCAAGATCGGACCAAGTATCCTCCTCACCGGTGGGTGCCCTCTAGGGTTTGGTCACCGCCTTTACAACCCAGCATCCTAGGGATTGCAAAAATACGTTTATCCTAACTTTCCATATGAGAAAGTTAAGGCCATCAAACTTGGGAGGGTCCTAATGTTGTCGGCCATCTTTACTAGTGGATGAATTATAAAATGATTAGCAAATTAGGATCTCTCTAAGGATGTTAAGCTAAAAACTAGAAACCTCTCTCTGATACCAATTGAAATTACACCTAGAGGGGGTAAATAGGAGTAAGGCTAATCAAATCAATATTCAATGCAAAATAAAAATGAGATGATGCAAACAATCAATCAAAGCTAGATTATAAGTCGTATACCCTATGAAGGGTTCTGAACTTCTTCCTCGTGATTTCTCTAGATAAGAGTTTGGGGTGCTCAATGCAATCTTGTTGTAAGAGTATAGATCGAAAATAAATGAATGAATATAAAGTAGATAACATAGTTGTAAATCAATCGCAAACAAAAAGATTAGTTTCGAGGTTCGAGCTACCGCTTTATGTTGACGTAAAGTCAACTTAGCCTCCATTAAGACTGAGGGGAATTAGGGCGACGTGGATTGAATATTGGGTAGGTTTTTTTTCTTTTGTTTTTTTTTTGCAATTTACCCTTTCTATAATTTAGTTGTACATACAACCTAAAAAATAATGCTGATGTCAAGGATTGAATCAACATAATTTGCATTTTTTAAAAAGTTTTATCTTAACTAGACCTGAATCGAATTGATGTTGGTACAATGTAAAGAAAGTTCCAGCATCAAATTTCTTTTCAAGTTTGGATCTACTCTTGTTCAGATCTTATATAGATCCAATCCTAATCTGACTAGTTCATAGAATGTTGAACGATTTCTAGTGTCGAATTTAATATTCAAGAGTGAGATTATAATGATAACTTCAAAAAAATTTGAAATAAGAACGCCGATGACTAATAAAGTTTTTTTTTTGCCTATCTTCAAAATGTTATTTATTTCAATGAATGAAAAGAACTTAACAGAGAGAAAGAACCTTTTTCGTACTTTAGTGGGTGAAGGGGTTTTCGAACTAAATTTACGGGAACACTAAAAAGGTGTACCGCACAATGGCTCTCAAATTTTGGGTGCACAAAATACTGGGAATTCAAGCCACAGAGAAGAGAGACACCAGAGAATAGTCACCGATCACACAAATAGGTAAACAAAGAAAAGAAAGAGAGAACACAAGTTTTAACGAGCTTTGACAATTTGCCTACGTTCTCGGTGCAAGAGGAGAGAGTTCTTATTGAAACAATCAATTACAGGTTACAAATATTGGGGACAATATCCCTCTTTATATAGCCAAAGAAACCACGAAGAAAAGAAAACAACAACACCTAATTCGGATCAGAAAAGAATTCAGAATCAGATTTGAAAACAGGCCACTGCAGCCGCATTAGCCGACTAGGAAATATCCCAATCAACTAATAACTTCTATTAGTCGTCTAGGAATTTGGCCTAGTTAACTAATCTGTAGTGAAACAGATTTTTCAACTCTCCGTTTGTATAATTAGTGGACTTGGCCTAGTCGACCAGGCTGAGTTCCTTCTGTGCAAATCCATCATTGATACGACTAATATGCTATCGTATTTGACACCATTGATTGCATCGATATTTGGCTAATTTTCAACAGAGTTTAAAAAACTCTATCAAAAAGATTTTACCCTCTCTCCCCACAATTCTCCACCTCGGTGAAGATTTCTCAAATATGAGCCGAATACAACATAGCACCATATCGACTCCAATTGGTTGCACCATTGTGGTTGTTTACATACCCATGCCCAATGGGATCAAGCCACAGTAGTTCATCCAAATGAGCTCCACTAAACTCACACAACTGGAAGGATATAGAGTAATTTTTTGTAATGTGCAAACTTCACTTCCGAAATAATCTTAGTAAGTATATCAACGGGACTCTCCTTCGTGTGGATTTTCTGTAACTCGATGAAACCTTCATCAAGAATCTCCCGAACAAAGTGGAACCTGACATCAATGTGCTTCGTCCTTGCATGATATACCTGGTTCTTTACCAAAAAGATAGCACTCATGCTATCACAATTGATCTTCAACAGATCCCGATCAATCTCCAAGTCGTCAAGTAACCCTTGAAGTCAAATTGTCTCCTTCATAGCCTCTGTCATGACCATATACTCGGTCTCCGTAGTAGACAATGTGACAGTAGACTATAGAGTAGAGCGCTAGCTAACCGATACTTGGGACAATGTAAACACATATCACGTTGTGGGCCGCTGTTTGTCGAGGTCTTCTGCGTAATCGGAATCAACATATTTGATATACTCCTGCTTACCAATAACATCCTTCTTGAATATCAAACCAATGTCTATGGTACCTTTAATGTATCGTAGAATTCACTTCACTGCCTCCCAATGACCCCTACCGGGATCGTGCATATATCTGCTGACCAGTGAGACAGCTTGTGACAAGTCGGGCCTTGCACAAACCATTGTGTACATTAAACTACCAACTGTGCTAGCATAGGGCACGTAAGTCATGTACTCACGCTCTTCAACAGTAATACGAGACATAGTAGTTTTAAACTTGAAATGAGAAGCCAATGGTGTGCTTGCGGACTTTGTAACATCGTTGATGTTGAACTTTTAAAGTACCTTCTTTAAATATCCCTTTTGTGTCAAGCTAACCTTACTACTCTTCCAGTCTCGCTCACTCTCCATGCTTAGCACCTTCTTTGCTTCACCCAGATCCTTTATCTCGAATTCAAAATACAAGTCTTTTTTCAATTTATCAATAGCAGATCTGCTTTTAGAAGCAATAAGCATATCATCTACATACAAAAGTAGATAGATGTATTCTCTTCCAGCTAGCTTATTCTAATACACAAATGGGTCATAATGGCTTCGTGTGTATCTCTTTCCTCTTATGAGAAACTGTAGAAACGCTTGCACCACTGCCTTAGAGATTGCTTTAATACATACAATGATTTTTTCAGTTTGCATACCATATTATCTTTTCCTATAGTTTTGAATATCGTCGGCTAAGATATGTAGATCTTCTCTTCAAGATCGCCATGGAGAAAGGCCGTATTCACATCGAGCTGATCAAGTTCCAACTCATACGTGCTACCAGTCCCAACAAAATCTGAATAGACGAGTGTTTTACAATATGTGAGAATACCTCATTGTAGTCAATGCCTTCTTATTTAGCGTAACCTTTAGCTGCCAATTTGACTTTGTAGCGTACTGTATCACCATCTGAAGATTCTATTTCTTTGCAAATACCTACTTACAACCTATCTCCTTCTTTTTCTTGGGCAACTCTGACAGTTTCTAAGTGTCGTTCTTGTGTAGAGAACTTATCGCTTCCACCATGACATACTTTTACATCTTGAACTCCGAACTGATTTTAGATTTCCTATAAGTAGAGGGGATTGCCTCCTCAATACTGGGAGAGCATAGGCCACGATCATATTAGTAGTGAGCCAACTGGTCTTACATGGATTTCTCCGGATTCTTTCAACTGCAATGAATTTTTAGATATTACCCACAGCCTGTTCTTAATCCTCATCATTATCAACATCTTGTTCGGCTACCTGATCATCTCCCTATGTCACCAAGGGTATGACCTAAAATAATACTGATCTTTTTAGAGACGGTGAAGTAACATCACTCTCTACCTGCTGCAATATCCTGCTGGCTGTCCGACACTCCACCTGCTGAAAGTTTGTAGGCTTCACCATTGAAGCCTCATCAAACACGATATCTCTGCTCAAATTAAATTTTCTTTCCTTTGGATCCTAAATTTTATTGCTTTTTACCCCTTTCTTGAATCCTACAAACACACATTTTCTCGCCCTTGGGTCCAACTTATCTTCATTGATATGATAGTAGGCCGGGCACTTAAATACCCGTAGCGAATCATAATCCTGAGCAACTTTTCCTGACCAAATCTCTAGATGAGTTTTACCTCCTATTGCAGATGAACGCAACCTGTTATCGAGATGGCAAGCATATACCAATGTCTCAACCAAAAAGATTTTGATATGCTGATGTTGGATAACATGAAATGGATTTTCTCTAGCAAGGTCATGTTCATCCTTTCAGCCACACTTTTTTATTGCGGTGTTTCTCTTACTGTGAAGTGCCTTTCTATACGCTCATCGTGACATAGCTGTAGGAAAGGATCGCTTGTATATTCTCCTCTATTGTCTGAACGAAGTACCTTGATTTTTCTTCCGGTATTCTTCTCCATGTTCTTCTTCCACTCCACAAACAATTCCAGGATTTTCTCTTTGTGCTTCATGGTATATACCCAATATCGCCTAGAGTAATCATCTATAAAAGAACAAAGTAATGGTTACCTCCAATAGATGTCGTCTTAGTTGGTCTTCAGACATCTGTGTGAATATAATCCAGAATTCTCTCAGTGTAATGAGTTACGGTGCCAAATCTCACCTTGGTCTTCTTTCTGATGACACAATGTTCATAAAATTTTAATTTGCAGATACTGGCACCTTTCAATAAACCTTACTTTTGTTGACACTTAAAAAAGACAAGATTCTTATTGGTCCGAACAATGTCTAAACTTGTTGACATTTACAAAAGACAAGTGACAGACGAGCTGAAGACCAGTTTTCACCCATCTCCGAGGGACAGGGAAGCAGCTTGGACTCCACTGATCCAGCAAGCAGACAGTGAACCCGGATTGTTTCTAAACAGACCTCAGCAGGTCTAAAGATGCTAGCACTTAGCATTACATCAGCCCAAAGGGATAGCCTCGCCTGAGAGGCTAAGATCATTCAACTTCGCATCGAAGCCATTTACAGCTCCGCCAGGAAATTAACTCATAGCTTCGCTTGAACTGCTAAAGCGTAACTCCGCAGAGAGAGTTAGCTCCGCCTGAAGCCACGCGCAACTGCGCAGAAAGGGTATATGATAGCTTCACAACAGATGACATCTAGCTCCGCTGAAGAAGCTTTCCTTTGACTTCGCCAGATACTGCCTCCAGCACCGCTGCGGGCAGCGCCGCTGCTGCTCTATTATGGTCAACCTTGACCAATCAAATCTCCAGATGAGATCAAATCTAATCAGGATTGAGATCAAATCTAATCAAGATCAAATCTGAGATCAAATTTGGCAGTTGATTGCCACAATCTCTTGACTCTTCTAAAACGAGTAAGAGGATCAGAGGAAATCTTCGGTTTATATGGAAAGGATCAAAACAGATCAAGAGGATCAACCGACCTGCTACTTCTAGCTTCGCAGAAGCTGATCCTGGCCTCGCAGCAAGGCTACTTTTCAGATTTAAACAGATTTGATTCAATTTGTTTCCATATTTTCAAGGGACAATTATACCCCTGTTCTCTCTATAAATAGAGGACCACCTCCAGAAGAAGAGGGACACACGCGATACGCTCGAGAGAGGACTCAACAAGCAGAGACTTCTTCACGATGCACCGTGCGCCCAAGAATTCAGAGACTTTTAGAGAATTACTTCTCTAATCAGGGTGCTGATATCCTAATACCTTCTTCTCAAGGAATCTCCGGAACCAGGCGAGAAGGTATTCCTAATTGAAGGCGGTTTTGAGAAGTAGCAAGAGAGTTCTACCAACCTTCTGTTCTCTGATTCCCTGAACCAGGCGAGAAGGGAATCTCATCGCTCGCATCGTCAAAGGGATAAAGTGGTCGCGCGCTGACCAGACTCCTATCGGCACACTTCTCCAGAATCTCTGAGGAGATCTACTTGTAATCTTTTAGAATACTTGTAATTTAGCTCCTTAACCCTTTTTATTGTAAGTTTTCCCCTTTGCAAATCAATGGAAAACAAGATGGCAACTCCGCTGGGGAACGTATTCTCCACTGCCGAGAATCAAGTGTCGCAATGCGGCGAACAGACCTTCGGGTCTAACTCTGAAATCAGAAAAGCCGGTGCAGCCAGAGCCCCTCTGGCTAAATCTTCAAAGAAAGTCTCTACGGAGACAGAAAAGGCTCCCTGCGAACCTACTGCAGTTCTCTGGCGCAACAACGAAGCACGCCCGCATCCCAGGTCAAGCACTTTCGAGAACTTGGTGGTTCGGTTCGATCAAGAAAGATTTGAAGAAGTCCTCTCTGGGGGTGGCCTAATGCTTCGAGCGCGAAAGCATAGGAAGGTCTCCATGACCAAGGTTTCAGAACAGAAACCAGAAGCAGAATTCTGCCAACACCCTTTAGCATTGCGTGTCGCTGATCAGGTTCCATGCGAACCTAAGTATCCTCTGCCAAAGCAGATGTGGAGGCCTAAACAGAAGTCTCTGGGCAAAGCCTCAGGCGTAGTTACGCCAAAATCGCGTCTCTCTCGCGAAGAAAAAGGCAAGATGCCTATCTGCTCCAACAATGCTGCCAGCCGCGAAGTCACGACGGCAATCATACCGTCACCCAATTCGAGAGCAGTAACGCCTTGCGCCGGCCTCGTTCTCATGAGCGAAGCTTCTGTACCACGGCGTACGCGCAGGGTTCATGGCCACGAAGCTAGAGCCAAAGTACTATCCAAGGCTAATCGCCTCCGCAGCAGCATAGCGGGCAAAGCACCATAGCATGCTCTGCTCTCTGGTTCGTCAAGCGCTAAGCTCGCGCTTTGTGGCGAAGTTAGAACTGAAGCACTATTCCGTGCTAATCCCTTCTGCGGGGGTAAAAGGAGCAGGACATCGTCCTATGCGCGATCCAAAAGAGCCTCTGCGCTGGATTGTTTGACAAATAAACAAATCTCTTCCTCCTGTTGTTAACAAGTGGGATGTCAGCTGGTGACAGTCCACTCAGTCCACTGCCGGCTGAGACCAATCTCCGGCACCCCTCCAGGACGACGATCAGTTTTTGATCGACTATCGGTACAGGCCCCGGTGAAACATCATAAAAGGAGCGTCTCGCGAGATCCACCCTCTGCATCCGTCAATATGACCGGAAGGGGACGAGAGCTGCGCGGAGGAAGACAAGCATCTGATGACACCCCCTACAGCTCTCCAGATCCAGATTACAGCCCAGGCTTAGGCGAAGTCTTGGGGCATGAAGAGGGTGTTTTCTGAAACACCCGATCTAGGGTGGCGATACCCTACAGTTATGAACAGCCTTCTTCCTCAACGGCCCTAACCTTGCCGGAGCCCAGGAGAGCACTCCAACCATCGGATGAAGAAGATGAAGACAGTGGGTACGCCTCTTCAGCGACAGTTAGCTCAGTGCGAACAGGCAGAGCGTCAGTCAACATGGCTGATAATGTTAACGACGACCTTCATCGACGTTTGGAAGCTCAGGAGCAAACTTTCAAGACCCAGCAAGAAGCTCTGGACAATATTCAACAGATGTTTGCTCAACTCCTCAGCAATCGAAATAACAATGATGCGGGGAGCAATCACGACGAGGAGGAACATTTTAGCAATGATCAGCCAAAGATCGAGAAATCCAAGGAGGGTTCTTCTTTAGACGCTGAAGTCCTTAAAGGTCTCCAAGCTCAAATTGCGTCCCTAGCTCAGAGAGATGAATTAAAGAAAGTAGGGGCAGTCCGTCCTTACCCATTGGAGTGGGATTCGGTGTCATATCCACCGAAGTTCAAACCACCAACGTTGCATACGTATGATGGTAAGAGTTCGCCAAATCAGCACATCTACTACTTCTGGTCTCAGACTGGTAATGTTATAAGCAACGACGCCATCATGGCTAGGCTGTTTATTGGCACCTTAAGGGGGGTGGCATTTGACTAATTCCGAAGTCTCCCTCCGGGCTCTATCAATTCCTAGATCGACCTGGAAACCCGGTTCCTGTCTCATTTCTATGAGGACGATACCGAAGTGACCATGGACAAGCTTCTCTCTACCATACAGAAGAAGGGCGAATCTGTCCGTGACTACATTGAACGGTTCAGAAATTTATCCTTGATGTGCCCAGCAGAGATGCCACTACCCATGCTCTTACAGACATGTAGGCACAACTTCCTGGACCAAGTAGAAGTTCGCATGGGGGCTGTCAAGGCCCACACTTGGAAAGAATTGGTCGAACAAGCTGAGATAGCTGAAAAGTCGGCTAAAAAGTTCGAACCATCCACCCCTAGAGGCAAATGAGGTATGAACAGTAAAGGACGTAGCGACCTACCGCAGTCTTCTCAAGCCAAAGGGAAAGAGACTATGTCTGTGGAATTGTCCGGGGACGTGCAGTCGAAGGCCAAGAAGAGCGGCTCCAACAATCAGGAGCCTAAATTCCCTCCAAAACAGTACTCCTTCAAAGACGATCAGGTGGTCACGATATTCCATCTGCTCCACAAAGGGAATAAAATCAAGCTACCAGATGCCCGACGTCCTAATGAAATGGGACGCACAAATGATCCCAAATATTGTCTCTACCATAGGATGATTCACCATCCCACCGACAAGTGCTATGTCCTCAAGGACAGAATCCAAGCCTTGATTGACGCTGGAGTCCTGACACTAAAGTCAGAGCAGAAGAAAGTCACTGCCAATATGATGACCCTCGAGTTCGGCAAAACCCCAAAGGTCACAGTCCCTGACGGGACTTATCCAGTCCCTGCGCCACGGCTGGAAGTCAAGCATCCTGCGGCTAAAACTCAGGATAATAGGGGTCTTATTCCCTTGACACTGGAGACAGGGGAAATCATGTGGATACACCCAGACCTTGTCCAAGACGAACAATGGGATTCAAAGAAGCCAACTCAAAGGGCAAGTCTTGCAATGTCATCTCCATCCTGCCAGACGACGGCAATCTTACATCGGCTTCCCTCAGCGATTCAGAAGGAGAAAAGTATGCTTGCGCGACGCAAACCGATGCGCCTCAACAGACGGGCACCCGATCCGGAAAATCATACTTGAGACAGTTTGAAAAGTCTACTGACGAGATACAACAGCAAACAACGTCAGTACAAATGCCAGCATCCGCTTCGATTCCAACTAAGGAAAAAGAGAAGCCTAAAGAGGTCCGATTCGACCAAGTCCTGAAGAAGCCTTCAGGACCAGGGCTTGACATGCCCTTCCGTTTTGACATATTGGCTCAGCTGGCTAATATCCCGGCTCGTATCACAATACATGAGCCCCTTCGTCTCTCAAAAGAGACAAGAGAAGCACTCAGGGATGCGCTAGCCAATTCAGAATCCTTTCTGACATACATGCCAGAGGTCCCTAACGATGACGTTCAGTCTCCTTGCCCAGAATGTCATCATACACAATCAAAGGTACCCGCCATTACATTCACGGCGGAAGATATGCTTCTCAAAAACAACAAGCACGATCGACCTCTGTACTACACCGGACATATCGGTTCAACATGCATTGAAAGAGTACAAGTCGATCCGGGGTCCGCATTCAGCCTCATCCTCCGAATGGGACTCAGATGTCAGTGTGGGAATGATGTTCGAAAACCTCACCGTTAATATGACTTCAAGCAGTCAATTGGAGCCCGCAGGAGCTGTTGATGAGGAACCATGGGCCCAGCACTTGGACCTCCAATGGGAAAAGCGATTTGAACTGCGCGAGCCACCTACTGAAGACAAGGTGTTGTAGGTCAACTTGGGTAGTCAAGACCACCCTAAGCCCATCTTTATAAGTGAAATCTTATCACTTACAGAAAAGGAAGAATTGATAATACTCGTAAAGGAGTATATAGATGTCTTCGCATGAAGCTACGAAGATATGCCTGGACTCGATCCACAAGTCGCCATGCACCGTCTGAACATCAAGCCCGATGCCAAGCCGGTTAAGCAGCAACAACGTCGGTTTCGCCCGAACGTTATGGAGGCTATTGAAGCCGAAGTTCACAAGCTCATTGCATATGGTTTCATACGGGAGGAACAACATCCAGATTGGATTGCTAATATCGTTCTCGTCCTCAAGAAGAACGGGAAAATACGGATCTGCATCGACTACCGTGATCTCAATACGGCTTGTCCTAAAGACAAATTCCCGCTGCCTATCACAGATGTCATGATTGACAATACCTGTGGATTCGAAAGAATGTCTTTCATGGACGGCTTTTCAGGGTACAACCAGATCAAAATGTACCCCGGCGACGAGAAGCATACCTCATTCCGAACACCCTTGGGGGTATACTGCTACACCGTAATGCCCTTCGGGTTAAAGAACGCCGGAGCAACCTATCAGCGGGCAATGAGTACAATCTTTCGCGATCATCTCCGAAAGACGGTAGAATGCTATGTCGACGACATTGCTGTCAAAAGCCGCAACAAGGACGACCATCTTCATGACCTGAGAACGATGTTCGATATAATGCGGGCTCATCAACTGAAAATGAACCCGACAAAATCCTTCTTGGGAGTGTCAAGTGGCAAGTTCCTCGGGTTTATTGTTACGTCAAAAGGGATTCATCTTGACCCAGACAAAGTCAAGGCCATTCAAAGCATGCATCCACCGAGGAATCTCAAAGAGCTTAGAGGCCTGCAAGGAAGATTGGCGTATATCAGAAGGTTCATCGCAAACCTTTCAAGCCGTTGTCAGCCGTTCACCCGACTCATGAAAAAGGGTGCTTCCTTCGTATGGGATCAAGCTTGTCAAGAAGCTTATGAAGACATTAAGAGATACCTCACGAAGCCTCCAGTCTTAGTGGCCCCTACATCAGGGAAGCCGTTCTTGCTTTATGTAAAAGCTATGGACTATTCTCTCAGTGCCCTCCTCGCTCAAAAGGACGACAATGGTCACGAGCAAGCCATTTATTATCTAAGCAGGACTCTCGTAGGAGCAGAATCTCGCTACAATCGTATCGAGAAAGAGTGTTTATCTCTGTCTTCGCTGTTCAGAAGACACGACATTATTTGGTCGGCCAAACCATACATGTCATCTCCAGAGTGAATCCTTTGCGCCTTCTCATGACAAAGCCGGGATCATTGAATTCAAGATTGACTAAATGGGCACTTCTTTTATCTCAATACGACATGATCTTTACCCCTCAGAAGGCGGTTAAAGGCCAGGCCCTTGCAGAGTTCTTGGCCGCTCATCCAGTTCTGGAACATTCAAAACTTCACGAGGATATTCCCGATGAAGTCTTCAACTCCAATGTAACCTCAGAGGAGGAAGTGTGGCAGATGTTCTTCGATGGAGCATCGCGAATGGGCCCCAAAGGTAAGATTATTGCCGGAGTGGGGGTTGTGTTCATTTCCCCACAGAATCATGTCCTTCCCAGAGCATTCTCCCTGACAGAGTCATGCTCCAACAATGTAGCAGAATATAATGCTCTGCTCATTGGTCTTTAGCTCGCCCATGGAATGGGGATACGCTACCTTGAAGCTTACGGTGATTCAAAGCTGATTATCAATCAGGTTAAAGGCGAATATGAAGTTCGCCACGAGGATTTGGTGCCTTATTACTACACGGTCATCGAATTGGCTAATCTTTTTGAAGGCTTCTATATCGGGCACGTGTCTCGATCTCAAAATACCAAGGCAGACGCTCTTGCTGCATTAGCAACAACACTAGCCTTGCCAACCGACACCGAGTATCACCTCACGGTGGCGACTCGACACCTTGTATGCTCTAAGCATATGTTCAGAACCCGAGAAGTCTATAATATCTCCACGGATCTTGAGCCGAGAGATTGGCGATTTCCTCTCATCGATTATGCTCTACATGGTCTGCTACCAGACGATCCTAAAGAAGCGGCATCTATCAGATGAAGGTCTCTCCGTTTTTACTACGATCCAACCCTGAAGACACTTTATCGTCGTTCATATGACGGTATCCTCCTCCGTTGCCTTTCCAATTCAGAGGCACAGGAAGTGCTTAAAGAAGCACACGATGGCATTTGCGGAGCTCATCAGCCAGGTCTAAAACTCAAAGACATGTTGCATAGGCTTGGATACTATTGGCCAACCATGATAGCCGATGCCATCCAATATGCACGAAGGTGTAAAGCATGCCAGATTCATGCGGACTTCATACACCAGCTCCCGAAGTTTCTCCACCCAACTGTTGCTTCGTGGCCATTCGAAGCATGGGGAATCGATGTCGTAGGGCCAATCAGCCCCTCTTCGACAAAAGGACACCGATTTATCCTGGCAATAACCGACTACTTTTCAAAGTGGGCGGAAGCTATACCACTGGTTGAGGTCAAAACTTCTAACGTGATTAATTTCATCAAACACCATGTCATCCATCGGTTTGGTGTCCCTAGGCGGA
The DNA here is from genome assembly GCA_038442645.1 of Agave tequilana. Taxonomy (NCBI): domain Eukaryota; kingdom Viridiplantae; phylum Streptophyta; class Magnoliopsida; order Asparagales; family Asparagaceae; genus Agave; species Agave tequilana. Next base: position 80,212 of record JAVJIF010002690.1, read on the forward strand.
TCATCCATGATAATGGTCCCCAATTCATAAGCCAAGTATTCTATCGGTTCTGCAATAAATACCGAATTCAGAATGCGGCTTCAACTGCCTATAATCCTGCTGCTAATGGTTTGACGGAGGCATTCAATAAAACGATCATCAAGCTACTCAAGAAGTTCATCTCCTCGAATAAGTGAGATTGGGACAAAAAGCTTGGTGAATGTCTTTGGGCATACCGAACCACGGTTCGAACACCGACAGGCAATACGCCTTTTTCCTTGGTATATGGGTGCGAAGCAGTCATCCCATTGAAAATCCAAACGCCATCATTGCGAGCCGCTCTGACCACTAAGATCACATCAGAGGACAATAATCGGTTGCGTCTTCAAGAGCTCGAAGCCCTAGATGAGAAGCGGCTACAAGCTCAGCAGCATATCGAGTTATATCAAGCTCAAATCTCAAAAGCCTTCAATAAAAAGGTCAAACAAAGAGTCTTCCAGAAAGGAGATTTGGTTTTATCCCTCAGACGACCGATGATTATGACGCATAAGACCAAAGGCAAATTTCAGCCTAAATGGGAAGGACCGTTTGTAATAGAAACAGTCTATTCAAACGGAGCATACCGCCTTATGACTTCAGATGGCGATTTACTGCCGGTCAATGGCAAGTTCTTAAAGAAGTATTATCCTTGATTAAGGATCCTTCTTATGATCAAGTTAACACTACACCTCTGATCAAGACCTTCATATCCAAGGTACATGCAAAGAGAGCCTTTCTCTTCCTCCAAGCGAGATCACACACCAGTAAGGAACCTGGCCATATACTGGTTCTCCCAAAAGAGAATCAAGATTACATATACGCTAACCAAATGATCCAACATCCTTAACGATTAAGGATAGAGGAAAATGTTGGCCTTTAAGCCCAACATAAGTCCTCGACAACTCATTATGCTGGGGAATAGCATGGCTAGCCCAATTTAAACGGTAGTTGGTAAAGGCATATCAAACCCGTTGACAGCTAGGGATTTGCTAAAAATTCTAAGGGACCTGTTCCCATTTGATTCCCTCTCCAAAATCACTTACCAATTCTCGTCCATAGAATGGTAAGACCACAGATACATTTCGCTGTTATGTTAACATTAAACCTATGACAGTGATTCCCTCGTTTTTCCCATGAAAACGTGACCTCCAAAATCACTTACCAATTCTCGTCCATAGAATGGTAAGACCACAGATACATTTCGCTGTTACGTTAACATTAAACCTATGACAGTGATTCCCTCGTTTTTCCCCATGAAAACGAGACCTCCAAAATCACTTATCATTCTCATCTATAGAATAGTAAGACCACATATACGTTTCGTTGTTACGTTAACATTAAACCTATGACAGTGATTCTCTCGTTTCTAACAGTAAAAACGAGACCCTTCCCCAAATTCCATTACAAGCCTTCAGCTCTGTTGACATTTACAAAAGACAGGTCTCGATACTTATTGACATTTACAAAAGATAAGTATCACCAACCTTGAGCTTGGTGGCGTCTCAATCGGTTATGTCATTGCGACCTCTGAACCAGCAGACAACCAAGTCTCAATTTCGAGCTTGTTGACATTTACAAAAGACAAGTCTCAACCCCGAGCCCTGTTGACATTTACAAAAGACAGGTCTCGATACTTATTGACATTTACGAAAGATAAGTATCACCAACCTTGAGCTTGGTGGCGTCTCAATCGGTTATGTCATTGCGACCTCTGAACCAACAGACAGCTAAGTCTCAATTTCGAGCTTGTTGACATTTACAAAAGACAAGTCTCAACCCCGATATTTATTGACATTTACAAAAGATAAGTATCACCAACCTTAAAGCTTGATGGCTTCTCAACCAGTTATGTCATTGCGACCTCTGAACCGGTAGATAGCCAAGTCTCATTATTCAATACAGTAAGAACTATGTTCTCAAGTGGCTGCAATACAACTTGAAAATGACAATTCAGCAGATAAAGCAAGTTGGAGGTTCGACAAGGGAGTCAAATCAAAGTTATTTTTATTGAGTTCGAGAAGAAGAGATACATGAAGGCACATATATTACAAGCTATAAGCGTACGTCATAAGATTTGATCCGTTCTTCAAGGGAGGCCAGCCTTGCCTCCCTATCATCGGCAGCCTTCACAAGCGCCTGCGACCTTAGTTCAGCCTCATTAAAACTCGCCGTCTGGGCCAGGCGAGATTCAACTTCAGCCAAGGATGCCCTTTGAGCTAGCTCTTGCCGCGAAAGCTCGTCACTCTGAACCTTAAGCTGCTCAAGCCGCGCAGTTTCTTCCAGACGCACTGGTTCAGCCTTGGATAAGAGAAGATTTCCCTTCCTGATCATTTCCTTGGCCTTCTCAATTTTGTCTTCGGCATCAAGAAGAGCACTGCTAGAAGCATCGATAGCGTCCCCGACTCTATCCTCCTTGTCTCCAAGGATTTCAAGTCCGAAGAAATAGCCTTAGCGGCTTTCTGAGCAGCAAGACGAGCTTCATGCATTTGAGCGACAAGATGCGCAAGCTGCTCGTTAACCGAAGATTCCAGGTCGGAGCGGCTAAGACGGCGCCATTCCTCTACGTCCCTCTCAAACTTGTCTACCAGAAGCTCTAATGCAGCGGCCTTGTTATCCCCCCCCAAAGTCCCGAATACTTTCAATACTGCGGGAAGGGACCACCTTTAATGTAGAAAATGGCATAGTCGAGCCTTTCAAGACCAGATCGATGGATCGCTTCAAGCCTTTATAAAAGCTATCGACTATGTCACCTATAAAATCGTTTTCAACCTCGGCCACTTCTGGTAGATGGACAGCCTCAGAAAAATCCACCAGCCTGGTTGACACTACTGTAGAAGGAACGGCGGGAACACTGGCTGCAGCAGCATGACAGGTCATCGGTGATCTCGGCGGAGTCTTCATTGAAACCAGTACACTAGCCACCGCTGAGGTAGGACTAGTAACCATCTTCTGAACCACAGGCTCAACCACCAGGGTGGGAAAGTAGGACTTGTAACCACCCTCAGCTCCGCACCCGGCACAACTTACGGCGCCTCACTCGTTGATATAGTTGGGAGTGAGGACACCTCCGTGACTACCACCCCTTCAACCTCCGTTCCTTCGACTGGCTCAGGCCGATAAGGGGGCAGGTTACCATACAGCGCGTCCAACACAGCAGCATCCGCCGCGGTCGAAATGCTCGTGTCACCTCTTGACCCCTCGGGAAGATCGTCTGGTTCCCTTGAAGTTGACGCACCCTGAGGCAGAACGCCTGCAACAAGATTGTGTTTAGGCAGGACACAACAAATATTAAAAGTCAAAAAGCCAAACTAATACCAAAGGATGATGTCCCCTCAAACATCTTGGCAGCCGTATCAGTGTCTACGGGCTCCATTAGAAAGTCCTTTGCAGAGTTAACACGAATGGCCGGCCCGCTTTCGCTTGCCGAATCTTCCGTGGACCACCCAAAAGAGCTTGACGCTACAGGACTTCCCTTGAAAGTCCCAGCGCCCGAAGGACCAACGTCAGCTGCATCACCTCCGGATTCCTCCGGGACGGCAACATAGCCGGCCTCATCACCCTCGTTGTAAGAGGATAGAGGATCATAATGTTCCCATGTTCTCCCGACCGCCCCTGCTCTCGGGCTCGTCACCGCCTCGGCCCCTACATCACGAAGCAGATAATAAGCGGTCCGGAACACATGGAAGATATATTACAAAGACGAAGCTGATCTTACCTAAGTCCGGAGCAACTTCACCAGTAGTCGGTTCAGAAACCGACGGTTCAACTACTAATGAGGCAGCAGGAGAAAACGCTGCAGAAGGTTCGCCCTATACAACAACCATAGGAGCTTGGCGACGGGGCTTCTTCACCGACTGCTTCCTACGAGACCTACCTGTCCGTTTGCGCTTGAGGAGGGCATCAGAACCTTCCTCCTCTGCTTCCTCTACATGTCTTGGGGGAGCTGTCCCCATCACGCCAGAATCGACTGCAAAAGTCTCGGCACCTGCCTCCGCTTCGAAGCGAGAACTTTCCGCATCCGAGACTTCGCTGTCATCAACAGCAAAGAATTCTTCTATGCCCGGAACGCGAACCCTCTTACCTTCCCTTCTCTCAGAGACCTTTCGCTTTAGTCGCTGAGAAATTAACTTCACACCAGAACTGTTAGCATTAAATCCAAGGGGTATGGAGTTGGAAGTTGCATACCATTGGCTGAAGCACAAGGTCATTAGAAGATTGGGAGTCCTCAACGGCGTACGCAACCGCGCCTCGGTACAGCCCGCAATGAAAAATCGCCAGGCACGGGCTCCATCAATGAGACTCCCCATGAAAGCCATATGGAGATTTGGGTTGCCCACATACAGTTGGTCATATCCAAACTGTCGAGCAAACCGACTTGAAACATAAGGCTCCAAGTAGCAGATGCCCCGCTCCGGTATAATAGATGTGAGGGCCGGATGCTGACTAGCCACTCAAAAATTCCACGGCTCAAGGATGACTGCCCTTCTCCCGCGTCTTTGAACTCCTCGTCATAGCCTGCATCCCGAATATGGGGAAAATAGCGGAAGAGACTATAGACGTCATAGCGGCGCACCAATTTACGGGCCTCAGCCACGTAAGTCTTCTGCCATGAGCATCCTTCGAATCAACGGAGGAGCGCCATCCGAACACCTTCGGGAGGGTCCTCTCCAGCTTTAATCAAAGAGGGACAGTGCAGGGTGAACCACGCCATCAAATAAGTATATGGCAGACCTACTCTGGGGTTAGGCCCGTCGCGGGGCAAAATGATCCCCTTCCCACGCTTCGTCGTTGGCGGCCTGCAAAAAGCCTCCGTTAAGGCGCGAAGGCCTCTCTGGATACAGCACACCATGGCCGGAGGAAGACCCAGAGGATGACCATGGACTAGATGAACAGCAAGCAGCAGGACGTTCGGATGAATGACGTCACCCGACGAAGACGGCACCACGCACCTCTTCAGCCAGACTGTCAAGAAGCCAGCCAGCAGCGCCTTCCGGGACATCGGCCGACGAGCCTGATGATGAAAACTCCGAAGGACATCACCCTTTTCATCTGGACCATCGTCTTCCTTCATAACTAGATCCCCTTGGAAGTACTTTTGCATCCGGTCAAAGATGTCTTCGACAGTGACTCCACAGTGAGCCGCTTCAGGAGTGTTCTCCATATCTGGGAACAAATAATCTCCCCAGCTCTTCAAGCTACAGGAGGTTCCCTTACTGTCCCCATGCATATTGGAGAAAATGTATAAGTGGCACATTAACTCCCGTTAAGTCTCGAACAAGGCGGGCTCCTGCTTCTCCAGAAGCGCCAATTCTGCCTCGCACGGGAAGTATTCTTCATATGAAAGAGACCCAAAAGGTAGAGCAGAGACTTCTCACACCTCATGTAAGGCCATACCCAATTCGCCAACAGGGGTGAAGAAAGTCCCTATAGCCGGGCAGTACAATTCAAAGATGGCATAGAAGCACACCACGTTCATCTCAATGCCGTAGCAAGTCGCCCTGACGGCTTCATAGAGGTTTAGCCTCTCCAGATCCTCCTCGAAATGAGCAAGGATGTATACAGTTAAATCCCTCCACCATGCCTTCGGAGGGTGAATCCAGCCTGGAGTCCTAAAGTCAGTGGCTGGGTAGTTCCCATTAACTTTATAGAATTGGTTGCCAAAGGTCAACGCCACTGCAGGATTTTCTCCCACTGGGATCTCTCGTGACACGTTCCCAGGATACAGATCCATTATGCAACGAGGAGGCCTCGCTCTTACATAACCAGGAGACTGAAGCATCAATTTCCCTATGTGGACAGAGTCAGTACTCCGGCTCACTTCCCACGACATCTTCCGAGCCTGCGTCACGCACTGGAAGGAAGACAAAGAAAAATGTCGTTTATTGGACGGGAGGTAGAACTTCTCACATCCAACTAGAAATCCACTGCTCTTCCCCGGCCAGTAGTTGGTGATCAGGATCTGGTGCGGCATCCCCGAACATGAAGTCGGGCTTCCTATAAGTTCGACGGTCAATATCTTCAAGGAGAGCCGTAGTCAAAATACTCCTTGTGGTGTATTGATCACCATCATAAATAAGCGTGTCTCGAACGAGAGAGCTCCGCTCACTAAACAGAGAAGCCTGCCTTTGAAATTGCAGGCTGATATTACCGTCCAATCCCCTGGTCATCCCAAATAGATTGTTCGAAGGACTAGGAGTGTAGTGCACTGCAGAAGCAAAGAAGAATTGATTAGTTCATCAGCCAAGCGGATACAAAGGCACAAGTTTCGCCAAGGCATAGCCTCGCCCTTTGAACGAAGCTAGCAAGGCGATAGCTTCAACAAAGCTTAGCCTCACAGTCAAGTCCGCACTTCGCAACAAATGATCAAGTGTTAGCTTCGCTTCGAAAAGCTTAAGCAGAAGGTGGCACAGCCCTAAGGATTAACTTCGTCAGAAGGGCATTAAGGTCCTTTCCAGAGGATAACTTCGCACCCTGTCATTCAACAGGATGTGATAGCCTAAAGGATAGCTTCGCCTGGAAGCTTAAAGAAGAACTCTTCAGTTCTCGGATCCCCAATCAGGAAATCAAAGAGAAATTCTGGGAACCAAATTCCCTAAGAGCATCAGATCATAATTGATCATTTTTTTTGGATTCATCCAAAGACAGCCAGACATCGGCTTTAAAAGAGAGATAGCAGTCTCTAATCGAAAGGGAAAGTTCCCTACCGGCGATTGGTCGTTCAATGACCGGAGGAGGAGAAGGACCCTCCGCTGCAGAAGTTGCCACTACTTTTCCCGCTCGTCTCTTGGGCGCCATTGAAGAACTACGGAAGTTCTTGAACTCTTGAATAAGGAGAAAAGAAGGAGAAAAAGAGTCAAAGTTCTCTGAAAATTTCAAGTAAAGAAATCTGCTCTTTCTCAGCCCGATCGGGCTTTTATAGGCCGATGTGCGCCTGAAACACGCCTCGAAAAAAAGTACAGGCTGTCGTTTCAAATTAATTTGAAATGGGTCTAAAGCGCCTTCCCGAGAAGCGCTGATTCAGCCCCACTAAGGGCTAATTTCGCCACGAGTTAAAATGCGGACTTCGCACAATACATCAATGACTTCGCAAATAGGATTGCCTTAACTCCGCTGAAGGCATAGGCCGAACTCGCAGATATGCTAGCTTCGCTGGAAGCTCGTTCCTATCTTTAACCCCGCATGGAGTTTAGCTCCGCTAGCCAAGTTCAAGATGAAGGCAAAGCAAAAATCAGATGAGCAGAAAATGGACTTTCATTAATTTGAAAGGGAAAGGTACATTGATATTATATCAAGGTTGTATTTCATACAATAGAATCATTTGCTCGAGAGGCATACAAGCGGTCCTATCTACTTTCAAGCCAAACCAACTGGACACGAAAGGCCTTCCTCCTGCACAAGGCCACAATCCTTCACATAATGATAGAAGGTGCCACCAAAACAGATTGTGCCACCAGGAAGCCGAACCTTCTCTGATTAAAACTGGTAAAGGACTGATCGCCGCCAGCAGGTTGGATCTTCTTTAATGAAATTTGGCAATGGGAAGATCCGTGACCTTACAGGTGACGTCCGCTTTCCCGAAGTGGATCATCTCGGATAAGCGACTACCAGCCTCGCCTCGAAGTGAATCATCTCGGATAAGCGACTGCCAACAGCCTCTGGGACACACATCAGCTGCCCCAGTTTGTTCCTCCTGCTTAAAAGTAAAGCTTCAACTGGGGAAGCATAAGACAACTTTTCGGTCTCTTTCATCAAGTCACAATATTGGCGAACATAGCTTACTGCAATGCAAACTGAAACAAGTTAGCAGTTAAACACCGGAGAAGCTGCAAAAGCGCTAAGTCAAATTCTTGGGGGCGAAGCAATCCGATTTCAGTTAAAGCAGAGGATAGCCTCGCTTGCACAGTGATGATGGGCTAGCTCAGCAAATGTCAAGTCCTAGCCTCGCCTATATAGCTAAGCCAGACTGATCCTGTGGGACACAGTCTTAACCCCACCTATATGGCGAGACTAGCTCAACTTTGAAGAAACTAAGTCCCAAGTTCTGCCTGTGTAGCGAACTTAACATGCAGTGATTTTTCTCTGATCAAGTCAAGATGATAGCTTCGCTGGGAAGCTATGCTGAAATCCTTCTCTGCAGATCAATTAAGTGGAGAACAAGGAAAATTAATCCCTGAAGCAGCTGATTAAAGCTAAAGCCAAACTAAGGGAGATGAACTCCCTAAGGTTTATTGGTAAAGTCTCTGGATGATCGAGACTTACCGGTCCTTGGCCGGATAATGACCAGAGTGGACATTCCCACTACTTCAGAGGTCTGAGTATCTCTCTCAAGCAAGAGGAGATGAGAAGAGCAGATGACTTCTCTTCAGAGGACCTCAAGTGTCCTATTTATAGGCCCCATGGCCTGAGCACTACCGCCTCAAGCATGGAAGCACGAACACATTAAAGGCATTTATGGCGCCTTGAAGAAAGGGAATATCCTCCCTCAGAAATACACAAGAGGAGAATATCTCCCTCGATTAGTGCAAGAGAAGAAGTAATCCTTCTCGTAATCGGCCCACGGCAGTTGGCCTTGGGAAAGCAACAGATGTTCCAGAGCGAACTTACCTAGCCGCGAAGCTACCCAGACGCGAATCGACATGATTCCTCGGCGAATCTACATCCCAAAGCAGGATTCAACACGAAGCTGAACTCAACCATCATGGCGACGTTCATACTCCCCATACCACCAATCAAAGCAGTTCAAAGTATTTCAAAGTCTGAACATCGCAGACTTTTGAAAACTTTGAAGGGGGTCTTGTTGACACTTAAAAAAGACAAGATTCTTATTGGTCCGAACAATGTCTAAACTTGTTGACATTTATAAAAGACAAGTGACAGACGAGCTGAAGACCAGTTTTCACCCGTCTCCGAGGGACAGGGAAGCAACTTGGACTCCACTGATCCAGCAAGCAAACAGTGAACCCGGATTGTTTCTAAACAGACCTCAGCAGGTCTAAAGATGCTAGCACTTAGTATTACATGAGCCCAAAGGGATAGCCTCGCCTGAGAGGCTAAGATCATTCAACTTCGCATCAAGCCATTTACAGCTCCGCCAGGAAATTAACTCATAGCTTCGCTTGAACTGCTGAAGCGTAACTCCGTAGAGAGAGTTAGCTCCGCCTGAAGCCACGCGCAACTGCGCAGAAAGAGTATATGATAGCTTCGCAACAGATGACATCTAGCTCTGCTAAAGAAGCTTTCCATTAACTTCGCCAGATACTGCCTCCAGCACCGCTGCGGGCAGCGCCGCTGCTGGTCTGCTATGGTCAACCCTTGACTAATCAAATCTCCAGATGAGATCAAATCTAATCAGGATTGAGATCAAATCTAATCAAGATCAAATCTGAGATCAAATTTGGCAGTTGATTGCCACAATCTCTTGACTCTTCTAAAACGAGTAAGAGGATCAGGAGAAATCTTCTAATTATATGGAAAGGATCAAAACAGATCAAGAGGATCAACCGATCTGCTACTTCTACTACTTCGCAGAAGCTGATCCTAGCCTCGCAGTAAGGCTACTTTCCAGATTTAAACAGATTTGATTTAATCTGTTTCCATATTTTTAAGGGACAATTATACCCCTGTTCTCTCTATAAATAGAGGACCACCTCCAGAAGAAGAGGGACACACGCGATACGCTCGAGAGAGGACTCCACAAGCAGAGACTTCTTCACGACGCACCGTGCCACAAGAATTCAGAGACTTTTAGAGAATTACTTCTCTAATCAGGGTGTTGATACCCTAATACCTTCTTCTCAAGGAATCTCCGGAACCAGGCGAGAAGGAATTCCTAATTGAAGGCGGTTTTGAGAAGTAGCAAGAGGGTTCTACCAACCTTCTGTTCTCTGATTCCCCGAACCAGGCGAGAAGGGAATCTCATCGCTCGCATCGTCAAAGGGATAAAGTGGTCGCGCGCTGACCAGACTCCTATCGGCACACTTCTCCAGAATCTCTGAGGAGATCTACTTTTAATCTTTTAGAATACTTGTAATTTAGCTCCTCAACCCTTTTTATTGTAAGTTTTCCCCTTTGCAAATCAATGAAAAACAACTTTGCAAGAGCTTACAAGGACTTTTCTCTTATATGTCTAAGTCTCATATGTCAGAGTTGGATGTAATCATTATCTGAATTTGTAAAAGTCGTCACTTACCCTGCAACCATACTACCCTTCAAGTGGTAAAGGTTATTGCGTCGGACGCCCTTCAAAACAACCATCGAGCCTTTAGTCATCTTGAGAACTCCATCTCTAATAGATACTTCAAGACCAAATGCTTTCAAGGCATCAACAGAGATAAGATTTCTTTTCAGCATCACATCCTTCAATCCTCACACCATCCCATCAAACATCTTGACCAAAACAGTACCTATCCCTTCCATATGATATGGACGATCATTACCATAACAACGGAACATCCATCTAGTTTCTCAAAGCTAGAAAATTAGACCCTGTTGGGGGCACAAATGATAGGTAACTCTTGTATCAATCATCCACTCAGAATCACCTGAGTACCCTATGGTAGGAGTAGTGACTGAGAATGAAAATACAGATGAGTTTGATTCCGATCCATCTACCTATGAAGTACAACCCGATTGGGTAATGATCACTTGAGTAAGATTTGCTTTGGTCTTTGAATCCTTTCCCTTATTCATATTTTGATCCTTGGACAATCAACCTTTCTGTGCCTTATCTCTTTACAGAAAGCATACTGGTTCTTCTTCAGATCTCTGAACTCTGGTCTGGACTTTGATCTCCCGCGAACGCCTTTGCCCTTCTTATTGTAACTCCTGCAGCTTACCACTGACGCCTCTGCTGATGTACTACTGGAAGAATATTGCTTATCCTCCCTCCTCACTTCATAATTTACAAGAGCAGTCAACATATCATTATAATTAAGTGATTGTTTCCCATCAATCAAGGTGAGGATGAAGGTCTCATACTCTTCATTAGGAAAAGAATTCAAAAGAATTAATGTCTTATCCTCTTCTTCGATATCCATGTCTATATTAACCAAATCTGTAAGAAGCTTTGTATAGTTGTTCATGTACTCAGCAACATAGAGTCCCTTCTTCAACTGAAAGTGATAAAGCCTCCTCCTTAGAAACAGTCGTGACTTGATATTTTTCGTTAGATATTTCTTCTAGAGAATCTCCCACATCTTCATTGCAGACGTCCCATATAGCACATGATACTTGATGTCTTGTATCAAATAAGACCTTATAAGACCACATGCCGTCCTATTCATCTTGTCCCAATCTTTTTCAGCACTCTCCTCTAACTTTTCTTTCAATCATAGAGTGTCTTCAATATTTGATGTCGTCAATACATTAATCACCTCACACCTCCACATCCCAAAATTTTTCGTGCCATCAAACTTTACCACATCGATCTTCATGGATGTGGGTTCAAGGATTTCACCGTGGATTGACTTCCTTCGGCCATCTTATCAATAGATTCCTCAACACAATGCGGAAAATGATTAGTAAAAACAAATATAAATAAGAAAGATCCGATCTTTACCTCCGAATAAAACTGTAGACAGCCTCCAAGTCGATTTGCTCCACCTGAATGAAAAAAATTCCCCGTCGAACCCGGAAAGCTCTGATATCACTTGTTGGGAATCCAAGCTACAGAGAAGAGGGACATCAGAGAGTAGTCACCAATCATATGAACAAGTAAATAAAGGAAAAAAAGAGAGAGAGAACACAAGATTTAACGAGGTTCGACAATTTGCCTACATCCTCGGGGCAAAAGGAGAGAGTTTTTATTGAATCAATCAATTATAGGTTACAAATATTGGGGACAATACCCCTCTTTATATAGCCAAAGAAACTACGAAGAAAAAGAAACCAAAAACACTTAATTCGGATCAGAAATGAATTCAGAATCAGATTTGAAAACAGGTCGCTGCAGTCGTATTAGTCGACTAATAACTCCTATTAGTCGAATAGGGATTTTGTCTAATCGACTAGTCTGTAGTGAAACAGATTTTTCAACTCTCTATTTGTATCATTAATCGACTAGGTCATGGGCCTAGTCGACTAGGCTAGATTCCTCCTGTGCAAATCCATCATTGATACGACTAATATGCTCTTGTATTTAATACTATTAATTACATCGATCTTTAGCTAACTTTCAATAAAGTTTAAAAAACTCTATGAAGATTTTTCCTTCATTCCCCACATAAAAGTAGCGGTTCATAGAGGTTCATTAAGGGTCCCAAGGTTTTGGGCAACCTATCATTTGATGTGCTTTTACAAGGCTTAATTTCCTAAAACTGTCAAAAATTTTATTCGATTTCAAAAAGCTACCAATTTTTTTCAAAAATACAATAAACTCTTTCATAAATTCAAAAATTTCGCAAAAACTATCATGAGGAGCAATAGTCAGTGATAGTTTTGTAAATTTTAAATTACTTGGTACTTATTAAAATTGAGTAAAAGTTCGTAATAGTCTTCTTAAATTAAGCCGTTTTTGCATAGTGAAAAATGGATATTTTTGGATTAGGACTCCTTTTGGAACACCAGGCTAGAGGGCTCGAAAGGACAGAGCCAGGCCCAAATTCAGAGCGGCCCAATTCAGGAACTTTCATAGAAACAACAGTGAGGTTTCACTTTTTAGATTGGGTTGGGCTTGTGTTGGCCCGTTTTAATAATGAAATCATATTTGAATCTAATCTAAATTATAATATTAATCAAAGTTTCATTAAGATATATATATATATATATATATATATATATATATATATATATATATATATATATATATAGAAGTTCATATCTCTATAAAATTGAACACAACTCCCTCTCGAGTTCATATCTCTATAAAATTGACTTGTTTCCTTCACAACTCTCTTCCTCGTACTAAAACCCCTTGCTTCTCCTTCAATCTCCCCTCGGCCATGGGTTCTCTCACCGCGCTCCTCTTCTATGAGCTCCTCTCGTCTCTCTCAATTGGCCTTCAAATACTCTCCTCCATTCTATCAACTCTCCTTCAGTCCCAGCTTTGCTTTAGCTTAGCCCTGTCCTTTGCCTGGCTTGTACTCAAATTATTGATTTTAATCATATCAGATATTCTTGAAAATCATAAATGATTATTATTATCCTAAAAATTTCAAATTATGTTTTTCTATTAAATCAAGTATTTACCTATGTTTGGTGAATTGTTTATTATTTCTTTTCCATTCCAATGGACTCTAATAATGTTTTTGCTTCACCATCAAATATTATACTGTACGTACTGGCATGTCCCCATCATGTTACTTGAATATTCTTGTGCTACTGTTACATATATTGTTGGCCCAATGGCCTTCCACTCTAGTTTTGATGATGATCAACACTCATGTAGTTATGTTTACTAATATTCTTGTGTTTCTAAGTTTCAGATCATTAACAGGATATTAGTTGGTGATCAGCTTCAACGAGGAGTTTAGAAGCTATTCATGGTGATTCCGGTGCCAAAGCTTAAAGATCATACCTTGCACTTGGAGAATCACGGAGTTTGGACCGAGTCTACTTGAAGATGAAGATCATCAAGGAGACTTAGGTATCTAGTTTAGAGTTTGTGTTTTAGATCCATATTTGTAAAGCTTAGTTTAGTTGATATGCTCAAGTGAACACAAAACACACACGTTTCATGATTTGGTTTTTGGTTTTCATGAATAATAGATCAAAACAAGTTTACTTTATACCTATGTATATTAGATATATTCTAGATATACATACATGCTTTAAACTTGCTAGACAAACTTATTTTGACTATCCTATTCATGTTTTGGAAAAATCAAGTTTGACAAAATACAAGGTTTTGTTTTTGATAAAATTTGCAAGACTCAAAATGAATTGATATGTTGATATATTGTCTTGAAATTTTTATCACATGTTTATGTTTTAACATAAAATGATAAAACAAGTTTTATGGAATTTTCAGAAATGATAAAAGGTTTTTATAAAATATTTTTCCCAAAATTTTCTGACCTTGTTTTGTGCTGACAGGCTGGTCGGTCGACCGTGACGGTTGATCGCACCAAGGGCGGTCGACCGTTGCGGTCGACCGACGTGCACAGACGTGCACGTCTGTTAGGCACAGACACGGTCGACCGGGACGGTCGACCGAGTTGAGAGCTCTGCTCTCGGGTTTTCTCGGTCGACCGGGCCGGTCGACCGCAGTTGCCCAACGGTCATAATTCTGACCGTTGGCGGTCGACCGGACCGGTCGACCGGCAGTCTGTCAGACTGCCAGCTCAGCCTAACGGCTAGTTTTGTATAGGGGCTATATAAACCCCATCTCTTTGGGGATTTTAGCCAAGTTTTCTAAGAGAAAATTTTCAGTTTTCTGAAGTGTTTAAAAGAGTTTTAAAAGAGTTTTTGGGCTTTAAACTTCTCATCTCTATTTGTTTTGGGTTTTTGAAAAATCAAAGAAAGCTAGGGTTTTGGGAGATTGTATTGATTTGCTTTTTCTATCTTCTACAAGTGATTTCCCAAGAAGTTTTTCTTTGTTGCTTGTTTCCAAAAACATCTTGTTTCCACACTTGAGCTATCTTCTATCCTAAACTATTAGGATCTTGTTTTTTGTGGAAAAAGATAAGAGAAAAAGAAAGAGAAGTATTTGAGGTTGTTTGTTGTAAACCTCATTGTTGTAAACACCCTTATACTTGTGAATCCCTCTTCGGTAGAGGTGATCGGGTGATTGTGTTGTGGATCCCTCTTAGGTAGAGGTGATAGTGTTTGGTTGTGAGCCTCTTCGGTAGAGGTGTGTGGATTGGTTGTTGTATTGGCTACGGGCCTTACCCCTCGGTTGTGAGGTGGTTGTTTGAGAGAGGAGTTGGTACTCCTAGAGTTGTAAGAAATCCTCTTTGGTAGAGGTTCCTCGGTGGAGTTGAGATAGTGAAATCCTACACGGTGGTGTAGGTGGGATGTAGAGCAAGGTGCTCGAACCTCGAAACAAATCTCGGTGTTTGCGTTTTGATACATTGTCTCTCTAACTCTCACTCTTATAATTGTGCAAAGCATCAAACTCATCATCATATCATACTTGCTTGTGTTGAGCATTGATTCATTCATATCATATATTGCTTGTGTTGTGCCTTGCATTTCTTATTGTCATATCTATTATATGCTTGGCTTGATTGTGTGTATTTCATATTGCTTGGATTGCTTGTGTGTGTGTGCCTAACTTATACTCATCCAACAAGAGCTTCACATAGCACCTCAACCCATTTCAAGGGGAATCAAGGGGAGTTAGTCCAGAGCCTCGCAAGGGGAATTCGGCTACACTTGTTGTATTGTATTAGTTTGTGCATAATTTGCATTAGCTTCCGCATTTAGCGCACTTAGTTTGCATTTAGTTTCTTAGATTAGCACTTACACCTATTCACCCCCCCCCCTCTAGGTGTTTTTCATATATATCTGTTCATATTATTGAAATTTGTGAAACTTCTGTTAACTTGTTACATGATTAAAACACAGTGATTAAGCCAGCACACCATTATAGCATAGTGATGCTAATGTCCGACGGAACATGCGCGACACTAAGCGCCACATGGATCAAAATGTCACACCATATATACGGAGTAGGGACCACCTCTTGAATTCGTAGCGGCCAACTCTAAAATCCTCACCTCAAGCTGACATTGGCATGACGAGGATGACTTCCAGTACACTTATTATAGATATCAATATCGACCACACCCAATATTCCTGTTACATGGTAAAAATGTTATAGCACGATCATTGACGTCGGTATAAAATGTGCGGAACTAAGCATAACACAATGGTACAAATGTCCTCTGCGCGGTCCCGCAACTCAGCGTTGAGGTTCTCGAAGAACAAGGCTTTGAATTTTAATCTTCGAGTGCTGCTTTACAATGAATTTTAATCGTTCGCATGCTTTTTTCACTATTACTTTTATGTGTTCATTATCAAATACTGTTTAATTAAAAAAAAAAAATTGAAAGAGATCAACTAAACTAATTGTAAAATAATTTCATTTTTTGGGAGAAAAAAGCAGCTGTGTAAAAGCAAAACCTCAGCGTGTAGTAGTTGGAAAAAAAGTATAGAGACGAAAAAAGATATAGAGAACATACATACGATTTTGAATTATTCCTGCCATTGAAGTAGAGTTCTACATTTACTTAAGCAACCATAATACTTCAAGAAAGATACTGTAATGTATTTATAATATATCGATACCATAATATAGACATGTGATACATTGTGTTTACACACACACGAGTAGAGTTACAATACATATAAGTGTAATTAAGTTAAGTTACACGCACCTCTTTTCACTACAAAAAAAATATTTTTAAAACACCATGTGACACCACTCACATTAATATTATTGTATCTCATCAGGTAAATTTTTTTGTAGCAAAAAGAGATGTGTGTGACTTAACTTATTACACATAGGTGTATTGTAACCTTACCCCCCCCCCCCCCCCACCCCCCCCCCCCCCCCCCTACACACACATATGATGTAATCCGTTGGGAATAAATATACTGAAATTACCCTCTTCAAATTATCTTGATATTATAGTCTCTTGAAAAATTTCTTTGCTGATCGAGTTATCAAGCTTGTGATGGGTCGCGCTCGCATAGTGTGTCCTTAGCATCTGGCCACTTTCGCCTCATGCGACATCAGAGCTTTCCTCATCGTCTTCGCCATCTCCCTCTCGGATCTCGCCGTCCGTACCTCTCGGATCTCAGATCTCGTCGTCACCACATGCCTCGGACCTTGTCTCTCGGATCTCAGATCTTGCCGCCACTACCTGCCTTGGACCTCGTCGTCCTCTAAAAAACCTCCTTCTCAGTCGAGTTCGAGGATCTCTCCTCCTTCACAGTCGAGTTTGATGAGCTCATCAAAAACCTCCTTCCTAGTCGAGTTCAGGGAGCTCTCAAAAACCTTCTCATAAGGTTAATTGATTTTGTCCGATTGGTACCGTGAGTTTGAGAGGAAAATTAAGAGACAGGATACATTACATCTAAACATGTATATAAACATGTGATACATTATTATATCTAGATATATAATTTTCTTATTTCACCCTTCATTTGTACTTATATTAATGTACTCCATTGGTGAATAACATATACTGAAATTCCTCCTCCAAGTTATCACTTTGAAGAGAAAGAAGAAAAAGGTCTTTATCAAAGAACCCGATACTCAAAACTTTTAAAAGATTCTACCCCACTTTATAAACACCGGAAAAAAACATTACAATATCGAAAGATTCTCCATAAATCATAAAATTGACACAAAACAATGTAAATACTAAAAGATACGGTATTCCTTTAATCGATGCAAGTATAATATTCTTAAACAGTCTCAACACCAATCATCATATTTCGAGTAAAATTACTAACATTCTAAGTTCGACTAGAATTAATATTAAGGGCCTGTTTGTTTCGTTGCAAAACGTCGCAAGTCGTTAAGTCGTAAAATGAGAATGGAAAAATGAACTGTAGCAGAAAAATATATTGTGTTTTACGGTGTTTTGTTGATAAAGTGAAGTGTAAATGGAAAAATATATTGTGTTTTATATTGTGTTTTACGGTGTTTGGTTGATAAAGTGAAAGTGTAAATGGTAAAGTATATTGTGTTTTACGGTGTTTGGTTGGTAATGTAAAGTGTAAGTGAAAAAGTTGACCACAAAATTAACTGTAGCAGTGATTTAAATATTATAAATACTATTAAATAAATCTACTATTGCAAATTAAATTGTATTAATAAATTTGAGATAAAAAATTAATAATCTTAATATTTTATTTATAACAATAATATTAATAAAATATTAGTATAAATAGTAAAATATTACTAAAATATTAACTAAATAAATAATATAAAATTTTAAGAAAATCTAAAGAACGTTATAAAATTTTAAGAATACTAATAAAATATAAATATTAAAAAAATGCTACAACAATAATAAAATATAGTTATAATATTATAATATTAAAAATACTTGAAAATTATTATAATAAATTTTATTATAAATTATTGTAATATTATAGAAATATAAAATTAATAAAGTAAAATATAATTATAATTTAATAGTAAATTATCATTATAGTATATTATACTGAATTATAACAATATTAACATAATAAAATATTAATATATAATAATAAATAAATTCTGATATTAATAAAGTAATTTTTATATTAAGAAATAAATAATAAATATATAGTAATTTTATATTAAACTATAATACTGTTATATTAATAAAATATTAACTCTAAATAAAATAATAAAAAATGAAATAAGTATTAATAAAATAATAAAATATTAAAAATTAAAATATTAAATTAAAATAGTAAAATATTAAATATTAAAACAATAAAAAAGTTAAAGATTAAAAATATAAAAAAATAATAAATAAGAAATTGAACACTATTAAAATATTAAATATTTAATAATATTTAATTATATATTAAAAAAATAAATAATTAATATATAGTAAAGTATAATATTGTTATATTAATAAAATATTAACTTTAAATAAAATAATAAAAATGGAAAGTTTTAGTAAAATAATAAAGTATTAAATAAAATATTAAATAAAAATATTAAATTAAAATAGTAAATATTAAATATTAAAACAATATTAAAAAAATAAAAAAATTAAAGATTAAAAATATAAAATAATTAAATAATAAATAAGAAATTGAACACTATTTAAAATATAAGTATTTAATAATATTAAATTATATATTGATTATCAGTAACTGTTTTGAACTGTAAGTGTACTACAAGTGAGAGTTACATGACCACAAAATTAACTGTAGCAACTGCAAGTGGGAAAATATGAGTGTAAAAAGTGAGATTTACATGACCACAAATTTAACTGTAGCAACTGCGAGTGGGAAAAGAAGAGTTGCAAAAGTTTTTTGCATTTTGCAAACGAAACCAAACAAGTGTAAAATGTAAAGTTACAAAAATTTTGCATTTTGCAAACATTTTGCAAGTTACCAAACACGCCCTAAGTTTCACCATCAGACACAAAAAAAAATTGATCTACCTTGTACTCTTGTGGTGTATCAAAATACAACCCTTTCTCTATTTGCAGAAAGACGATGAAAAATGATCGATTTTGCAACAAAATTTCAACGTGATGTGGTTCGCATGCAATACGAATGAAGTTTTCTGTGTTTTATGCAATAAAACTGAAAAAAAGGGGGAGAGAGAGAAACTGCTTGATCCTCGTCACTACCATACGGCGATCGACAGCCGTCCAAAATACACAACCCAACATCCAATCTCAACCGTCCAATAAATGCCACCCTGGCGATCCGCGGCAACTCCGCATCTCCCCTTCCGCTATATAAAACTCCCCTGTCATTTCTCCCACTCAAACATCAGAAGCCTATTGTTCCCTCTCTTTCTGAACTCTGATTTCACTTCAAAGCTATGAGTTCCACCACCCACAGCGTCGGCCAAGGGCGGGCGAGGCGCCGCCGCAAAGGCTCGGTCGAAGGCAGTGTCACGGTCCTGAAGGCCGGCCTCCAGTTCCCTGTAGGCCGCATTGCTCGTTTCCTCAGGCCGGCCGCTACGCCCAGCGCGTGGGCTCCGGCGCCCACGTCTACCTCTCCGCCGTCCTCGAGTACCTCGCTGCCGAGGTTAGCAAATATTCCTCCTTTCTCATCAGGGCTTGAGATTTTAGGCATTTCTTCATCTGGGCCTCGATCAAAATTCGATTTTGACGCTGACTTGTTGTGTTGTTGTTGTTGTTGGTGTTAGGTTTTGGAATTGGCTGGGAACGCGGCGAGGGACAACAAGAAGACACAGGATCATCCCGAGGCACATCCAGCTGGCGGTGCGGAACGACGAGGAGCTCGGCAAGCTGCTCGCGGGATCACCATCTCTAATGGCGGGGTGTTGCCCAACATCCATCAGGTGCTGCTGCCCAAGAAGCAGGGGAAAGGGAAGGCTGGGGAGGTTGGGTCT
Organism: Agave tequilana; assembly: GCA_038442645.1. Lineage (NCBI taxonomy): Eukaryota > Viridiplantae > Streptophyta > Magnoliopsida > Asparagales > Asparagaceae > Agave > Agave tequilana. Next base: position 100,211 of record JAVJIF010002690.1, read on the forward strand.
GCGTCTCAGGAATTTTGAAGTTTTCAGTCCAGAACTTTTTTGTTTTCTGTTACTTTTGCTGGGTGTTTTAGCCCTCTTTTGGGTTGTAATTAGGTGGTACGATCTAATGAAAAAATGGTGGATTAAATGATTTTGGGTTCTATGTCTTCTGTGATGCGTTGATTAATGGTTTGTTTTGTTCCCTTTTTCTTAGTTTGTTCACGGCTTCTGTTGATTATTGGGCTCTCAAATGCACGTATTTCTCACCATCCTTATTATTGGCGGTATTTTCGAATTTTTGATTTCTGCGTCTTGAGATTGAATTTGTTTGGGTATTGATTTGGCTTCTTCCGCGGTAAATAAAACAGTGGCTGATTAAGAAAGTATATATATAAAATGAAAGCTGCAGTGAAGGCATATGTTGGGGGAGGCTGAAGAAAATATGAATAGAGGTAATACGATAAGATATAGAGACTAAAGGTTTTAATGAAGGCATATTATTTGATACGAATGAGTGGAGAAAGCTGATCTATGTGTTCGATTTGGCGTAATTCTTTTTTGGTTCATGTAGCTCACCCTAAATACTTAGGACAAATGGCTTAGTTGTTGTTGTATATAAAATGAAATCTATGATCTTAATTTGTTGAGCTTTATCAAAAAGCTCTTGAATATCTACCATACATGTAACACTTCCCACGACTTGAGATTTGAATTTGTCATCCATATATTTCTAAAGACACATTTAATTATGATGAAAAGTTAATTTAGTTGCGGCAGCTTTAGAATAAATGCCAATTTTCTACCATTTTTTAATCATAAATATAACTTGGGGGAGAGATATTTGTACCCCAACTATTTTTGAGAATTATTTTTTTGCCCCACATCAAGTTTCGTTATTTATCTACCCTACATTATATTTATTATCATGCTATGCCCTTATATCACTTAAAAGAATATTTTTAAAGTATTTTATCTCTAATCTGGACCAATGTGCCCTCTTCTTTTTCTTTTTATTTCTTTAGATTTTTTTTTTCTTCTTGAAGTACTCTGCAAATCTTAGATCATCCTCTCTCTAAAGGATTTCTTTTTGAACTCACAGGAAATTTACTAGTAAGTTGGGGCTTAAAATGTAAAAAAAAAAAACCCATGCATCTCCACACATGATTTTTGTCTGGATACAACATGATTTTTCGATGTAGCTCCCATTTCTCTATGCATACACGGAGACTCACTGAAGGCGCACTATCCAATTGCATTGTAGAGGAAGTCTTGATTCTTCCTCGAAGACTATCACACTTTATTGATCCACTGATGAGACTGATTTTTCACTACTCTTCACAAATATATCGCTGCTCAAGTTATTCTTAAAGTCAAGAGCAATTCCTACGGGTTCACACCGTAAAAAGAGGATGTTGCCTGGTTGCGTCGGGCTTCTATGGCCGGTGGTCTAAGCTAGGATGGTTGTGCAACTGGACTCTTTCAAATAATCATCAGTATCAATCATCACAAAACTTGAGAAAGTTACAAGAAGGCATGCATGTAAAAATTTGATGACTACATGAGCCCCAAGCGCATAGCTATAACAAGTTGCAAAACAGAACACCATAGCAAAGACGCAAATGATGTGTTTATAGCTCGATGATGATCGTAATTGTGATGATGCACATTTTCAATGTAGAGCAGAAAGCGATGACATTGTTGCAGATGTCTCACAATAAATAAGGCGTGAGGATTACTACAATATGGGTCTGGAGCGAAGAACCATGGCTATGATGCACATGTTCATTATGGAGCTGATGCATAATCAGTATCAATTGATAACAACCCACCTCATGAGCAACACAACATCAACCAAGCTCTCACTTTGTCTTTCTCATTATAAATTCTTGCCTTGTCTTTCTCGTTCTTTCATCAAATCTTTCTGGTAATCATTAACGGGAGACTCATCAGAGTGTGTCAATATTTGTTAGAATATTCCCCCCAAAAAGAGTAATCTGTCCAAGTGAAAAATGCTAAAGAGTAAAGGGGCAAACGGTGAAGGAATGTTAGTATAGGGGTAAAAAAATAATTCTCAAAATAAGCAGGGGTACAAACATATTTTCTTTGTTACTGAAAAATATATCGGATTCGGGTACAACCTTAGAAAACCCACCCAGCCAGACCCGTTTACGCGCGACTTCAGGCATCAGCGGTGCCTCTCGTTTTCTCCCCATTTTCCTTTTCTTCCTTTTCTTTTTCTATTCTTTTTACAGCAACAGTTCTCTCTCCCTCAACGAATCCAAATCTCTCTCTGATTGACGACGATCGAAACCCTAACTGCGTGCTTGGCTCACGAGGTACACAAACAATCTATTTCTCTTCTCAATGGATTTATCCAGACAGATTCTTCGGCTAGAACACAACACTAAGGATCAATTTGGCCCCTTTTCGTTCGGTTAAATACAATAATAATTTTCTCAGATTACTGTTTTTTTTTTGCGTTCTGGGTTTCGTTTTGCTTGGAATTGTTATTACAATTTTGCTTCTGATTTTGAATCCTGGAAAATTCAACTTTGTTTAATTTTTGAATCTAATGTTTTATTAGAATGAAATTAAACCCCAAATGGACTCCTTTTTTTGTAAAGATATTTTCTTTTCCCCAATAAAAAAATCTTGATAAATTTTATTTAGAGTTTACTTTTGATCCATAGATACATGATAATTGAGCTCCAGAACAAATTTAATTTAATGAACATTTCACTTATCCAATTATGCTTGAACTGGAAACTTTACGTTGTTTACTGCTAAACTGATATCTGAGAGGGGTTTCGAGCTCAATTAATTTCAGAAGGGGTTTTGGTTCAATTGGCTCAATATATCCTAGCTTTTGATGCACGGCGTTGCGCAGGATTCAAGGACTCCAGGAGCTGGACTCGCCTTCTAGGGATTATATCCTAGTTGGAAATTTGTGTCACATTGATGCGATGATTGCTGATTGACTTAGAATATAACTACAATATGCAAGTGAATAAGAGGTTTCGTCGAATACCTCCTGAGAAAGAAAAATTCACCATTGATCATGAAATTTCCCATCTCACCAAGTTCGGATCAGAACCCTGTGAGAGGATACGAAAGGGCATGCCAAATGGGCGGAAGCTGCCTATATCAACCGTTAAGATGATATCTGGAAGGGAAGCTAACTGTTCTGGAAGGGGTAGGTTTTCTTCAGCTGATTGTGCCCATGTCCTCGGACGTTATCTTCCTGTCAACTATCCACTTTGTGTTGATGAAATGGATAGCAAAGCCTATGTCTCCCAGTTCTCTGCAGATGGTTCTGTTCTTGTTGCAGGGTTTCAGGTATGAAGTCTTCATGTGACTGAACGTAAATGTGGATTCTTAATCAAACACAGAACACCCAGAACTATTCATGCATGATATGTTTTTCATTGTGTCAGTTCTCTTGCATGGTTAGTAGGAAAATGCTCACAAGGAATCTGAAACACTTCTTAGCAACAAGTTTAAGCTGAGCTCTTGCGGGACATTAATGCCCATGGACTTAGGTTGAAGAGATGTGTTTTATTGGATGTAGAGAGCCATCCTAGTTGGTAGGCTTGTGATCATTCTTTTAACGGTGTAACCTCTGTATTCTGAGCTAGTGAAGGAACTTCTCTTTTTGTTGTTTGTTTTAGTTCACAGAGTCATGCCCTTTAGTCTGGATGCTCCTTTGTTCGATTTAAGTCCAAGGGGAGCCATGGGGAAATTGACCCTAAATTTGTGGGAATTTTTTTTTAACTTACTGCAAGTATTAATTTCAACAATTGTGTTCTCAACAAGTTCTAAGTTGTTTTTTTTCCTGTATTTTTTTTCACCAATCATTTAAACAGGGAAGCCGTATCAAAATATACAATGTCGATAATGGGTTTAAGATGCAAAAGGATATTATTGCTAAAAGTTTGCAGTGGACAATTACAGATACATCCCTTTCACCTGATCAACGGTTTCTGGTAATTTCTCTGACATATTGGTTGGTGTAGTTCAAAGGTTATTCTTGCTTTACATATACTATATATTTAATAGAAATATTCATTGTGATTATGTTTGCATGAAGGATAGTGTTGGGACAGAGTTTCACTCTCATTGTTAAAATACCGCAAGTGCATGGTTGACCGTCATAGCACTTGAGGGTCGGTCCTTAGGGACAAGTGATTTTTACAAATTAAAACACTATAGGCGGATTGATCAAAAAGTTTTTGATATTTTTGGTTAGAACTAATTACCTATCTAAAAAAGTCTAAGTACCTAGGATTGGTATCATGTGGTCAATCTCAGTCTTTCTACTGTTATGTTCTTGATCATCAAATCTCTATTCAGGGGTGGCTCAACCCTAGGTGAACGAGGCGGTTATCTAGGGCCCCCAAATATAGTAGGGCCTCCAAAATAATAGTGTAAATTAGTATTTACTAAAATAAGAAATATAAAATATACAAAATGCTTTTTGTTTGTTCCACCGGGCGTGCCGGAATGGTTATCAGGCATAACTAGAAATTTAATGGGTTTTGCCTGCGTGAGTTCAAATCCTGTCATCCACACTTTTTTGATTTTTTTACCCTCTTCATTTTTTATCCTACGAGGAAAAGTACGAGTCTCTTCCACTTCCCCAAGCTAATATCCTCCACTCCCCATAACTATTTAATTATAATTAGAGAGGAGTCTCTTACACTTTCTCAGATCGTCTCTTCCACTTGCCCTAACTATTTGATTATAATTAGAGAATTTCTCAAAATTAAAACTCTCTGTGTTGCCCTGCTCTTCACCGCCTCCGTCGCCCAGGCCTAGACTGACGACATGGCCTGCAACTGCTCTATAAAAAAAGATACATTAGCAAAACTTGAATACAAAAGGTTGATTAAAAATTTTGCATCTCAAAAGCTAGAAGAATTATTTTTCAATAAAATATTGATTACATAAAATATTAGTTAATATTAATTACTTATTTAAAGTATATTTTAAAAGGGCCTATTTAAAACTTTCGCCTAAGACCTCCCTGGAAATTGAGCCGCCTCTGTCTCTGTTTCTAAAAGGGATCTCATTCTAGAAAGTCCGATCTAAGCTCAGGGTATTATCTCCATTACATGATCCATCAAAAAGTAAATAAAATTAACTGATTAAATTAAATTTTAGAAAAGCGGTAAAACCCTAAGTATGGATCATTAATACAAAATATATATCCTGTCAAATCTCTGGTTATTTTAGAAATTAATTTCCTAAAAGTGGTAGGTCCATTGATGTGCATACAGTCCTAGATAATGTTTTAAATATCGGATATCGGTGATATACCGGTCGGCAAAATTATATACCGGATATCGAATATCGGGTGATATATCGCGATATGTTACTAAATACCGGTTGATATATCAATAGTCAATACATATAAGACATTATTAAAAGAAATAAGTTATTATCCAAACATCATATAAAAACATCATTGAAATATCACAATGAACATAGAATATAATAAAACGATCTCTCAAGAAAAAAAATAATAATTATCCAAATAAGTAACTATATCGGCTGATATATCAGATATTTCATCTCGGATATCGGGCGATATATTGGCCACGTGACGATATATCCGCCCATATTGGTTCAAAACGATATCCGGTAAATTTTTACATTTATCGTATCATTTTGGATAAAATACCGGTATCTCGCCCGAGTATATCGGCCGATATTTAAAACAATGGTCCTATATAAGAAATCATAAACTTGACCACTAAAAATTTAGTCTGGATTCATCTACCTAGATGCTTAAGAACAAGTTACCTACTCATGGCGATATTATTGAAGAGATGAAAAATACAAGATACAATAATCTAAATAAGCATTCATCATTAATAACTAATCTAAACATTCACCAAAAAATGATAAAAAGAAAATTTTCATTAATTAGTACTAATAAGCAAACAAAATTATAGACAGAAGAACAGTTGCGCATCAAAAGAGATCAAAAAGTTGTGCGCAAAGAAAGAAGGCAGCCACCTCCGCACAAACTCCAAAAAAGAAAATATCAAAAATAGCTCGCCCAAAATCAAAACTATGCCGCCAACAGCAGCTGCAATGTGCACGGGATTCGAAGAACAAATTAAAATAAAAGTCTGCTCCCTCTGCAATCAATTATCCCTCATTATATAACATATGGGTTTTACAAAAAGGCCCACCGAAATACATCTATTTCATAGTAATTCGATTCCAACTCAGGTAGATTCTGTAAATGACCAATACAGGTAGTCAAATGAATGAATTAGCAAAATATCTCAACATGAAAGTTGTATATCTTCGAATTCTCTTTCGTAGATACCTTGAATGGTCTCATTTGGGGTTCTGTAGCCAAAGTTATGACCAAAATATACCCCTGCATTTTCGATAAGTACCCCTCAATTTCATTCAAGCTCCTTTTGGCCTGTCCACCATCTCTGAAGGGCGCAATTGTGTCTTTTCGTTTTTTTTTTTTTGGCAAATCTATCTGCAAAACCACTAAAAATACCCGAGAAGTATTATTTATATGCAAATAATAGATAAATAGGAGCATCAAAATGATATACAATTATGGCAATCAGATAGGTAGAAATTTGTCACTGAATATTTTTTAGGACTACTAATTATATACTATAGGACTGACTATATATCCTCTTTACAATATCTGTACTCTGTATATGTTAAGAGATACGAAACTAAACCCTTTTATGACTTAGGAGTTTGGGTATGTCAGTGAATGACGCGGACCAAGAGTTTCAGTGCCTACCCTATTAGATGGTATACAATAAAGAATTTATGACATTCTATATACTTTGTTTTGGGGAAGTAATTGCAGAACAAATCAGCAGTAACTGAAAAAAATGCAATAGAAATTATTAAAAATTATAATACATTGTTTGCTTTTGATGTACATCTTACAACAAATGAGTCCGGCTCGTGGATTTGGCAATTTATAACTGTATAATCATTATGGTTATTTATGTCATTTTTCCAAATATCAAGCTATATCATGTATTCTCTCTTTTCTCCTCCTCTTCTTTCTTTCCCCCATCATCCCCTCTCTTGCTTTAGATGTTGATATGCAAACTAAATGTGAAATTTACCCAAAAACTCTTCAGTTCTAATTATTAGGAAGCATTAAATTGGATATGGCTGCTTTTGCGCGAACAATATGAAATTGCCATGGCAAATATATGAATTCATTTCTTTGCTAACTGTAGAAATGATTAAATTGTGCGAGGTTCTAACTAGGCAAAATGTGAGATATATACATGTGGAAGCTCCACATAATAAAGCCTATACAAGATAATAGAGAGATCTCTATACGTAATTTGGCCTTGTAGAAGCATATAGAACTATTAGAGGTACATAATACATATAAAATATGACTGTCTTAATGTTGTCAGAATAGGAATTATATTCTGAACGAGTCATAAAAATTCAATTCACATCATATCATGAACTAAATCATGAATGTAGGAATCCTTCTTGGTTTTCCTTAAGTAAAATAAGAATCATTCATTATCAAAAACCTAAGCTTTTAAGGCCTAAGAGATATTTAATATGGCTATAGAATGTTGTGATGTAGTCTTTATTTAAATAAATAACGCTGACTAAAAACAGTGGCATCCTTTGGTTGAAAATGAAGTATGGTTTTCCACTTTGTCATGCACGTGTAGCAGAATAACACATTGGATTGTAAGATTTATGTAAGGGAGAAAACCAGGCATCTCAGATAGGGTTGAAGAGTAGCCCAAGCCCAGACTGAATGTGAGAGAGACATTCCGCTGAGCTCAAGGTTCTACGAAAGATTTGAATAATGACCAAATATCAACCCAATATTAACCTTCTAATTTGGTGCCAAATTCATGGCCAAGGAATCTATGAACAAGAGAGGAGCTTGTAAATCCAACGAGGCAAATTGGTAGAGAATCTTACACTGGTCGTGCAATTTGAGATTGTGAGACCAAGGAGCAACCGTCTATTTCCCCCCCACAGTTAGTGGTCATTTTTGTCCATACAAACAAATAGATGGCCAATAGATAGTCCTAAAAAATGATCACTTAAACACTATTCATTGGGCACCTTTATTTTGTGTTTCCTTCTTTTAGCCATTTTCAAGAATATATCATTTAGACACGATTCATTGGGCACCTTTATTTTTGCATTTTCTTCCTTTAGCCAATTTGGAAACATTTTAGTTTAGCACAGTTTCTTCAATATGATGCAAATTGCAATAGTTCTCAGTTTGTTTTGTTTCCACATTACATTTTTTAACTGTTGAGTGATATGGAAGACACGAGGATGGTAAATGAGCTGTAGGCACAGAGCTTAAACATAAATGGAAATTGTGAGGATTACAATCAGAGGATGCCCAATCACTTGAGGAGAGTGGTGAAAAGAATAGGGCTTAAGAGAGACTTCATGCCTAAATGATGTACAAAACATGAAGTGAAAAAGTATAAGCTTGTAGCTAGGAACTTTACCCTGTAACAAGCACAAAACCAAGATATCACATTTATGGTTGAGTTGGTGGGGGTGCTTTATGTAGGAGTTGGGCCAGTTGGCCTTTAACTCTATAACTGTTAAGTTGCAGTTATTAACATTCAAAATGTCTGAGCGTCTTGGTGTTGTTGTTAGAAAATATGTTTATTTAATGAGTGTAGCTCTTGAGAAATTGTAGGGGTATTGATGCTAATAGATATAGCAGTTTATTGTGCGTTTTTTTTTTTTTGTTTTAGATTTATACTGCATCTTATTGAATTGATATGTCCGAAACTTGTCTAGTAAGAAATTTAATTGATGTTGCTTTTTCTTATTGCAGGTCTATTCTAGTATGTCACCTATTGTTCATATTGTTAACATGGGAACTGCTGGAACAGAGTCACGTGCTAATATTACTGTATGTTTCACAATCTCCTCACCTCTCCTCCCATCCTCCTCCTCTCTCTGCGTGCGTGTGTTTGTGCAAGTGGTCTGGCTGTTAAATTTCCAATTACAGAGATGTGTGTTTATACACATTTATTTACTCTGTATGCTTCTGTGTGTTTAAATAACTAGTACACTTTATAGATTGCTCAGAACTTTGATAATTTTTTTCAGCTTTAACGAAGGTTCTCTCGGCTTGTTTTCATTTTCATTTAGATGCAAACGTTCATGTTCTCCAATCTATTAGAGTTTCTTACTAAATATCAGCTAAACTGCTCCAAATTCTGCCGCTTTTCCGGAGTGGCACAGAATTAACTCTGCCTCTGCTTAGAAACAGTTGCAGTTAAGCCATGCAGGGAAGGAAGCAGAGTAGTATGTCTGCCGCTGCACTGAAGCAGCATCTTCAGCAGTGTCTCTGATGCTGCTGCTTTAGTGCAATCACAGAGAACAACTCTGTCGATACTCTGAAACATTGATCGTTAAATCAAGGAAGTTCAGGAAGCAGATGTTAAATTAAAGGGCATCGATTCAGCTGAGCCCAAAACCAACATGCACATGCCGAACCACATTGGTTCTGCTGTTGATTTAGCCAGCAGAGCAAGATGGAAGGCACACTCAAAATTTTCACTTCAGATTCGGGGGCATTTGATATTGGGAATGCTATTGTATATGATGGCCTGTTTCCCCAAATATTAATGGGTTTTAGGCAATAACTGAACCGATAACAAAAAGGCACCTGACTTGCCCCCAGGGCCTGGGGTGAGGTGCGTGACGTGCATGCATCGCTACCCGTGGCTCCCTACAGCAGTTGCGGCATGCTGGTGCTGCACCTTGCGCTTCATGCCCCCGATGTGCATGCCAATGCACCTGACATTACACTGTTTCCACTGGCTTGAATTCTGATGGATGTTTATGGTCATCAGTCTCATGGAATATAAGCCACCTTGTAAATATAACAAGTATTTATCTTATACTATTCTAAAAATAATTGATCAGTATTATTCTCTGCATTCTGTCTGATAATATGCTAAAAATTATTGTCCTCATAGTCTAATTTTTGTTTCATAAAAATTGTGTCTGACATGAAGCAACACTTAATTCAATAGGACTGACCAAAAACTTAACAATTTCCTATCAATTTAGTGCCACCACGCAGAAGGTGCTAAAATTCTGGTTACAAACAAGTAATCCACTAGTTCTTGGAAAGGTGAACTACCTTATTGTTACAGAGTTGACTGTCATAAGAAGAGCTTATTGGCCACACAGTTTAAGCTCATACAAATAGGGTACATTTTCCCAAATGCTCCTAAATGGAGAATGATGGAATTTGCCAAATGCTGTTCCTGATATACATCAAGGAAAAGCAGATATGCCAAACATAAATGCTAACTATTCTTATTAGAGTTTTATGGATTGCGAGATTTGCTAGTTTCATTTGATTTACAGTCATCTATGTTGTGTTAATATATTTTGATCGTTGGCTTTGTTGTATCTAGTTGATAGTTAGTTACAGTTTTCTAGTTTCTTTCTATTCATGTCTCTGATTGTGAACCATAGTAATTTTTTTTTTCTTTCTCTCCCTTTTTTCCGAGTTAAAGTGGAAGAGATTGCTCCCTAGTCTTCCCACTGTTATGAAAGATATAGGTGATTCATGATGTTAACAGTGGGTGAAAATTATTTGCTTCTGTCATGTAGGATATTCATGATGGGCTAGACTTCTCTGAACACGAGGATGCAGAATACTCTTTTGGAATATTTTCTGTGAAATTTTCAACTGATGGTAGAGAGCTTGTCGCTGGAAGCAATGATGATGCAATATACGTTTACGATCTGGAAACCAAAAGAGTTGCATCTCGCTTTGAAGCCCATTCGGTACTGTTTCATTTTACATTTTGTCTTCGCTTTATGACATTGGGTTTGGGGTTTTTTGTGGGGGGGGGGGGGTGTTGGGGGTTGATTCATAGCTTTCATTTCTTGAAGTCGACAAAGGGAGTAAAACTGCTGCCATGAGATTTAATGAATGTCTAAACTTACAAACCCAGCAAGTTCATAACATGAATGGACAAACTAAGGGGAGGTGTGATGCATAAATGGGCCTTACGTGATAAGGTCCATTTATAACTGAACTTGTCTTGATATGATGTCCGCTCCATGGGAACCTTACTGCATAACTCCTCTAATGGATCATTTCTTATTGTAGTTTGACTTACGCTAAAATACTTGAGGTAATTAAGGGCCTCATTATGCAATTTTGAAACTTTTATACTAAGTAGACTCTCCTTCAGCTATAGCATCTTTCCAGCAGCAGCTTTCCAGTACACACACACACACATATGAAATAGTTGTAATTATAATGACAACGAGCACTGTACTTGTTCCTTTCTTTCTTTCCTTTTTCATATTCAGAAGCTTGGTCTTTTCCCTTTGTTCCTTGTTCGATTTTACAGATTATTCTTAAAGAAATATCAATCTCTCTCATTATAGGTAGTAAACTTCTTTGATTTCTTGGTACGTGTGAATGCTGCCTTTTCACATGTGTTACTGTTGAATTGCAATATTTATGAGGGTTTGCTAAAGAGCAATTTACAAAACAGTGTACCATGGCAATATACATATGTATACGAGATGTTTATCTACGGGTTTATATATTCGAGACATGTAAAACCCTGATAAATGAAACAAATATTATTATTTGAATATTCACAGTGGGTTTTATTTATTCCCAGTGACACACAGATGTGTGCATCTGCCCACATGCATAAACATTAAAAGAGAAAATAATTCTGCAATTTTCTGCTAATAAGCTACAAGCCCACTAACCTCACGGGTTAAGGAAAAAATGAATGGATTCCCGTATAATAAGAAAATTTCATTATGTTATTAGTACGATAGCTGAATCTAACTAATAAGAAACTTAGCACAATAAGGACATTCCAAGTGCTGAATAGTTAAGATTTTAGGTTCACCAATACAGGAGACTTACATCAGTAACATAACATTCCCATTGTTTGATTGGACTTGCTAGTTTCAACTATTTTGTTTTCCTAGTCGGAATGCGGTAGTTGCATTCCCCCATGGAACAAGCAACATCTAATATCATCTGTTTCTTTGTTATTTTTCCAGTCTGATGTGAACACTGTGACTTTTGCTGATGAAACTGGGAATCTCATATACTCTGGAAGTGATGATGCTTTATGTAAGGTAATGTTTCTATGTTTCACTTTCTTTTTAGAAGTGATGGTTTCTTCAACATCAGAACCAATTTAATATAATGTCAGTACTTTAATTTTTTTTGTATGTGAAAACCGTGTTAGTTTCTTGGAAGACAGTTTGAAGTCAGAATACACACTTGTTAAACACTGACTTTGTCAAAATTTGAGCAATGTAGGTTATGAAGGACACTTGTAAGGAATCAAAGGTTGAATGAATAATTGTTCACATAACTTAAATTTTAATTGGTGAAGAATGCCTCATTTTACAGGTTTTGTTCTTTGGAAAAAATATTATACCTATTTGAAATTATAATCTCCATCTTATTCAAACTTATTATAGTCTTTACAATGGAATATATTCAAGATACAATTAGTCATCGCATTCCATGTGCTATTATACCCTTATCGTGTAGTTCTAAGTTCCGACTGAATCAAATGACATCTAATTAATAAATATATTTTGGGACTGTGGTGGTTTTCCGCCACAAGTGATTGGATCCTCACCACAAGGGATAGATGTAGGAGGATGGGGTATTGCACGTGAACAAAGTACAACACAGAAAAGAGAGACACACACATGATTTTACGTGAAAACCCTTAATTGGGAAAAATCACAGGGTGAGGGAAGAGCTTCACTATAATTTTCAGATTACAAGGATTATAGGAATCAAAAGATGAGTCTTCAGAGGTTGTCTAGAAGTCTTGAGGTTCAAGAACCCAGAAGTCCTAGAAGTCCCCTTTTTGTTAGAAGATGAGGTTTACTTATACTCGACTGAGCTATTGGTACGGTAAAAAATAGTGAAGGCGAGATCTTCCTAACCACAAGATTTACATATATCGACTTGTTATAATGGCCGCGATCAGTGGTGCTGACTTGTTGGAATAGCATGCAGGAAAATCTGCCACTGTCCGTAACTGTCCACGTTGAGTGGCATCACACATTATGAACGTGGAGAAAAATAAGTTGGTGTAATTGTTGGCAGAGATCGAGGGTGAACTGGTGCTGGAGCTGCTTGGCTCAGAGGTGAAGTCTTCGAAATGGGGGGAGCCTCGGAGCGGAGAGGATCTGGACGAAGTTGGAAACAACATGGACTTCAGAGGAGCTCTAATGTACCCCGGAGGGTAGGAAGGTGAGGATCGCCATCTTGGATAGGGACGGATTTTGACTACTATAGATGCCCCCTGCGCTTTCGATTGTCGGAGTTTGCTGACAGGAAGTTGGAAGAGCTGATTTGGTAGGAGACTTTTTAATGCCTTGATGTTCGTGGGAGAACGATGATCGGGATTATAAATGCGGATTTTCATAATTTAATTACAGGCTGTACAACTGGCTGCTAGCTGTCACATCGGTCGGCTGGGTTTCTTTGGGATCGAATCTTGTGTCTCTTTGAATCCAGGAGACATAATGACTGAGAGGCAGGGTTTCGTGTTTTGGCAGCGATGGTTGATCTTTGCTGATTCGGTTGACCGAAAATCTTGGGACATGGACCGGCTTTTCGAGGGTTGAAAATTTGAATTGAAATCGGTTCGCCTTCTCTTTCATCTATAAATAGAGTGGAACTCTTGGCTGGAAATCACTTCGGCCAGCTTCAAAAAAAATCCTTACTTCAAAACTCTTCTTTGTTTTGCTGGATTGCCATGACTTTTTTTCTCCTTCATCAGATGAAGGAAAGTGAGAGGACGAAGGTGGGTAAATGATAGCCGGGATCTCGCCATGCGAGAGACTGGTTGGCGTGATACATTAGTTGTCGTGATGAACCTGTTACGATACATTAGGTGTCGTGACAGGGTGCGGCCGTCGAGGGTGATAGGGAGGACTCCTGCTCTCACCATATCGGGTGATCTGGTTCTCGGTTGCTTGTCCTTTTAGGGGGTGAGGTTCAATCGGGGGGTTGGAACCTCTTTCTTGATGGCATGTATGAGGAAGAAGAGAGGGAGCTCATCGGCTGGGTGTGCTGGCGAGTGATATCTCACGATGGAACTCAGATATCTCGCTCAGAACACCTTGGAGGGTATGTGATACCATCACCTTGTTGCGTGTCTTGGAGGTTCCATCCTGGTCAGACATTGTTGCCTCGCGTGTCTTGCCGGAATCTGTCTAGAACCTGGGGCATTGTCATTGTTTTGGAGGGTTTCTTGGGGACTCTTGTCGTTCTCCTTGAAGTGCGCGGAGGATGGCGGTTCTGATCTGGCTTTCTTGGAGAGGTGTCCCAGACGAAGAGAAGATCTTTCATCTGTAGGATCTCTTATTTTTGTGAAGGAACCTCTCGAAGCTTCTTCTGGGATCTTCTTTGAGCAATGAGACCGTGCCTTTTGACAGATGTTCTCCGGAGGACATGCTTTCGGAATTCGGAGGTGTGGACACATCGGCATGATGGAGGAATCAGATCGAGATCATCTGTATTTCTTTTCCAAAAAATATAAACATAGGAGTGTAATTGAACTCTGCATTACTCTTGTTAGATGTAATCAAATATGTATTGGAAGGAGTGTATTCGGAATGGAAGGACTTTTCAGAATAAAACATATATAAATTTCTTTGAAATGAAAATGTTTATTTAGATCTTGCCTGACTTGCTTTACCGTTGGTCTTTTGGAATTGATATGATCACGCCTCTTCGGAGTGCTTATCTCTATCATTGATGAGGTTGCTCTGTCTTGGGAGTGACTTGGTAAGCCTGCGACAGCGTTTCTGAGTGGGGGTAGTCCCATTAGCGGTACCTGCAAATTTTTGCCTCCGATTGGGGAAAATTTCTGCAGCGGAGTTGGCTTCACAGTTGCTTTCGAGCGGGGGTTTGACCCATCAACGGAGTAGTGAACATGAGACTCTGAGAGGGAATCCCTACAGCAGAGTAGGGACTCCGAGTGGGGGTAAGACCCACAACAGAGGGTGCTCATAGGCTGGGGTTTGTGTTCCGCCCCCGGTAGAGGAAAAACTATTAGGGGTACAAATGCCTATTGGATGAGGGGAGGAAAGATGATGCACACACAAGCATGCAATGGAACAACTTAAATTAAACGTTAGATGTAGCATAATAAAAGTAATGAAAAAGCTAATATAATCAACATAAATTAAATAGATTGGCTCACAAGATTACATATATTCAACTTCTAATCACACAAGACTAGTACGCCGGGGAGATAATCCGAACAAGAAAACCCTCTTGTATATATCATATATCCCGTGTAGTTATGGGCTAAACATACATAATCCGTGTTATTTCGGGATGAGTAATACATACAACCATATACAAAAGTTGTGTTTGAATAATATCTGGGTGATCGTACCTTCCCAGAATGCTTGATTTCTCCGATCTCTAATCACACGAAACTAGTACGTTGAGGGGATAATCCAAATAAGAAAACCCTTAAGTATATACTATACATTTTGTGTAATTATAGGCTCTCTTAAATGTTTACCGACAATTTTGAAAAGGGGCATGAAGTGGCGGTGTGACCTAGCGACAGATTGGATGCTTTTACTTTGAGCAGGGTAAGACCTACGACAGAGTGACAATCCGTACCTTCGAGTAGGGGGAATCCCTGCAGCGGAGTTGAGCCTCCTAGTGGGATAATCTCAGTAACGGAGTTGGGTTCATGGTTGCTTCCGAGTGGGATTTTTGCCCCATCAGTGGAGCTGTGAACTTGATATGGACCTGAAGTGAGGGTGCGACCCATCAACAGATTGGATGCATCTACTCCGAGTAGGGGTAAGACCTGCGCATGATGACCTCTTCCGCCCGTAGGCTAGCATTTGTGTTCCGCGTCTAGTAGAGGGTAACTACTAAGGGTACATTCTCCTGTGAGATGAGGGGAGCCCATAGGCTGGTGTTTATGTTCCGCGCTTGGTAGAGGGAAACTACCAAGGTACACTCGCCTGAGAGGAGCCCGCAGGCTGGCATCTATGTTTCGCGCTTGGTAGAGGGAAACTATCAAGGTACACTCGCCTGAGGGGAGCCTGCAGGCTAACGTCTGTGTTTTGCGCTTGGTAGGCGGTTGCTTACATTACCGTCCCCGAGCGGGGATGAAACCCACAACGGAGTGGACAAGCATTGGACTTCGAACGGAGTAGGCTGAAAATGATTAGGAGCAGAATATAATTTTATTTGATAATGTAATAAAAGTAAAAGTACAAGGGTCATGAATAGGGGTACTGTCATGTTTAGGGGGTGTGAGCAGATTACTCGATTGTTTTGTATTGGGTGCTCATGTGCTGTGGTTGGAGAGGCGGAGCACTTAACTGTCCAGACTGCTTCAAGTGTGAGAACATACTTCTTGAGGAAGCGCTGGCGGATGAGTTCTTTCAGGTACCTTCAGAGGCTCCGATAATGGATGGTCTTATGCCCCCTACCGTCGTGGTAGGAGCATCACTTTTCTGCTCCGGGATGCGAGGGGTCATACTGGATGGATCTCGGACGCCTGACTCAGGGTTGATCCTTGATGATGTTGAAGACTACGTTGATGGGAGCCTGAGCGGAGTGAATTGCTATGTCAGTTGGTAGGCTCGGAGCGGGCTCGATGAGAGGATCATGAGATATTGTCTCTTATAGGCAGGTTGCCTCCGGTTCCAATCTTGGTCATAGGTGGAGGCTTCATGCAGAGAGTTCGACTTTCTTCCATGGTCACCGGGCTTCGCGGAGTGGTTGGAGGAAGTATTCATTGCCTCTTCCAACTGGATATATCACTGAGCTCGTGATAGAACCTCACTCATCTGGGTAAGGTGCTTCAGAAGATGCTTGTACAGGGGGTGAAAGACTTGTAGCTCGCTGATGAACGCGAGTGCAGAGACTTCCTCACCGCAATTGGGGTGGCTCTGAAAGTAGCCGATGTAAGATTTGAGGATGTCGCTCTGCCTCATCTTGTCGGTGAGAAGGTGGTTGTTTCTCTTAGTTTCCCGGCGAGATGCGTACTGGGTGAGGAATGCTTCAGACACTCCTTGAAGTTGTGCAGAGAATGCGGAGGCATGGAGTAGAACCAAGCTGTGGCCATACTTTTCAGGCTGGAAGGAAAGGTGAGGCACAAGATCGGATCGTTGCGAGAGTAGATCATCTTGTCTCGAAAATGCCTGATGCGCCGAACTGGGTCGCTCACTCCGGAGTAGTAGTCAAAAGTTGGGAGTCGAGAACTTCCTCGGGAACTCGCACTCCAGAATCTCCTTGGAGAGAGGAGAGTCAGAGACTTTGATAGTTGAAAGCGTTGATCGTCTATCAAACTGCAACTTAGCCTCCTTGATTTATCTTTGGATCAATTCGTCGAGGGTCCGGATGTCTGGAGATTCTCTGGTTTCAGGCTCGCTCTTCGATTGTGTAGGCATCGGGGTGTTCTGGAAGGCAGTGATTTGAGCCTGATTGGTTGTTGAGCTATCTCAATGTCTCTTGTTCATTGATGACATTTTCGCGGTTGAGAGTCGCCTGCTCCCGATCACAATATGACTGGGCTTGTTCCTTCATCTGCTCTTTCATGTCGACGAGCATCTGGAGGATCTGGTTTTCGTGCTGCTGCGACAGTTGGACAGTGGCAACTGTCCCCTGAGACGAGAAGCCGTTGTCTTCGATGGTACACGGTTGATCGACAGCAGGAGGGGGGACCGTGCCCCAATGGTGCCGATGACCTTGCCTTTAGATGTTGCATCGTTGAGAATGACAATTTGCTTTCTTGGGGCCATCGACGCTGTGAAAGAGGTATTTTGAGGAAGATTTTTTAGGAGAGAGATCTTGAGTGTGGGGACTCAGCTCTCAATAAAAGCACCAGTTTGTGGTGGTGATTTTCCATCAGAAGTGATTGGACAGTCGATCCTCAACACAAGCGATAGATGTAGGAGGATGGGGTATTGCACGTGAACAAAGCACAACACAGAAAAGAGAGCGAGACAAGATTTTACGTGAAAATCCTTAATTGATAAAAAACCACGGGGAGAGAAAAGAGCTTCACTATGATTCTCAGTTTACAAAGATTATACGAATCAAGAAGATGAGTCTCCAGAGGTTGTTTAGAAGTCTTGAGGTTCAGGAATCCAGAAGTCTCAGAAATCCCCTCTTCGTTGGAAGATGATGTTTACCTATACTCGACTGAGCTGTTGGTATGGTGCAAATGATGAGGGCGAGATCTTCGTAACTGCATGATTTGCACATGCCGACTTGTTGTAACGACCACGATTAGATTATTGGTGCTGACTTGTTGGAATTGCATGCAGGGAAATCCGCCATTGTCCATAACTGCCTGCGCTGAGTGGCGTTACACATTATGAACGCGGAGGAAAATAAGTCGGCGTAACTGTCGGCGAAAATCGAGGGTGAAGTACTGCTAGAGCTGCTTGGTTTAGAGCTGAAGTCTTCGAACGGGGGGAGCCTCGGAGCGGAGAGGATCTGGAAGAGGTCGGGAACAACATGGACTTCGGAAGAGAACTCTGATGTACCCCAGAGGGTAAGGATGGTGAGGGACACGTGTCACCATCTTGAATGGGGTCGGATTTTGACCGCTACAGGGATGACTGAACTACATGCTTTAAATCTTGCTTTCTAAATTATTTGAGGCAAAGTTCTGAGTGTGACAGATTTTGAGGATGCACTCTCTGATACGTGGATAATCTGTAAGTGACATGACTCTTTCTTTTTAGACCAGGTGATGGGGATCAAGACACCAGGCATACGTTGGAGTTCACTAGTTCACTCTATATCTCAAACTTCTTTGTCTGTTTCGATTTATATGCTCTATACTCTATAGTGAGAGGCCTATCATTTTTTCAATCTATAAACCTTGTAAAAATTTTAAAGTTGGGTTCCATTGGCGCTAAAGTGAGGTATCTTATCTCTAGTCTATAGATCTAGACTAGATAAATAGTTGGTAACAGGATGCTTTGGCTGATTTGCTCCCGAGTCTCCATTGTGGTAGCTTATCTCTGTACTACTTGAAATCCCGCTTTTAGCTTGTAGATATTGTGAAACAAGGCTCACAATAATTGTTAGTTTTTAGATGTACCAGTTACTCTTGGTGTCTTCCTGCTTTAACTGCAATTATGAGTGACTCGATTTATTTTTTGCGGCTAATAAAAGGTCACTGTATTAGCTAGACATGAGAAATATGGAGATGACTGGAATCGGGTCTGTTCGTTTTCTACCTTAGTAGCTAACTGGTCATGGATTGAGATAGGCAATGAAGACAGCTACGAGGGACTATTGCGGTCAACTGCTGTCCAGGCTTCAGGACACAATAAGCGACTTAGATTTGGTTCATGTAATACAGTTCAAATATCTGATATCTATTAACCTTTCCTTTCCCATCATCAGAGAGAGTTTCCTAGGATATTTTTACTCCACTTTATGGATAAATCAAATTCTTTTCCAGTTGCAATCTATTGATTGGCGTCTCTACAAACAAACTTAAGGAGACAAATTAGGGAGAAACTAATATGATTATAAACCTGTTGTTTCACAATCTTTCCATTAAGACATATTTACTCCAATTTTAATCTGACTACTTTGGATTGTGAGAAACTGATATTTCTGGTTTCACCATTTTTATTATTATCCCACTAATCCACGTTTGGAGAGAGTGGATAGAGTTTTTCATTTAATTTGAGCCAGTTTTATGCCTCCAATTATGGGTGTTTCATTAGCCTCTCTTTTCTTTTTTGGCATTTACTTTATTTGTAGTGGTTAGGTAAGCCACTATGCACCATCCGGAAGGGATTCAGTATCCAACACATTGTGCTTTGTTCCTTTGCTTTTCTTTTCTTCTACTCATTTTTTAGATCACATTCGATCAGATTGAGTTGTGCTGAAGTTCCCTGGCAGCAAGACTGGTTGGCAAAAAACACCAGTCTGTTATGATTTATTTTATATGTTCTTATGGACGTTGCAATGTTTCTAGTTTACTTCGATGAGCTATTTAGAGGATAATGTAGCTGCCTATTGCTATCACCTAATTTACTTTTGGACAGATAACTGGTCATGTGTAGAAAATTACTTCATAAAGAAAGCTCCCAGAACATTGGGTTCCACAACAAAGCCTTTTTCCCAAAATTTGGGTTTGCTACGCAAGTTCTTTTCTTAATTTATTCAGCACTGTCAAGGGCCATGACCTCTTTACGTTAGCAGCAACGTTAGCTGCCATTAAGATCAAACGAGACTCTTATAGATATTTGAAGAAAAATTGTGATGGAGTGAGTTTTGAGAGATATAAGCTAGCCAAGGAGGCTAAGAAAGCTGTTCAGAATACAAGAGCTAAAGTGTATAAAGAAGTGTATGAGAAGTTGGACACCAAAGAGGTTGAAAAGGATATATATAGAATTGCTCGAATCAGGGAGAGAAAGACTAGAGACTTATGTACTGTGAGGTGTGTTAAAGATGAGGATCAGAAGGTTTTAGTTCGAGATGAACAAATTAAAGAAAGATGGAGAGAGTATTTTGATAAACTGTTCAATGGTAGTTCTACTCAAGACTTGAATGACCTTACCATTCAGTACCAGGATATGAACCATAATTATATGCACAGAATTAGCGAATCTGAAGTTAAAGAGGCCTTGAAGAGGATAAAGTCAAGAAAAGCTGTTGGCCCGGATGGAATTCCTATTGAGGTATGGAGATGCTTAGGAGAGGTGGGCGTGAGATGGCTGACAAACCTCTTTAACAAGATCTGACTAACTAAAAAGATGCCAAATGAGTGGAGGAAGAGTACCTTAGTACCTCTCTATAAGAACAAGGGTGATATTCAGAGTTGTTCTAACTATCGTGGAATAAAACTCATGTGTCACACCATGAAGCTTTGGGAAAGGATAATTGAACACAGGTTAAAGCAGAATGTTACAATATCAGAGAACCAGTTTGGGTTTATGCCGGGGCGATCGACGGCAGAGGCTATTCATTTGCTTCGTCAACTTATAGAGCGAATTCGAGAGAGGAAGAGAAATTTGCATATGGTCTTTATTGATTTAGAAAAAGCTTATGATAAGGTGCCAATAGAGGTATTATGGTGGACATTGATGAAAAAAGGAGTCCCCATTAAATATATTGACATAATTAAGGATATGTATGATGGAGTAGTGACAAATGTTAGAACTTGTGGAGGTATAACAAGTGATTTTTCT
Organism: Agave tequilana; assembly: GCA_038442645.1. NCBI lineage: Eukaryota > Viridiplantae > Streptophyta > Magnoliopsida > Asparagales > Asparagaceae > Agave > Agave tequilana. The sequence continues at coordinate 121,430 of JAVJIF010002690.1, forward strand.
ATCACAATTGGATTGCATCAAGGATCTGCATTGAGTCCATTCTTATTTGTCATAGTGATGGATGAGCTTACTAGAGTTATTCAGGATGAGATATCGTGATGCATGCTATTTGCTGATGATATTGTCCTAGTCGATGAGACGAGAGTTGGGGTAAATGCCAAATTAGAGTTATGGAGGCAAACTCTAGAATCTCGAGGTTTTAGATTAAGTAGGGCCAAAACAGAGTATATGGAGTGTAAATTCAGTAACCAGGAATCCGAGATTATAGTATTGTGAGACTACATGGACAAGAGATACCGATGAGCAGTCATTTTAAGTGCTTGGGTTCTATTATTCAAAAGGATGAGGAGATCGATAGTGATGTCAACCATAGGATCCAAGCCGGCTGGTTGAAATGGAGGAGCGCAACAGGAGTTTTATGTGATCGTAACATTCCGTTATGACTGAAGGGAAAGTTTTATCGGACTGTTATTAGGCCAGCTTTGTTATATGACACAGAATGTTGGGGGTATAAAGAGACATCATGTCCAGAAGATGAGTGTAGCAGAGATGTGCATGCTTCGTTGGATGTGTGGTAACACGTGGAGAGATAAGATGAGAAATGAGGATATTTGTACTAAGATAGGTGTAGCCTCTATAGAAGAGAAGATGAGAGAAAACCGTCTATGATGGTTTGGTCATGTGCGACGTAGACCTATCGAAGTGCCAGTCCGGCGAATTGAGCATATCAATTTAGGGCAAGTTAAAAGAGCGCAGGGGAGACCGAAGAAAACATGGATGGAGGTAATACGACAAGATATGGAGGCTAAAGGTCTTAGTGAAGGCATATTGCTCGATAGGAATGAGTGGAGAAAGTTGATCAATGTGCCCGATTCGGCGTAATTCTCTTTTGGTTCATGTAGCCTACCCCAAATACTTGGGACAAATGGCTTAGTTGTTGTTGATGTTGAAGTGATGCTCGTTTGATCTACACTTTGCCCTACCTGTGCCAACTCCTATCTTTCCTAACCACACCCATGAGTGACATTACAACATGGCCAAACCATCTCAAATGGTGTCTCATTTTGTCCACAATTGAATTAAGGGGGAAAAAAAATTGTGTATCATGTGCATATTGTATGTAGTTTTTTATATTTTGGCATTGTCACAATGTTCTTGCTTACCTTTAAGAATTTTCCGTATTCCGGTGTTCGCATCCCGTCACATGCATGCCCCTACTTTCCTAGCATGTCATTTGCTATTTTTATCTTCTGCCAAATTAATATCATAATTCAGGAATTTGACATACATAGTATTCAGATTTGGGATAGGCGCTGCTGCTTGACCATAGGAAAACCAGCAGGGGTCCTGTCAGGTCATGTGGAAGGCATTACATTTATTGATAGCCGTCGAGATGGTCGCTATTTTATTTCAAATGGCAAAGATCAGAGTATCAAACTTTGGGATATTCGGAGAATGTCGGCCGATGCTATCAAGTATGTGTTATTTTTCTACACCTTGTACTGTTGCTAACTCAGTGGACATTTTGCTGGTGAATGGCATTGGATGATTGTTTCTGTTTTCAAATCAACTGTGGTTATGGGTGTAGTAATTGTTAAATTGTGATTATGCTGCATTATGGATGGCACTAACTTAAATATAGCTATGTTTTTATAAGAATAGTTGTATCTTCAGGTTGAGTCTTATGAATCCTTGTGATCATGGCAACAAATACGGGCAACATTTATTAAAGTTTCAGTATATATTTCTTCTGAGCATGAATTATTTCCCTCTTTAACTGATCTTCTGCAGCCAAAACTACTTGTATAAAAACCAATTGATATTATTGACCCTATAAAATGCTGGAAGCTTGCTTTTTTAAATCAAACCATCTTAATGCAATGAAATATTTCTTTTTTCAACTATAGTAATAATAAGCATACTAATTTCAAATGAAAGAAGAAATATTGAACGGCATTGTTAACTTGGTGCTAGATTTTCAGTCTTTTGCTGACTAGATCATCACCTATGACCTTTATGAAGTTCTGACTTTCAAATCGGATCTGTATTTGTGGCTTTAGACTTATCAAGCATCAATCAGTATGTACAATCTCTCAATAAGCAGACCATTAAATAATACAGTTTAAGAGAGAATGCATCAGTATGTGCACCTTTCCCCTTTTATTTTCAGTCTTAGTAAATTTGTAAACCAAATATTGCAAATCAGCTCCATCTGACCTGCACATATGTATGTGCGTGCTAACACAGACGCGCGCGCACACAAAAATGGGGAAAAGGAGAAAGAAAGAAAGAAAAATAAATAAATGAAAAGAGAGTATTGCTTGAATTTGGTTTCATCAGAGTCCTTAATCAAACTGTCATTAACACGGTACAAACCAACATATCCTTTGAGGACTGCTTTTGTTTCTTTTATTAGTACTTGGTCAATATTAATTCCTTGCTTTTATTTCCATTGTATTTACCCTCAACACAGTTTCTGTTTTTGACTTGTGCAGTTCCAGACCTAGAACTTCCACATGGGATTATAGGTGGGTGGCGTACCCACGGGAGTATAGATATTTGAAACATCCAAATGATCAATCTTTAGCTACTTACAAAGGCCATTCCGTTTTGCGTACTCTGATACGCTGCTATTTCTCCCCTGCACATAGGTAAGTCATACAGTTTTCCCTTTATATGGCTTCTGCAATAATCTCACATTCAGGTGCTCAATTTGATTTATCTTTTTTGGCAATTGGACAATTGTGATGCCCCCTAAACTACAATCATAGTGATTGAGGCTCTGAGAATTGGCTATAAATTTGAGCTTAAAGAGCCAGTTGGCTACAAATTTGAGCTTAGAGAGCTTAAAACCTTTCACAACTGTCAAGTGCTGATAGATGTAACCTTGTTACTAACAAGAATCAGGCCACATCAGAAATGCAATTCTTCTTTGATTGTGTGCCTAGATATGAATTTGATTCCATACAGAGAATCATATCTGCTAGAGCTCTTTATTGGCCTTGGGAAACTTGAGGCTGACACTTTGGTAACATGAGTTCAAAAAAAAATGACCAAAGATTGGTCTAGCTACCCACCAATCTGCCCACATAGGCTTTTTCTCGCATGCTGTTTCTTGCTCATAGCTACCTTTGCCAGGAGTTTGTTGTTTGTCGGTCATAAAAGTTTCATATGCATATTTATTATCTTTTAGTATTGCTTCAAGGAACTCGTCTTGATGAAAAGAGCTTTTAGATGACGATGGGAGGAGGGATCAGGCTGTAAATTGCTATAAATTTGAGTGAGAATGTTTTAGGGCATATTTCTATAACCATTTAAAAGAGTTGAAGTTTGCAGTACAAGGATATATTCTCAATTTGTATACTGATATTTTACTTTCATAAATTGTCTCAGCACCGGCCAGAGGTACATTTATACGGGATCCAACGACAAGCGTGTTTATATTTATGACGTGGTATATACTTTGATCACTTCCTTGCCATTTGATGCAATTGCCTTTTGTTCTTCTTTCCGAAACAATCCACACAACTTGTGGCAAAGAAGGAAGCTATGACAATGGTATAAACTTTTTGCATCTCCCCTCCTGTGTGCTATTTCAGGTAACCGGGGCCCAAGTTGCAAGACTCGCCTTTCACAACTCGACAATTAGAGACTGTAGCTGGCACCCGTGCTACCCTACGCTCGTGAGCTCGTCTTGGGACTGTCGGGTGGCTCGATGGGAATTCTCAGGGAAAGATGCAGCTCCTGCCCTCGTTAACAAGAAACGCCAACGAAGTCTAACTGACTAAAGGACACTTGCCCTATGCTTTTCTTCCCCCTCCCTTGGGCTGCTGTGTTGCTAGATGGAAACTCCTGGTGAATAATGCAGTCACAAGGAGATGAGACCCAGAAAAGAGTTGCAGATTGAAGGGATCCAGAAAATTAAACCTGTGTTCTCGACCAAATATTTACGCTGTTCAACATGTAAAGAAATAGACACAATGTAATTATTCGACGGTTAAGAACATGTAAGCTCTTCAACATAGAATAGAAATTTACAGAGCCTATGAAAACACAAGAAGCAGAGCAGCAGCAATGTTCCAATTGACTTGCATCAGACTATGCATGCATTAGTTATTTCTTCTGTATCAATAAAACCCTGACCTTTTATCTGTTCGTATGCATTTCTCATGTTGCAGCTTTTGAGTTTGATATCTTAGAGACTGACCCATGAAAATGGCAATCAAACCAAGTCATTAAACCTATCCAAATGTTGTGACTGAGATCAGTGCAGAAGAAAACAACATAAATTTTCTTTTTTCCTTGGACATCAAAATTAATCAACATCTTGTTTCCTACAATCTTTCTTCTCTTTTCTCCAACTCAGCAAACTCTTTCCAGACAGCGTCCTTTTCATCTAGCAATCGGGCATTCTTTTCACCATAATCTCTGCGCATCTCCTCAAGCTTCGCCACACGCAGACACAGCTTTTTCCACCTCCGTCTTCAGCTCAAGAATCTCGACCTCCTCCTCAGCCTTAACTTTCTCACTCTCATCCTTCTCTATCGATACCTCTCTGATCTCCTTCCTCAACCCATCCAGCTCCAATGCACGCTCTCTAGCCTTCGATTCAACCTCCATCTTCTTCTCTTCCTTCTCCTTCACCGATACAAGAATGCTTTCCTGCACCGTGCCCATCTCTTCTCGGAATTCATCTAGACTCTTCTCCAACTCAACAACCTTCAACCTCAATCTCGCTTCTTCGCTCCTTGAGAAACCAGCCTCATCTTTCAAACCCTGAGATTCATCCTTCAAAAACCCGGGCCTCGTCCTTCAAACGGTGAGTCTCACCTTCCAATCTATGCTTAACATCGAAAACCCCGCGACATTTATCCTCCAACTCCAAGATTTTTGCAGCATTTGATTTGATCTCAGCCCTCATCAATTCATCCGCCTCTCTACGCTTTCCCATCATCTTCTTCCTCTGTCACGCCTCGCTTCCTAAAATATGTGAAAACGGAGTCGCGACGAGAGTCAACGACATGTATACGCGAGGAGAATACCCTACGTATACACGCTAGGTCTAAAATAACCCGAGCAAGTTATATAATCACTATGATGAATCAATATCACTGTAATATAATATATAAATGATCACACATGATAATTGATAAATAAAGGATTAAAATAAGCATTAAATCTAATGCTTAGAATCAGGAAAATAATAAGAATAAAGAGAAGCAAGAGAACACCGAGAAAAAACGATCAAGTAAGAGAAGTCCAGCTTCTAATAAAGCATGTGATTCTCTCCAAATACCTGATCAGCAAGATAATATATATATGGACTTGGATGTGCAAATCTAGAGAGTCAGAACTCCCAATGAGTGGGTAAATAAAAGGGAAGCTGTACGTACATATAACGTGTAAGCATATGATGATTATACTATAAAAATATAACAGATAAGAAATGGTATACATAATATCAATAAACAGTAATGACAGTCTATACTAGAGCCTTATGTACAATTAAGTTGTGAGTATAATCAGGTGTCTAACAAAGTATACATGTATAAGGTGATCAGTCACAATACATCATGGACAAGTCATTATTATTTATATGTCAGCGCACATTAATTGCCACATGCAGTAGACACATTCCATACGACGTCTATCACATGAGTCAATCGGGGTCCTAAGTTATTAAAACTGATAGGAAAGACATTGTTCATACTTTAGGTAGGTTCCGTACATACCCGGAACCGCGGCCCAATCACCTGGCGCTGAACTAGGTCCTACCGGTAGGTAGTCAATAATAATAACAATAAAAACAATACGGGATGTCAGTCATCCCCTAGAACCCTACAGTGGAGCCGTATCTCGACTGCGCAACCTGTATCCTAGGTCCAATCAAAATACAGACACTGTCTCCTCTATCAATTTTTTCAATCCCGATGTAAGTTGTCTATTATATTATTACTAGATCAATCAATATCCATATTATTTCGATTACTGGTACGATGATAGTAACAATGTCAATGATGTTAACAATAACAATGAGAACAATATTACCGTGTGAACGATAAAACAATAGAACAATACATGTGTTATGATCTGACAATATTTTTTCAGTAATTTTTAGTAACATGAATTAATACAATAACAAGTCGGGATACTGTTCAGTAGACAGTTTCATATAAAACTGATCAACATCTCATCCATCTGCACCACTAGGGCACAATAGTAATTGATCTATCAACTTATAGTCTCAATACAATCATCGTGAACATCAAGTATCAATCCATGTCAAAGTAATCTGGTACAATAGACCACCGTCTCAATGAATCAATAATCAGTTTTTTTTAACCTAACAATCTACCCTAATCCTCTAGGTCACCAATAAATGAGATCAAACAATAACTGCTATCAAACTCTGAATATATAATATGCTTACTGATATCAATGAAATCACTTTCACAATAACTCTATCTCTATAACTGAATCACTGAAGTAATCAATGACCAAACATGAAGCACATGATATATCCTCGAGACCAACTAGATCAACGAATACCAAAATCACAAATGACAAATAGATCGTCCTCAAGATCTGAGTTATCCAAGCATGATTGTAAAGCCCCGCTCCCAAGGATACGGAGACGTTATGGCGACGTACATAGGCGAGGTGAAAACACGCTCACGCGTACGTAAACCTCAGTACAGTACATAACCACCATAGATACATGAGTTCTAGCATGAAATAAGTACAAGAATACCTGCAGAAAAAGGTGAGTGATCATAACAGATAGGAAAAGTAGGGATAAATAAGATAACAATAATAAATCATAAAAATACCTATGAAGTGTCTCGATGAGGAATCTCCTATGTGACTCCAAGGCACTCTCGGTTACTGCGGTACGCGGATCTCCAATCTGGGCATGCAAACCCAGGGTCGTCAGAAAGCGACCTAGTGAGTGGTAAAACGAAGAGAGCAGTAATATATACTATAATAAGACAAGCACAATAATAATAGATAAGACATGCTGTTGTAATAGTGATACCATATCCTAAGCATATAATAAGCATATAAGTAGCAGCAGAAGTCTCTAAACATGAAAGATATAAGCATGTTATCTTTTAATACCATCACTACCTAGCCGTTATCATTGGGTCATCGTATACTGTGATCTAGTGGTGACGATTGTACATGCTAGGAGTGATGTGATAGCAGTGAATATGCAGATGGGCATATGTTACCTAACCAGTATACGGTGTGATGCATAAACAGAAATGATGTATGCAAGGTATACAGAAAATAGAATATATGCACATAGCATGAATAGTATGCTACTACAGAAAATATAACATGTACCAGGTAAAGAGATAAAGTATCCATGGAACATGATATCGAGTAGATGATCAGAAACAGTAACAAGTACAACTAAACTTTAGGAAACATGTATCAGGTAAGGAACAATAACAAGTAGTAAGCATGTATCAGGCGAGTCATGTTATTTATACAATAGTAGCAATCAGTACCACCTGATATTTTAATCAATCTCTTCCAGTGTCCCATGCCACTGGCAGTTCATATTGGAGCCCGCACTCCACTCGAACCCATCCGAACATAGCCTACGGGTACCATTATCCAAACGAGAGAGTGACCAAATAACAAGTGTTCCCGACGTCACAATTGTGTATACTGTTTTATTATGTTAATTAGAAACCCATGGTCGAGGAGTTCTTATCGGGTAAGTGTATCCCGTGCATACCCGGGATCATGGCCTTTATCAAACCCCTGGCTGCTAAGACCAGAGCCCTCCGCTAAGAGGGGAACAATAATCAAGTAATAAGAGCTCATGGAGCAATTGGTAGGTAGCACTACCATCCCCTGCAGTGGGAGAACAATATGGATCCAGTACATCACCCGATAAGATCTAATCAACCGTCAAGTCTCCCCCATACCCAAGTTAACTTATGATCTAATACGTCAAGTATACAATGTAACAATATCAACTACTGGACATGATACGGGTAACATGATAACTGAACCAGAGCTCTGTTGATAACATAGAACAATATAACGAGAAACGGGAACAATATAACAGGAACAATATAACGGGAAACGGGAACAATATAATACGGGAACAATATGACGGGAACAATAGATGTGGGGTTCCACACATCGCATATCAACAGCTCTCATGTCCAGTAGCGGGAATATCCGTATCAGTAACAGGAAACAATCATATAACCTGAATACGGAAACATGGAACAATAATACATGTAATATGCACGGTGATCCATATGACAAGAAGATAGAAACAACACAGACATGTGTAACTGTAATATGTACGCATGACAGAACTGTGTATGATGATCATGCTAATATGAATGCAGTAGCCCGTGCAGTGATATGCCGAGAATCCATGTAATGAGGATAACAATACATTACATAACGGTATCGGTGGGCTATGCCTACGAAATAACAAGTGTGCCGTGTTATAGTATCTGTGTAACATGCACAGGTAAAACAGTGGTCAGTGTCTACTATCATGTACAGTGAACTACAGTATCCGTGTAATGATATCCGTGTCCTTGTGGAACATAGATGTGTAGCTATCATCCGTGTAATATCTCTGTCATAATAGTGGCCAGTGTATAATAAAATATCATGTCTAGTGAACTACCGTAGCCGTGTAATGAGGATACGAGTGCATGAAATAACGGTGTCCAACATTCCTATCTCGTGATATTGTATCGAGTACCGTGGATCAGTATACTGAAATCGGCTCAATCGGACTACCACGGAGGTCAAATCAATTTTGTACGTCGTATCGGGTACTGATACGGTGATACGTATACCAGGGATCAAGGGGTTACATTTCTCCCCACCTTACAAAAAATTGCGTCCTCGCAATTTCCATTTAGGTGGGAGAACAATATTTCCAACCCTAAAGCCTAAAGGTGACGGATCCACGACACTTCCGCTGCGCACTCTGCTATCTATAAGGAACTCGGGATGGAGAAGTAGTGTAGTGAACTACAACTAACAAAGTGAAATCAATAGAATGAAGAGAAAGTAAGAAGAAAATCAAATAGACTAAGTGATACTTGTAATTGAGGAAGATAACAGAGTCAAGGAAATAAATGGGCAAGGACATGGTATTCTTGTACTCGTTGCTGGAATCCCCAAATTCAGATACAGATCAGTTAATCTGAACCTGACTGTACTGTTGGTAAGAGCCCAAGGATTGACCCAGGTGGGTACTCACACCAGGTGTGAACCTAGGCTCTGATACCACTATGTAACGCCCCGCTCCCAAGGATACGGAGACGTTATGGCGATGTACATACGCGAGGTGAAAACACGCTTACGCGTACGTTAAGCCTCAATACAGTACATAACCACCATAGATACATGAGTTCCAGCATGAAATAAGTACAAGAATACCTGCAGAAAAGGTGAGTGATCATAACAGATAGGAAAAGTAGGGATAAATAAGATAACAACAATAAATCATAAAGATACTTATGAAGTGTCTCGATGAGGAATCTCCTATGTGACTCCAAGGCACTCTCGGTTACTGCGGTACGCGGATCTCCAATCTGGGCATGCAAACCCAGGGTCGTCAGAAAGCGACCTAGTGAGTGGTAAAACGAAGGAGGCAGTAATATATACTATAATAAGACAAGCACAATAATAATAGATAAGACATGCTGTTGTAATAGTGATACCATATCCTAAGCATATAATAAGCATATAAGTAGCAGCAGAAGTCTCTAAACATGAAAGATATAAGCATGTTATCTTTAATACCATCACTACCTAGCCGGTTATCATTGGGTCATCGTATACTGTGATCTAGTGGTGACGATTGTACATGCTAGGGTGATGTGATAGCAGTGAATATACAGATGGGCATATGTTACCTAACCAGTATACGGTGTGATGCATAGATAGAAATGATGTATGCAAGGTATACAGAAAATAGAATATATGCACATATGCATGAATAGTATGCTACTACAGAAAATATAACATGTACCAGGTAAAGGGACAAGTATCCATGGAACATGATATCAAATAGATGATCAGGAACAGTAACAAGTACAACTAAACATTAGGAAACATGTATCAGGCAAGGAACAGTAACAAGTAGTAAGCATGTATCAGGCGAGTCATGTTATTTATACAATAGTAGCAATCAGTACCACCTGGTATTTAATCAATCTCTTCCAGTGTCCCATACCACTGACAGTTCATACTGGAGCCCGCACTCCAGTCGAACCCATCCGGACATGGCCTACGGGTACCATTATCCAAACGAGAGAGTGACCAAATAACAAGTGTTCCCGACGTCACTATTGTGTATACTGTTTTATTATGTTAATTGGAAACCCATGGTCGAGGAGTTCTTATCGGGTAAGCGTATTCCGTGCATACCCGGGATCACGGCCTTTATCAAATCCCTGGCTGCTAAGACCAGAGCCCTCCGCTAAGAGGGGAACAATAATCAAGTAATAAGAGCTCATAGAGCAATTGGTAGGTAGCACTACCATCCCCTGCAGTGGGAGAACAATATGGATCCAGTACATCACCCGATAAGATCTAATCAACCGTCAAGTCTCCCCCAAACCCAAGTTAACTTTATGATCTAATACGTCAAGTATACAATGTAACAATATCAACTACTGGACATGATACGTGTAACATGATAACTGGACCAGAGCTCTGTTGATAGCATAGAACAATATAACGAGAAACGGGAACAATATAACAGGAACAATATAACGGGAAACGGGAACAATATAATACGGGAACAATATGACGGGAACAATAGATGTGGGGTTCCACACATCGCATATCAACAGCTCTCATGTCCAGTAGCGGGAATATCCGTATCAGTAACAGGAAACAATCATATAACCTGAATACGGAAACATGGAACAATAATACATGTAATATGCACGGTGATCCATATGACAAGAAGATAGAAACAACACAGACATGTGTAACTGTAATATGTACGCATGACAGAACTGTGTATGATGATCATGCTAATATGAATGCAGTAGCCCGTGCAGTGATATGCCGAGAATCCATGTAACGAGGATAACAATACATTACATACGGTATCGGTGGGCTATGCCTACGAAATAACAAGTGTGCCGTGTTATAGTATCTGTGTAACATGCACATGTAATAACAGTGGTCAGTGTCTACTATCATGTACAGTGAACTACAGTATCCGTGTAATGATATCCGTGTCCTTGTGGAACATAGATGTGTAGCTATCATCCGTGTAATATCTCTGTCATAATAGTGGCTAGTGTATAATGGAATATCATATCTAGTGAACTACCGTAGACGTGTAATGAGGATACGAGTGCATGAAATAACGGTGTCCAACATTCCTATCTCGTGATATTGTATCGAGTACCGTGGATCAGTATACTGAAATCGGCTCAATCGGACTACCACGGAGGTCAAATCAATTTTATACGTCGTATCGGGTACTGATACGGTGATACGTACACCAGGGATCAGGGGGTTACATTTCTCCCCACCTTACAAAAAATTGCGTCCTCGCAATTTCCATTTAGGTGGGAGAACAATATTTCCAACCCCAAAGCCTAAAGGTTACGGATCCACGACACTTCCGCTGCACACTCTGCTATCTATAAGGAACTCGGGATGGAGAAGTAGTGTAGTGAACTACAACTCACAAAGTGAAATCAATAGGATGAAGAGAAAGTAAGAAGAAAATCAAATAGCCTGAGTGATACCTGTAATTGAGGAAGATAACAGAGTCAAGGAAATAAATGGGCAAGGACATGGTATTCTTGTACTCGTTGCTGGAATCCCCAAATTCAGATACAGATCAGTTAATCTGAACCTGACTGTACTGTTGGTAAGAGCCCAAGGATTGACCCAGGTGGTTACCCACACCAGGTGTGAACCTAGGCTCTGATACAACTATGTAACGCCCCGCTCCCAAGGATACGGAGACGTTATGGCGATGTACATACGCGAGGTGAAAACACGCTCACGCGTACGTTAAGCCTCAGTACAGTACATAACCACCACAGATACATGATTTCCAGTATGAAATAAGTACAAGAATACCTGCAGAAAAAGGTGAGTGATCATAACAGATAGGAAAAGTAGGGATAAATAAGATAAGAACAATAAATCATAAAGATACCTATGAAGTGTATCGATGAGGAATCTCCTATGTGACTCCAAGGCACTCTCGGTTACTGCGGTACGCGGATCTCCAATCTGGCATGCAAACCCAGGGTCGTCAGAAAGCGACCTAGTGAGTAGTAAAACGAAGGAGGCAGTAATATATACTATAATAAGACAAGCACAATAATAATAGATAAGACATGCTGTTGTAATAGTGATACCATATCCTAAGCATATAATAAGTATATAAGTAGCAGCAGAAGTCTCTAAACATGAAAGATATAAGCATGTTATCTTTTAATACAATCACTACCTAGCCGGTTATCATTGGGTCATCGTATACTGTGATCTAGTGGTGACGATTGTACATGCTAGGGGTGATGTGATAGCAGTGAATATGCAGATGGGCATATGTTACCTAACCAGTATACGGTGTGATGCATAGACAGAAATGATGTATGCAAGGTATACAGAAAATAGAATATATGCACATATGCATGAATAGTATGCTACTACAGAAAATATAACATGTACCAGGTAAAGGGACAAGTATCCATGGAACATGATATCGAATAGATGATCAGGAACAGTAACAAGTACAACTAAACATTAGGAAACATGTATCAGGCAAGGAACAGTAACAAGTAGTAAGCATGTATCAGGCGAGTCATGTTATTTATACAATAGTAGCAATCAGTACCACCTGGTATTTTAATCAATCTCTTCCAGTGTCCCATACCACTGGCAGTTCATACTGGAGCCCGCACTCCAGTCGAACCCATCCGGACATGGCCTACGGGTACCATTATCCAAACGAGAGAGTGACCAAATAACAAGTGTTCCCGACGTCACTATTGTGTATACTGTTTTATTATGTTAATTGGAAACCCATGGTCGAGGTGTTCTTATCGGGTAAGTGTATCCCGTGCATACCCGGGATCACGGTCTTTATCAAACCCCTGGCTGCTAAGACCAGAGCCCTCCGCTAAGAGGGGAACAATAATCAAGTAACAAGAGCTCATGGAGCAATTGGTAGGTAGCACTACCATCCCCTGCAGTGGGAGAACAATATGGATCCAGTACATCACCTGATAAGATCTAATCAACGTCAAGTCTCCCCCATATCCAAGTTAACTTTATGATCTAATACGTCAAGTATACAATGTAACAATATCAACTATTGGACATGATACGGGTAACATGATAACTGGACCAGAGCTCTGTTGATAGCATAGAACAATATAACGAGAAACGGGAACAATATAACAGAAATAATATAATGGGAAACGGGAACAATATAATACGGGAACAATAGATGTGGGATTCCACACATCGCATATCAACAGCTCTCATGTCCAGTAGCGGGAATATCCGTATCAGTAACAGGAAACAATATATAACCTGAATACGGAAATATGGAACAATAATACATGTAATATACACGGTGATCCATATGACAAGAAGATAGAAACAACACAGACATGTGTAACTGTAATATGTACGCATGACAGAACTGTGTATGATGATCATGCTAATATGAATGCAGTAGCCCGTGCAGTGATATGCCGAGAATCCATGTAATGAGGATAACAATACATTACATAACGGTATCGATGGGCTATGCCTACGAAATAACAAGTGTGCCGTGTTATAGTATCTATGTAACATGCACAGGTAATAACAGTGGTCAGTGTCTACTATCATGTACAGTGAACTACAGTATCCGTGTAATGATATCCGTGTCCTTGTGGAATATAGATGTGTAGCTATCATCCGTGTAATATCTCTGTCATAATAGTGGCCAGTGTATAATGGAATATCATGTCTAGTGAACTACCGTAGCCGTGTAATGAGGATACTAGTGCATGAAATAACGGTGTCCAACATTCCTATCTCGTGATATTGTATCGAGTACCGTGGATCAGTATACTGAAATCGGCTCAATCGGACTACCACGGAGGTCAAATCAATTTTGTACGTCGTATCGGGTACTGATAAGGTGATACGTACACCAGGGATTAGGGGGTTACAATGATCAAGATCATAACTGAAGAGTGTAATGTCCTTGATCAATATAAAATTTAAACCATCTCAACATATAGTAGTCGATATAAATAAGGTCATCAATACTCAGTCTAACTCATCAATGGAAGAATCCAGAAATAATACCTCCTAACAGTCCAAAAGTCAGTCCCATAGTATACATCAGAGTCAAGGGTATCATATTCTCACATTTGAACATAATCCAACCATCCTACATCCCATCTACATATCAATCATGAATCCAATGAAAGGAATACGAAGCTCGGGTCAATTCTTACTCAAACTAAGTCATACACAGATTCAAGTGTCAGTAAAACATTCTGTCGATAAAGCAACGTCATATCTAATACGTCCTCAATATCCAAATGGGTTCTGATCAGAATAATCACCAAACAATGTGACCGACAAATATTTCACATAAAAATAGGCCACCTATCCTCAATATGAACTAGACCAGTAAATTCACAGATCAAAATAAGTAACAGTTAAGATATATCAATACTAGGCCTAAGCCAATAACGTCGAACTACTAACACATGAAATGACGCCGATAAATGCTCATATCAATTACATAATTAAAATTGACGCTCGCTGATATATCATGAAATAATACACATAATCATACTGGTAAAATAAATCAGATGGTCACATGAAATGATACAAGTAAAATATAATACTACTAACAACTATAAATAAGAAAATAATATAAGAGCAAACACTCACATGTTCGGTATGGATCTCCGAATTATCTCGTGTGTCGGTCTTCAAATCGCTAGTGTATCGGATCCACAATGAACACGAATCTAGATCAAACAATAACTGCTACCAAATTTGATATTTTTGTGAGGACTGCGAACATGATCGCATTCCTATTAAAGTCTCAGAAATAAGACATTTTTGTAAGGATTGTGATCATGGTCGCAATCCTCTATATACCAGCAATTCGCATTTTGAAACTGTCTGCTTTTTTCAAAGCGATTACTGTAGGACATTTGCATCTTTCACTGTTGAGAAGCGCTTCTGCACTTGACACGTGGGCGCACGTGATTGATTAAAAAAGGAGTGGGCTGCAACAAATTAGAGTATGAAGCTGAGTTTTTTTCCTAATTACGGTTTGATATAGGGTTGTAGCAAAATCCCCATAATAATAATGATAAATAAATAAATAAATAAATGGTTATAGAGGGACATGTTTAAGAGCTTGTATTCTTTAGTGAAACAGTGAAGTAGCCAGGTCAAATATATTAGTAATTTATTTTCCTGAAATTACATGAGATTTTTTAGTTTGGCTTTCAATTTTTAGCACCTCATGCATTATTGGAGGAAGTTATCTGTTTGTGCCATTAGTTTGGTGTGGACGTGTGATTAGTTTTGTGAACCTGCAATTATTTAGGATTCATCTCTCCCCACTTCTAAAAAAGTTAAAGCAAGAAACTTTATGGCTGTTTTGGTTTATATTATAGCTATTGTTCAATTTTAAACTTGCTTCTTTTTTCTCTCCCTCGTGACCAGGAACTTTTGAGTTTCTTTCTTTTTATATCTGAATAAATATTTTTAAAAAGATATAGTTTTTGACATGTAATTAAAAAAAAAAAAAAAGATTGCTCATAGCAGTTTAACAATAGTTCGCAACGCATTTGTGTTGAAATGGGTGACATAGGAAATAAATTAAATTCAAAAAAGCTACCGTGATCACTTCCAAAATGATGTATTTGTCCCTTGTTGTGAGCATACATTGTCTAATTCTCTCTCATCAAATCTAGCTTCCGCTCGTATCACATCTTAATAAGTCAGCAAGAATCCTCTAAGTTCTACTAGTTCAATAGGGTTGTCGCTTCTTTGATTGAAGATTGAAAATCTAGCGATAGAAGAACTAACGCAAATCTTTACAACAAAAGAGTTGGTTTGAAAAAAGAGACCCACTGGTGTGAAAAATGTATTGTTCTGATTGCCTTTAGAGGACCACTGTTGCATTTTTTGTCTTGTTGCTTTATTATTTTTTAAGGTTAATTAGGGAAATACTCTAGTATTATTGGCTAATTGCACCAACACTCACACCCCTACCTACTGATACCGTCAAATCTTCCATTAAGTGGGGTCAAGTGGGGTCACTGCACGTGACCCTTAAACCCCAACCCTCTTAATTTAAGAAGCTAATATCACTTAACAGAAAAATAACTGGTTGGGATAAAGTGTAAGATGCTGGTTTAAAGGGATTAGCTTCTTAAATTAAGAGAGTTGGGGTTT
Organism: Agave tequilana; assembly: GCA_038442645.1. NCBI lineage: Eukaryota > Viridiplantae > Streptophyta > Magnoliopsida > Asparagales > Asparagaceae > Agave > Agave tequilana. Next base: position 137,888 of record JAVJIF010002690.1, read on the forward strand.
AGGGGGGTCACATGACCCCTTAATGGAAAAGTTGACGGTGTCAGCCGCCGGGTGCAAAATGTAAGTTTTAGTAGTATATAATTGTTTGAAGCAAACTACCGATAGCACAAGAGTGTTTTTCTTTAATTAACCCTATTTTTTATTTTATGTCTTTAAACAATAACAAATGAACAGTGCTCAGTTAGAATTTTTTTCCTAAATAAATTAACGTTTTTTTTAGATATGTACTTCCCAAATCTTCTACATTTAAAAATTTACTTCCTTAATCATTGATATTGCTAATATACCCTTCAAATGTCTTGAATCGAAAAATTTTACTCTGTTATTGTTACTGATTAAGCATCAAAATAGAATAACATTTTTTGTTGTTAAAATACAAAACTTGACTAATCTACCCTTTTCATCTTAATTCACACTCTAATTCTGATCTTAATGTTATTTCTTCTTCTTCCTCCTCCCCTGTCACGTCCCGCTTCCCAAAATACGAGGAAACGGAGTCGCGACGAAGGTCAGGAACGTATGTATGCGAGAAAAATACCCCACATACGCTAAGCCTAAATTAACCTGAACAAATTATAAAATCTACTACGATAAATCAATATCATTGCAATATAACATATAAACATCTAACACAATGATAGCAGATGAATAAAGGAAAGAAATGACAACTGGACATGATATAGATAGAATCAGGAAATAACATAAACAAAAGAGTAGGAATACTAATAATCAAGAAGAGCGGGACTCCAGCTTCTCAAGATGCATGTGATGCTCTCCAAATACCTGATCAGTAACAAATAGACACGGATCTAAATTTCTCAAAATGAAACTTTTGAAAAAATTTTTTTAATCACTAATAAAACAAAAGTGGAGAAGAAAAAAAGAAAAGGAGAGGGGCTATGCGGTGAGAGAGGCCACAATTAGAGAGAAAGAGAGTGTGAGAGGAAGAGGGAGAGAGAGAGAGAGAGAGAAGAGAGAGAGAGAGAGAGAGAGAGAGAGAGAGAGAGAGAGAGAGAAGGGGTTACGTTGTCGCCACCCATTCTTTTCTATTTTTTCTTTTCTTTTTTAATTTTTTTTAAAACATAAGAATATAACCGATATGTTGATCCTTTTCCATTCAAAAACTAACGACAGGGGTGATTTTTAGTAATCAGAAAATTTAAGAGGTAAATTAGCAATATCAATAATTTGAAGAGTAAATTTTAAATATAGAAAATTTAAGGGTACGGTATAAATCTAAAATGTCCATAAATAAATTGCTTCACATTTTTTACATCACGGGCAAGGAGATGCAGCAGCACCTCTCTTCCTCTCCGCCGATGCCCTGGTCATCGTCCTCCTCAACCTCTTCTTCGGCCCTCTGTCCTCAACGTGTTTGCTTTGTCAAGCAGCTGAAGTTCATCTCGACGTCGTCAAATGCAACTCTGTCGACAGAGCTCCACTCTGTTGCTCGTCACCCCTACGACCTCCGCATTGGACATCCACGAGTTCAATGCTTCGAGAATCAAATCAGACTCTAAATGGTTGAGAAACAGTCTGATAACAAAACTCGAACTGCTAGCAAGTCTGTTCTGCTAACAGGTCTGACTGTCGGGTCGGATCTGTAATGAACCAGACCGGGTTATGTAGCTATAAGCCTGAACTGAATCCGGATTAGAACTCCCACTAGTAGGTCGGTTAGGGTCAATATGAACCCAACTTGATACTGTAGCAATTGTCAAAGAAAGAAGAGGCGAGCAGTGATGACGGCAGAGGCGGCGAGTGTTGTCAGCGTGGTGGCGGGGTGGTGAGGCCAGTGAAGAGGGTGCAAGCAATCAGTGGAGGAGAAGGCAACGATGACAGCAAGAGGAGTATAGTCACAACAACAACTAGGGAATGAGAGGAGGCGGAGGTGCTGACGGGGCTGCTTGGGTGGCTGTAAGCGAGGGCAAAGGTAGGGCGAGGAGGCCGGTAAGGAAGAGGATGAGGTGTGGGTTGACAACGCGCAGGGAGGAGAAAAAGAGGAAGAGAGGCTGACGCAAGTGGTGGTTGTTGGGTTGAGGTGACAGACCAAGAGGAAAAAAGCGAGAGAGGTGGGGAAGATGACGGACACGCAATACAAATTTTAAATTTCGGGTGATTTTCGTGGGGGATTTTTGTGGGATTTTGTGAACAATAAATTTTATTTTTTGGGGGGATTTTGGTATTTCTTTTTCTGATTTTTTAGAGTTTTGAAAAGAGATTGAAGAGAAAGAAAGGGATAGGATAGCTAACTAGGGTTTTCACACTTCTAATTAGGGCTATTTAGGGTTTCACACTCTTTCTCTAGGGTTCTCTACGATTTCGCACTCTAAAAAGGATTTGATGAAGGAATTCATCTTACACTCAAATTTGAGAATTTTGACAAATATGTATTGATTGATTCATTAGATAATTATAATAATATATGAGGATATCTTTACAGACAATACAAAATTATATTCTTGTAATACATCTGATGTGATACTAAAAAAAAGAAAACTAAAAAAATAAAAAAATTGAAAGAAATAAAAAATAAAAGAAAATACATCTCTTGTTACAAACCTTACTCGAACCAAATAGATTTTGCGCGCTTTCTTATTCATTAGTACACGCTATCTTTGACTGGATGTCTGTATCATTTTGTTTAACCCCCTTATTTTCTGTAGTAAACTTTATGTACGCAGGGAAAAAAAAGATTAAAATTTACAAAAACAATTTTCTATTCTTTTTCCCTTTTTTTAATTTTGTAAACTTTATGTTAAAATTGTTGTCTGGGCGCCAGCATGCGAAACATGAGTACGTGGGACTCACTTCATATTCTTCTAACCTCGGGCCCACATCTCATTGTCCGGATGAGGATGAGTTACTCGAGCGTGATGGATGGTGCAGTCACTGACACTTCCGAGCACGGTCACACTACGTCACTTTATTAACAATCCCGACTGACATCAGAGGACGTGGGTCCTACTTCGTTGGTGGGACACTCGGGTGCAATTAATTAATTACTTAAAATCATTTTCTCGAGGAGAGAGAAGCATCTGGTCTCCCACAAAACGACAGAAGAGGAACCGGCGGGAAACCGACACGTGGAGGTTGATGTTTACCGCGAGAAACAGCTGGACCGCATGCCGGTCATCCTACGTGTCAGCTGACATGTCAGCCTCAGCTTTCCCGCTGCCGGTTCCAGCTCGAAGCTCGCGCTCACGTGGTCATGGACCTAATTTCACACGAAAACCAATGAGCTTCATTGGCCAGTCAGCAGGGGTAAAATTACTATTTATTTATTTATTTAATTATGTTTATATACCAAACCTTTATGACTCATCTTCAGACTTGGTCCCCAAGCCAACCAAATCATGAGGAGAAATCAATTACAAATGGCACGCATCAAGAAATGCAATAAAAGCATGAGATTGAAAGGTAAAAAAAAAAAAAAGCACAGCTTCACAAACAAGCCTTGCTCCAAAAAAAAGCTTCACGAGGAAGAAGGACGACCGAATAAAAACAGAGACACTCTCTCTCACGCGGCATCTCAAGCTCTCCTCCGTTAAAGAGCACTCCCATTTCCCAATACCCTAAACCCTAAAATCTCAATTCACAATGGCGACCATTGGCGTCGTCTTGGTCTTCTCTCTCCTCTTCTTGCGGGCGGCCGACGCGGCGGTGCTCGACCGCGTGTGACTACCTTGCCCTGCAGTCCCTCCGCGGGTCCCTCCGCGACCTCCCCGGCTCCACCTTCTTCTCGACCTGGGACTTCACCTCCGACCCCTGCTCCTCCTTCTCCGGCCTCCTCTGCTCCGGCGGCCGCGTCGTCTCCCTCTCCCTCGGTGACCCCCGCGCCGGATCCCCGGGCCTCACCGGCCGCCTCCCTTCCTCCCTCGGCCGCCTCACCGCCCTCACCGACCTCTCCCTCGTCCCCGGCCGCGTCTACGGCCCCATCCCCTCCTCCATCTCCCACCTCGTCGACCTCCGGTTCCTCGCCCTCTCCCAAAACTACCTCTTCGGCCAGATCCCACCCTCCCTCTTCTCCTCTCTCCGCTACCTCCGCGTCCTCGACCTCAGCTTCAATCTCCTCTCCGGCCCGATCCCGGCCCAAACCCCCCCTTCGATCTCCACCCTCGTCCTCTGCCACAATCGCCTCACCGGCCCAATCCCAAATTTTAGCCGCTCGTCTTCCCTCGTCCGCCTCGACCTAAAACGCAACAGCCTCGCCGGCGCGATCCCGGCCCTGCCGCCGTCGCTAAAATACCTCTCGCTCTCGTCGAACGGGCTGTCCGGCGACATCAATCCGATCGCCAAGCTCTCGAATTTAAACTACTTGGATTTGAGCATGAACAGGCTCACCGGGTCGATCCCCGGGTCGATATTCTCGTTCCCAACAAGTTCGATCTACCTGCAGAGGAATTTGTTGACGGGGCGGTGCATGGGACGGTTGTGGCGGCGAGAACGGTGGACTTGAGCTACAACAGGCTGAGCGGGCCGGTGCCGGCGGGGCTGGCGGGGGCGGAGAGGGTCTACTTAAATTTCAATGGGTTCAGCGGGAGGGTTCCGGCGAGGTACGTGGAGAGGGTGAGGGGAGGGGAGATGAAGGTTTTGTACCTGCAGCACAATTATTTGAGCGGGATGGATGTGGGGGTTGGGTTTGTGGTGCCCAAGAGCGTGCTGCTGTGCTTGAACTATAACTGTATGGTGCCGCCGCCGGGGAATGTGTGTCCGGTGAGGGCCGGGCGGTGGAAGAGCCGGCCGGCGGCGGAGTGCAAGCGGCGGGGAATGATTGGTTGATGGAGAGGTAAATTGATTGATTGGTTGTATATATAAATTTTTGGGAATTAATTATGAAAGATGCAATTGCTAGAAGACCAAACTCTCTCCTCTCTCTCTTTCTCTCAAAATCTAATTTCCAATATTTTGAGTGGTGCTATTGATATTAGCATGCTTCTTTCTTTCATGATTTCTTGTGTACTACTTCCAGGCTCTTCTGAGTTTTTTTTCTTTCCCCTTTTTTTTTTTTAACGTTTGATGATTGTGGAGGAAGGGAAACTGTGAAAGCAAAAGGATCCAACAGGGTGCCAGAAGCAAAAGGGTTCGGTTTCCGAGTGTGAGTCACACATACATACAATAAGAAAGTCAATCTTATATTAAACGTGAATTGAAACTCTTATATATTCTTATAATATATGTGTGAGGCTCACACATATAATATATTATAAGAGAATCAATTCACATGTTAATATAGAATTAGTTCTGTTACTGTATGTGTATGTTCAACCCAATCTAGAAGCAAATTCTATGCTGCAACAAGTGCCACCTACTCATATGTAACTCCCATCAAGTTTTTTTTTTTTTCCCTTTCTCTTGAACTGTTTGTTTGCCACGAAAATTAATGGGAAGAGTTTCACCTCCAACTCATCAAATTACACCAACAGTGCATCACCATCACGAAAATTGTTTTCCGACAGTTTCGAGTGGAAAATAGTAGAAACCTGACACCACGAACCCCACCACATTTTCATGGATCTGCCTTCCATCAACCAAACAACCTCCAGAATGACTAAATATTGGTGAATAGCGATATCAATGATCATCCTTGCTTTTTTTTTTTAATGCACAGTTTAGTAGTTTACTTCTAAAATTTGCAGTATTTTGAATGTTGACATTTAGATCAAGACAGTCAATGGTATCTAATCTAGCTCATTAACATTGCTGTTTCTCTTTTTAACAAAGGATTAATAATCAGTGCTTTTATCGAAGGAGACGAGTCCTTCAAAGTTTGGGGCTTGGAGTCATTCATTAAGTTTGACTCTGAAATTCTCTTTCTAAAGACTAAACCGCCCGAAAGGACCTAAAATAGATTAAAATCAAACCAGGGGGCTAAAAAAAAATTGTGGCGTTTATATGAGAAATGTGAAAAAAGAATAATAGAATATAGACAACTGAGCTCAGACCGGGCTAATTTAATAAAAGCGAGCTGGGGGAGATCTGCGTTCAGTGTATCTTTGTCTCTTTATTAATTGCTGAAAATAAAACTCTTACTCTGTTTTCCTTTCTTTTTCACTTGGGCCTGTTTGGTTAAAGATGAAAGTGAGGAAGTTAGGAATCGAAGAAGTAATAATAATTCTCTTTGGAACTTAGGAATTGGTTAGTAAGTTTTCCGGTGTTTGAATGTTATTGAGAAGTGTGGTTTGAAAAATATTTTGTCTTTTCCGGTGTTTAGATGGTAATGTGAAAGTGGAAGAGGAAAAGTTAACCACAAAGTTGATCATAAAATAATATTAAAATAAAAATTAATTAAGAAAAATAAAAGATAGACTGTAATTAGAATGCAAGTGAGATTTACATGGTCAAAAAATTAACTGTTTTGTGTTACAATTTATTACAAATGTGATTTACATGACCACAAAATTAACTGTGACACTCTGGAAGTGAGGAAATGGTTGTGTAAAAGAGAAAAGATAAAAGGAAAAGAGGTTTTCTTATTTTTCTTTTTCGGTGTTTGGATAGATAGTGAAGTGAGCAATTATACTTCCCTATTTCCTTACTTTCGCCCACTTCCTTGCAACCAAACAGCCCCTAGAAACATGTTTGCTGAACTTGGGAAACAAATGGAGCTAGACTTACATTTCCTTCACATTTTCCAATGGATTCCCAGTTTGATGCCGCAAAAGTAGTTGGCATCCAATTTCTCTCGGCAAAAGATATGAGCTGAGCATCAAGCTTTCCCTTTTTGAGCTTGGCTTTGTACAAAACATAGATTACATTTTGCCAGTTCCTAATAACAGTCTGTCCCCTTTTGTTGGGGCTGTTTGGATTCAAGGAATTGAGTAGAAGTGAGGAAGTGAGAAGTGTCTTTTCTCATTTTCACTGTTCATCCAAACACCGGAAAAGGAAAATGGAAAAAGTTCTTTTCCTTCTCTCTTTTCTCCTTTACACAATGTTTTCCTCACTTCCAGGGTGCTACAGTTAATTTTGTGGTCATGTAAATCTCATTTGTAATAAATTATAGCACAAAACAGTTAATTTTTTGCTCATGTAAATCTCACTTGCATTCTAATTACAGTCTAATTTTTATTTTTCTTAATTAATTTTTAATTTAATATTATTTTGCGATCAACTTTGTAGTCAACTTTTCCACTTTCACTTCCACATTACCCTCCAAACACCGGAAAAGACAACATTTTTCAAACCACACTTCCCAACAACATCCAAACACCAGAAAACTTACTAACCAATTCCCAAGTTCCAAAGGGAACTATTACCACTTCCTCACTTCTTCACTTCCTCACTTCCACCCTTAACCAAACAGGCCCGAAATAAACATCCAAGAAAAGTAATTTCTGTTGTGGTTGAGTCAGCACTAACCCAAGGGAAATCTTGATTTTCCCTCTAGCATTCATTTTAATCTATACATTTATGAGAAGAAAAAATGATTTATATATCAATTCTTCTTTTATCTTTTTCGTTATCAGTTCTATGTTACACACGTCCGAGCTCGGGTCCTATTTTGTTTTTATTTCTTTTCTTTTTTTCGTTCTAATTGATTTCAGATCTGACTATTTTCAGATCTCGAGATTCGCCCGTCAGGTGCAACCTCTCGCCCGAATTTTGCTATTGCGATAAGGGTTGTAACAGTTGCCTCAATTAAAGTATTGTTATTTTCCTAAAATGTCATTAGTGCATGCATAATATTTTTGTATTCTGCGTATAATACGCGTATGAAGTAGACCCGTATTATACGGGTATTATACGGGTACGTATATACAAGTGTATACGTAAGTATTTATACAGGTATAAGACTTTTTCTTCCTCCACAAGTTTCTTTTCCTTCCACAATCTTCTCCAAGCTTCTCAAATATTCCATCAAAATATCTCCATCTCCATGGCTAGTTCTAATTGGTCAAGAGAAACACCTCACCCTCCTATTTTACAAATAAACCCCTCTCCTTTATATTTTTACAAAATGATGGGACACATGGCATAAATTTATGGAGGGACACATGGCACAAATCTATGGAAGGATTGCAACTATAAATAGAGAAAGATGAAGAGAATTCAACACTTTTTCAAAAACTCTCTCTCTCTTAAAACACTCTCTCTCTCTTAAAGAACTCCCTCCTTTTCAAGTAACAAACAACAAGGATCAAGGCAACCGTAGCAACAACAAAGGCAACAACTACAAATAGCCAAGATCAGCCATACAAGTGAGTAGAACATACTAATCTTATCAATATGATAAATAGAAATGAATAGAAATGAGTAGAAATGAATAGAAATGCGTAAGAAATGAAATAAGCATGTGGATATGCAAGTATTGACCCTATGTGTATTTTGGGGATCATGTATTTTCAATTCTGCAAATAATTGTTACTGTTGCTTATGAAATTATGATATTTTACATATCCTGCATATTGATATGGTATGATGATATATGTGTTTCCGGAGGAAGGGACCGGGTTGAACCGGAGGCGTTGAAGGGGAGAACATATGTGTATATATATGTTTGTGTTTGTGTTTGTGTTTGTGTGTTTCGGAGGAAGGGACCGGGTTGAACCGGAGGCGTTGAAGGGGAGAACATATGTGTATATATGTTTGTGTTTGTGTTTGTGTTTGTGTGTTTCGGAGGAAGGGACCGGGTTGAACCGGAGGCGTTGAAGGGGAGAACATATGTGTATATATGTTTGTGTACATGTATATGGACATGATAGAAGTCCTATGATAAAATCATGCATGATTCTTTAACTTCAGAACTGGAATAGTTTCTTAAACAAGCTGTTTTTATATAAGTTAGTCGACTAAGTCCAGGAATTAGTCGACTATAGGTGTGATTCTGTAAGCAGAGAACTGCTGATATAGCAGGATTAGTCGACTACAAACAGACTGTAGTCGACTAATCCCAGAGGCAGAGTGTAAACAGAAGTTAAAAATCTGTTTTTCACAGTTTTAGTCGACTAGGACTTACCTACCAGTCGACTAATAATTTGTATTAGTCGACTACACCAAGATGGTAGTCGACTATAGATGATCCACAGATAGTAGCACAACTTTTCACAGTTTTAGTCGACTAGAGGAAACTTCAGTCGACTAGTCCCGGAATTAGTCGACTATACCAGGAAGAGTAGTCGACTGCAAAAGTCCCCGTTTACCAGTAAAGAAGCAGGTACGTGTGAAGCAGAATTAGTCGACTAATAGCTCCAGAATTAGTCGACTTACCATTAGTATTAGTCGACTATAGAGTGGCCTAGTCGACTAGTAAGGCATTGTTACTGTGTTCTGTTTTGGTTCATGGTAAATTATGAGACTCCAATAAAACTAGTATATTGATACTCATGTCAACCGGATGATTTAACCATGTATGCTTACCTGCTAAGTGCATTTAAATATTGTTTTACTCACTGAGCCGTCAAGCTCACTCTATTCTAACTCTAACTACAGGTTTGGACAAAGGCAAAGGTCCTGCTTAAGGGCAGTGGTGCGGACATTACCACCGGTACCTCAGCAGTAGGAGTTACTTTTGTTAGATATATATGGTTTTGTATAAGCATGCTTATGTTTAGCTGTGTTTCGACCGTGGCATGTAAATATTAAAGAACTTGGTGTTGGACTATTCTTGTATGAACATATGTATTGAGATGATAATGAAGACTGTATTCTTATGGATTATAGAACTATAGATGTTAGTATGATAAGTCTCAAATAGATCATACATGTTATCTGATGTATGTGTTGAAGTATTTTTATACTGATGGGCCCCATGCTTGGATTATACGAGATGATTATGTTAAATGGAAAATTTTTAACTGGGACCGTTACAATTGGTATCAGAGCAATGGTTTAGATGAAGAAGGAATAAGAGATGATGAAATTGTTAGGTTATTACATACAGACATGTGATTATAGTTAAGTAGTTGGTCTTTTGGTGACAAGAAGTATAGTTATAAGTGTGTCTAATTATGTTGGTTCTTGATGATAGTCATATGATTAAGATGATTTCATGGACTCGAAATTAATATGTCCGTTTTGTTTACATATAGATGGGAGACTCTGATATATTCTGGTCAGCCTCTAATTCCGACAGCTCGAGTAAGAGCTGGATAGCGGACTCGATGGACTGGGGATATGAGTCAGATGAAACTGACCCTGCAAAAATGATTATGCCCCTGAACTGGATAGATAGTGAAGAGGTCGAGTCGCAGGCATCTAACAAGCCTGAACCTACTCCGGTTGACACAAGTAGTGTCATAGGAGATTCGGTTGAAGTATCAGTAGTGGAGCACTCGAGTACGATTAAGGAAGAAACTCGAAGGGGCTTTACTTATGGAGGTGTCTTTTGGAACGAGACATGGGAAAAAGACATGGATCTATATGATGACTTAGATGACTGGCACTGTGCCGGGGATGAGTCATCGGAAGAAGACCCCGAAGAGGAAGACCCCGAAGAGGATTTGGATAATAACAACAATACTAGCAAGGATCCTAGTGGGGATACCCCACCCTGTGAGGGGTGAATCTTATAACTGACACTTTTGATGTATTTATGTATATAGGCCTAATATGTTAGATAATGGATATCCGTAGGGTTGTTGTATGTACCCTGGCATATATCTTATGAATGCGCAGGAAGTAGTCCGGATATTCCAGTAGGCAGGCATGTCGGAATGACACTTTTTGTATCCATGATGGATGTAACTATATATACATATATAACAAGTTGTTGTTTCACAAGTGACATTATTAGTATGAGTATATGAGAAAAAGTTTTATCCCTACTTAATCCAAATTGTGTAATGTGTTGATAAGACGCCCTTATATTCATATAGGGCGAACGCATGGATTTGAACAACCACCACTTGAAGAAGCCCTGTCACTCGATACGACACATTATAGCGAGATGGGGAGCGCGCACCCCGCGAACAATAATGAAGACTCTGAAGCTCGATATAGAGGGAATGAGGAGACTCCGGGGGTGATGCCGGACTGGCTCGCGCAATTAGTAAACAGGGCGAGCAACGACAATTCTCATCGAGCACTGGAGCAGTTTCAGAAAATGAAACCGCCCGTATTCGAAGGGAAGGCGGACCCTTTGCAAGCTGAAGCATGGCTTCTACAAATAGAAAAGATTCTGGAAGTCATGAGTTGCACTGATGAACAAAAGGTGTCCTTCTCTTCTTTTATGTTCCAGAAGGAAGCGGAACATTGGTGGAGGGCAGTGAAAACTTAGTATGAAGAATACAAGGGAACCAATCACCTGGGAGTTCTTGGTGAACAAATTTACTGAGAAATACATTCCGGAGACAGCCAGAGATAAAATGGCAACAGAATTCTTGGAACTCCGTCAAGATTCTAAGAATGTATCCCAGTATGATCAGAAATTCACTCAGCTATCCAGGTATGCTGATGCTTTGGTTAGGAGTGAAGCAGATAAGACAAAGAGGTTCGTAAAGGGCCTAAGATCAGATATTCGGGGCCGGCTGATTCCATTACAACTGAGAAATTATCTCCAAGCAGTAGAAAGAGCTTTGGAGGTAGAAATGGACATACAAGAAGGTCAGGGAGAATGGGTGGAAGAAATTCCCAATTCTAAGCGCCCCCGTTATCAAGAACCTCCTATGAGGACGGCATCAGGACCAGCCAGTAGCAGAGGATCTGGGTTTAACACCTATAGAGGAGGAGGAGCCAGAGGCGGGAGAACGTGGCTGAGGAACAGAGACACCGCCTCGAAGACACAAACTACCTCTGCGTTCCATCCCAGAGGCTCGGAGGCTCCTTGGTGTCAGAGGTGTAGAATAAATCATTTTGGAAACTGTCTCCCAGACAGGTCTTGTTTTAATTGTGGAGGAGTGGGACATCTAAGGAAAAATTGTCCAACCACGCGTGGAAGCCAAGGATTTAGTAGAGGAAATGGAAGGCCGATCATGAGGACGAATCCTTCCAGAGGACAAGCCAGTAACTCCATGCCACCCAGTAATGCTCCACGTTCTGCTGCAACCCAGTCATCGGTTCAGCAACCTCGGGTGCAAGGCAGAACCTTCGCATTGAACCACCGAGAAGCAATGGCCTCAAATGCAGTGGTGGAAGGTATGATCTCCGTATCAGGACATATTGCTCATATATTATTTGACCCTGGAGCTACTCATTCATTCGTATCTAATACTTTTGCTTATAAATTAAATCAAGAATCAAAACCCCTAGGATTTCAATTGGTTGTGTCTACACCTATAGGGGAGAATTTAATAGCTAGCACTAGATATACGAATTGTGAAGTAATAATTGGAGAAATGAAGACCTTTGTTGATCTGATAAAGCTAGGCGAAATGGAGTTCGATGCCATACTAGGAATGGACTGGTTGTCTGCCAGTGGTGCTTATGTGGATTGTAATAAAAAGAGGATTATCTTTAAAATGGAAGGGACTCCAGAGTTTATCTTTGAAGGAGAGAAAGGAAATTATGACATACCTCACATATCAGCCATCAAAGCCACCAAGTTATTGAAGCAAGGGTGTCAAGGATTTCTGGCTTCGGTGTTGGATACCACCAGAATTGATGTAGATATTATGACTATTCCAATTGTGAATGAGTTCCCTGATGTATTCCCGGAAGACTTACCAGGGTTGCCCCCAGATCGGGAAGTAGAATTTACAATCGATGTAATACCCGGTACTGCCCCAATTTCTAAGGCACCGTACCGTATGGCCCCTGCAGAAATGAAAGAACTTAAAACTCAATTGCAGGAATTATTAGACAAAGGTTTTATTCGGCCAAGTATATCTCCCTGGGGAGCACCTGTCCTATTTGTCAAGAAGAAGGATGGGAGTATGAGATTATGTGTTGACTATCGGGAATTGAATAAAGCAACTATCAAGAATAAGTACCCTCTCCCTCGAATTGATGACCTATTTGATCAATTGCAAGGGTCTTGTGTATTTTCCAAGATAGACCTTAGATCGGGGTATCATCAGTTGAAGGTCAAACCTGAAGATGTGCCCAAATGTAACGCCCCGATCCTGGCGGATACGGAGACATTACTGCAACGTATATACGCAAGTCAGAAGTACCTTCACGTATATACGCTAAGCATCAGTACAGGCAAGAATCAGAGTACGGAAGCAAGTGGTGCATTATACATTCCAACATAAGAGTACAATTACAAAGTTATCACCAGGGGTGATCCAATATACATGAATATTACATCACTGACATGCGCAATTGCGAGATTACAAGCAGATGTACATGGATGAATAGTACAAAAGGGCACTCACGAGTTTACTAAAGGAAACTCGAGAGGCACACAGGGGGCCTGGAAGGATAAGACTCTGGACGGCCTGCAGGTGATCCACGCTACCACTGCGCCACTCTGATCAGCAACTGGAAGAATCCATAAGCTCCAAGCTCCATGACCTGGACATGAGGATCCAGGGGAGTCAGATGAAACTCCCCAGGCGAGTGGTGATACTAAAGCCAAGTGGCGAGCAAGGGTAAGCACATATAAAGCGATAAACCAAATAAAGCCGAGAACGAGCAAATCTGATTGTATGGTTTCAGATCACGGCTCCATAAGACTAGTACGTCGAAGGAATAATCCAAACAAGGAAACCCTCATATATATACCCTTATCTTATGTCACCATAATCCAAGCACATACAATCCGACTGCACTCAGGGCATGATAAGATAATGAACAGGAGGCAGATGGATACCAGGGATAAAGCAGGGCATGAGCAGTTAATATAATAATTCTCGTAAAACCGGAATTCCGATGTAAAATCCAGGACAAGCAAATATGATAAGGCATATCACAGATTCAAAGCCGTTTAAGTCGCAGGCTTCAGTATGCGTCCCATTCCACATACCTCTACTTACAACTTAAAGAGCCGGTTATTAGACACTTTATTATTACTCGTCTTACCCTGATATCTAGCCATGTGAACTAGCGTCCCAGCACACATAGATCCATATCCGAGTAAAGCAAGGTTGTTATTGGAAACCAGCGGGGGTATCAACGAACAATGTTTACAGTGGGTCCCGTGCTTGCCCGGGACCACGGTCCAGGGTGTTCCGTTGCTTGGTGACGGAACCAGCCGCAAGGCCTATCAGGAGGGACTTATGTATGCCCTTTTCAGGATTCAGGAGGAGGGAGCCAGCACTCCCCTCGGTCGCCTGGAGGCCCACAGGTCAGACCGGAAGTTTTAGTTGCACAACATGCCTAATACCACTGTAAACACGAACACATATTGATAGCCGCATGTTCCCCCGACCCGATGCAAGTTGTTCCTTTTATGATTCATTAGGTTAATTATCAATTTACGGGAATAACAAGAGCAGGACATGATCAGGAATTCAGGAGGTCAGGTCACTGATCATGATACAGGATAACAGGTCACTGTACATAGTACAGGATAACAAGACAGGATTCCCGTAAAAGTGATAATCACAGGTCGAGTATATCATGCTGGGTGTCAAGTGATAGCATGACAGGATGGTGATATTAAGCAGGTGACCAGTCAGGTCAAGAGATTGATAATAATCTGGTGGCAAGTCATGTCATAACCAGGGTCTTGCCAAATAGTAGCATGTCAGGTGTTAGATGATAACACTCATTTGTCAGGTGATATACATGTGTTAAAAGTAATATGAAAACGACAAGTAGTATAGACAGGTGTCAGGCATGAAGTAATGGCATGGGGTAGAATAGTAGCTGAGCACAAACAAGCGGAGCTGAGCAAGCTGGAAGTACAGACAGCAAACAGTATTTAACACTGGAGCATCTGGCGAGGTTACCGGGACGACTCGACTGAAATACGAGCGATAAATCCGGCAGCAACTCGCCTAGACGAATCTAGTGGTAAAGCACTGAACGCTGATCATGATAACCAGGCGGAGCTGAACAAGCTGGAGGCATAAGCAGCGAACAGAGTTTAGACACTAATACGCTCTGCGAGGCTACCGGGGCACTCGGATTAAGATACGAGTGGGGAATCCGGCAGCAACTCGCCTAAACGAATTTAGTGAATAAAGCACTGAGTGCTAAGCATGCACACCAGACGGAGCTGGGAAACCTGACGATCCCAATCACGCCTCTTCCGAGACAGTGAGGGACCGGAGGCTGAACTGAGAGACCTGCCGGTCCCAATCACCTCTCTTTCGAGATAGTGAGTGACCGGAGGTTGAAGGGTCCGGAAGCCAAGTATGGTATAAGGCAGTACAATACATCACAGGCATGGTATGAGTACAAGAAGGAAACTACCCTAGTACAAGCATTCGTCACAGAGCAATACATGTCCAGATATTGGCACTCGGCCATACACAATACAGGGACTCAGCCCAAAACATAATACATGAAATGGAATACACATCGACCCGACGAAGCGGGGAAACCCAAATGGAGGCGAGAGCGAGGACACTCGCCTAAATCACCGGAAAGCCGAAAACTCTGAATCCATGGAACTCGCGCACGCGCCATAAATATAATAATATATAAATGTTTAGAGGGAGAAAGTGAAGAGGAAAGAGAAAGAGCTAGAGAGAGGAAGAGGGAGAAACTTAGAGAGAGAAAGAGACTCAGGGAGACGCGGGTTATGCGAGTGAGACGCGGGGGTCGCAGACGCGGGAGTCGCGTCGCGGAAATAGCAGACGCGGGGAAGAGCAGACGCGGGGATCGCTCTGCGAAGATACCACAAACGCGGGGTTGGAGGCCCGCGTTAGGAAACAAACAGAGAGGAGGAAAGGTGCTTCCTTTGTTGTGCCCGACGAAGGGATGTTCGGCCCCAATCCAAAAGGAGGGTACCGGCCCTAAGTCTTGCCAACGGAGAAGAACGCGGACGCGGGAATCACAAACGCGGGAGTCGCGTTGTGAAGACACCACAAACGCGGGGATCGAGGCCCGCGTTCAAATCAGGGCACGAGGGGAACGCGGACGCGGCCGTGGGGTCCGCATCGCGCAAGCACGAGGAGATCACAGACGCGGTTATTAGCCTCGCGTCGTGACGATACAATAACGCGAGGGCCGCGTCAAGAGGAGGTCGCCCGCACGCGGGGGTGAGATCCGCGTCGGCAATTAATCGGAGAATAGGGAGAGAGGATTCAGGAGAGAGAGAGAGCGTCCAAGAGAGAGAGACTTCCAGGAGAGAGAGTGGGGGGACCCATGAGAGAGAAACAAAGGAAGGGGGCTGCTGCCCCCCTCTGGATCCCGCACAGCGCCCCCACTTGGGGGCGCCCGGCCTGGCCGCCGGCCATGCGGCGGCGCCGGCCACCAGCAAGGGAAGGAGGGGCGGCTGCCCCCTCACCAGAACAAAGGGGGGCTGTTGCCCCCCTTCAGCAGAGCAGAAGAAGAGAGGGGGCTTGCCCCCCTCTCAGCCCGAGCACAGGGGCCCAGGTGGGCCCCTGGCCGCCCACAGCCGCCGGCACAGCGCCGGCGGCGCCAGACCGGGGTGGCGCCGGCCACCCCAGGGAAAAAGGAGGAGGGGGCTGTTGCCCCCTCCACAGCAGCGCACGGGGGCGCGAGGCCCCCGGCCGCGCCCAGGCCGCCGGCGCGCGCCGGCGGCGGTCTGCCCACGCCGGGGCGCCGGAGGAGGAGAGGAAGAGATCGGCGGCGATGGTGGAGGTCGGGCCGGATCTAAGGGGAGAGGGGAAAGGAATTGGAAAAGAAAAGAAAAGGAAGAAAAGAGAAGAAAAGGAGAGGCCGGAGTTCGGAGGTCCCTCGCCGGCGTCGAGGTGGCCGTGGTGGTTGGCCGGAGGTGGTGGCCGGTGATGGGGTTCGGTCCTCTCTTGGAGGAGAAGAAAAAGAAGAAGAAGAGAAAATGAAAAGGAAAGAAAAGAAAAAGAAAGAAAAAGGAAAGTAAAAGGAGAGAGAGAGAGATTGTGATAGTGATGGGGATGTGATGGGAGTAGGTAAGGGGGGTGGTGTCTCCCACGTGGGGGGATGGCTGGATCAATGGAGAGAAAGAAAAGGAAAGAAAGAAAGGAAGAAAAGAATGGATTGGAAAATAATAATATTATAATATGGCCCGAAAATTGACTGTTCCAGAAAAATTCCCAAAATACCCGAAGGTAGAAAATGTCATCCTGAGGAATAATATGAAATCGGTTTTCCAAAATAAAATCCCGTTTTCAAATTAAAAATCCGGAAGTCGGCCGCCGATACCGGTCTACACCGGGTCGGTCGGATTTTGATAAATTCTGAAAAATCCCAGAAAATGTATTAAAGAATAAAATATGATTTTAAGAAGTAAAGTGAAAGCGGAATTCAGAAATTCAATCCCGATAGTCCCGGAATCAACCAGCGATACTGGCCGATACCGACTCCGGTGGAATTTCCATAAATTCGTAAAATCCTCAGAAAAAGGTATTTAGATAGGAAATGTGATTTGAGAAATAATGTCTAAAGACACTTTTAGTAATTCTAATTAGTTTGTAAATTAAAAATCCGGGAATCGGTCAGCGGTACTGGTCGACACCGGTTTTGAAGATTTTCAACTTAATTCAGGAAAATTCCAGAAAATCATAGAAAATCCAAAATATTGGAAAACGATGTTCAAGACTGAAATCGGTCAAATCGGAATAGTAAAAAGACCAAATCGAGTAATACTCTAGGACCGGGCCCTCGGTTCAGACTAGGGCTGACTCCGAGTCCACGAAACCAAATCCAAGATAAAACGTTCATGTAATTAATTCATAATACAAAACAAATACAAGAAGTAAATCGAAAAATACGATCAAAAAAATCTGAATACGCAACTAAGTACGTATTCCGGGAGCGGGGTGTTACACCAAATCAGCTTTTCGGACAAGATATGGACACTTTGAATTTCTAGTCATGCCTTTTGGACTCACTAATACCCCGGCAGCATTTATGGACCTAATGAATCGGATGTTTCAACCATACTTAGACCAGTTTGTAGTGGTATTTATTGATGATATTCTGGTCTATTCAAAGAGTCCGGAAGATCATGAGGAACATCTTAAAATTGTCTTTCAAATCTTGAGAGAGAAGCAACTCTATGCAAAATTGAAGAAATGTGAATTTTGGCTTGAGCAAGTAGGATTTCTCGGTCATATTATATCCAAAGAGGGGATAGCAGTAGATCCGGTAAAGATTGAAGCAATCCGAGACTGGCCTAGACCCACTAATGCGACTGAAGTTCGAAGTTTCTTGGGATTAGCAGGGTACTATAGAAGATTTGTAGAAGGATTTTCTTTGATTGTGGCACCAATGACCCAATTAACCAGAAAGAATAAGACGTTTGTGTGGGGAGAAGATCAAGATAGGAGTTTTCAGGAAGTTAAAGCCAGATTAACATCTGCTCCTGTCTTAGTAGTACCTTCAGGGACTGAAGGATTTGTCATTTTTAGTGATGCATCAAAACTGGGATTGGGATGTGTATTAATGCAAAATGGAAAAGTTATTGCCTATGCATCCCGGCAATTGAAGACCCATGAAAGGAATTATCCCACTCATGACTTGGAATTAGCCGCTGTGATCTTTGCTTTAAAGATCTGGCGACATTACTTGTATGGAGTGTCTTGTGAAGTTTTTACTGATCATAAGAGCTTGAAATATATCTTCACACAAAAGGAACTGAACATGAGGCAGAGGAGGTGGTTAGAACTAATAAAAGATTATGATATTACTATTCAATACCACCCTGGGAAGGCCAATGTAGTAGCTGATGCTTTGAGCCGGAAATCAGGAGGAACACTGGCCACCTTGATGACTCGTCAAGTAAGACTATTAAGAGACCTAGAAGAGATGCAAATAGAAGTGCGAGTCATTGATTCTTCAAATTCTGGGTATCAACTGAATCAAGTGAGTATCCAAATTAATCTATACGACAAGATCAAAAAGGCACAACAAGAAGATACTCAAATAAAGAAGATGATGAAGAAAGTGCAAGAAGGAGAACTCAAGAAGTTTCACATAGAAGGTGATGTCTTAAGGCTTGGACACAGACTATGTGTGCCAGAGGTAGCAGAGATTAAAGAAGAAATAATGAAGGAGGCTCATAGTACACCTTATACAGCTCACCCCGGAAGCACAAAGATGTATCAAGATCTACGTCATAACTTCTGGTGGGATGGTATGAAGATGGACATTTCCAATTTTGTCCACAAATGTTTAGTCTGTCAACAAGTAAAGGCTGAACATAAGAAGCCCCAGGTTTGTTAGTACCTTTACCTATTCCTGAATGGAAGTGAAGTCAAATTGCTATGGATTTCGTCACTGGACTTCCTCGGACGTCCCAAGGACTGGATACAGTCTGGGTAGTAGTAGACAGACTCACCAAATCTGCCCATTTTCTACCTATCCGGATCAATTATTCAATGGAAAGATTGGCTCAGGTATATGTCCGAGAGATAATTAGATTACATGGAGTACCTGAATCCATTGTATCAGATCGGGACCCAAGATTTCAATCCAGATTCTGGAAAAGTTTGTCCAGAGCTATGGGTACTAACTTGCAATTCAGTACAGCAACCCACCCCCAAACGGATGGACAGTCAGAAAGGACCATTCAAATATTAGAAGATATGTTGAGAACCTGTGTACTGGATTTTGGGGGAAGTTGGGACAACTATCTACCCTTAGTGGAGTTTGCATATAATAATAGTTATCAATCCACTATCGGTATGCCTCCATTTGAAGCATTATATGGGAGGAGGTGTAGATCACCAATCTGTTGGGAGGAAGTTGGGGACAGAAGACTATTTGGCCCCGATGTAATTCAAGAAGCTACAGAGAAGATCAAGCTAATCAGAGAAAGGATGAAAGCAGCCCAGAGCAGACAGAAAGCTTATGCAGATAATCGTCGCAGACCACTAGAGTTTGAGGTAGGGGATAGTGTTTTCCTAAAGGTATCTCCTATGAAAGGAGTGAGACGCGCCGGCAATAAGAACAAATTAGCCCCTAGATATGTGGGTCCGTTTGAAATATTGGATAAGATTGGACCGGTTGCTTATCGTTTGGCCCTACCCCCTGCCTTAGAAAGGATGCACAATGTATTTCATGTATCTCAGCTGAGGAAGTATGTGCCCGATCCTGCTCATATCATCTCCTATGAACCCCTGCATATGATAGAAGACATATCTTACACGGAAGAACCAATACAAATTCTTAATCGCAAAGAGAAGAAATTGAGGAGCAAAAATATTCCCTTGGTCAAGGTTTTGTGGAGAAATCAAAACATAGAAGAAGCCACTTGGGAGCTGGAAGAGGAAATGAGAAAGGCCTATCCGCATTTATTCCAAGGTACATTAAGTTTCGAGGACGAAACTTTCATAAGGAGGGTAGAATGTAACAGTTGCCTCAATTAAAGTATTGTTATTTTCCTAAAATGTCATTAGTGCATGCATAATATTTTTGTATTCTGCGTATAATACGCGTATGAAGTAGACCCGTATTATACGGGTATTATACGGGTACGTATATACAAGTGTATACGTAAGTATTTATACAGGTATAAGACTTTTTCTTCCTCCACAAGTTTCTTTTCCTTCCACAATCTTCTCCAAGCTTCTCAAATATTCCATCAAAATATCTCCATCTCCATGGCTAGTTCTGATTGGTCAAGAGAAACACCTCACCCTCCTATTTTACAAATAAACCCCTCTCCTTTATATTTTTACAAAATGATGGGACACATGGCATAAATTTATGGAGGGACACATGGCACAAATCTATGGAAGGATTGCAACTATAAATAGAGAAAGATGAAGAAAATTCAACACTTTTTCAAAAACTCTCTCTCTCTTAAAAACACTCTCTCTCTCTTAAAGAACTCCCTCCTTTTCAAGTAACAAACAACAAGGATCAAGGCAACCGTAGCAACAACAAAGGCAACAACTACAAATAGCCAAGATCAGCCATACAAGTGAGTAGAACATACTAATCTTATCAATATGATAAATAGAAATGAATAGAAATGAGTAGAAATGAATAGAAATGCGTAAGAAATGAAATAAGCATGTGGATATGCAAGTATTGACCCTATGTGTATTTTGGGGATCATGTATTTTCAATTCTGCAAATATTGTTACTGTTGCTTATGAAATTATGATATTTTACATATCCTGCATATTGATATGGTATGATGATATATGTGTTTCCGGAGGAAGGGACCGGGTTGAACCGGAGGCGTTGAAGGGGAGAACATATGTGTATATATGTTTGTGTTTGTGTTTGTGTTTGTGTGTTTCGGAGGAAGGGACCGGGTTGAACCGGAGGCGTTGAAGGGAGAACATATGTGTATATATGTTTGTGTTTGTGTTTGTGTTTGTGTGTTTCGGAGGAAGGGACCGGGTTGAACCGGAGGCGTTGAAGGGGAGAACATATGTGTATATATGTTTGTGTACATGTATATGGACATGATAGAAGTCCTATGATAAAATCATGCATGATTCTTTAACTTCAGAACTGGAATAGTTTCTTAAACAAGCTGTTTTTATATAAGTTAGTCGACTAAGTCCAGGAATTAGTCGACTATAGGTGTGATTCTGTAAGCAGAGAACTGCTGATATAGCAGGATTAGTCGACTACAAACAGACTGTAGTCGACTAATCCCAGAGGCAGAGTGTAAACAGAAGTTAAAAATCTGTTTTTCACAGTTTTAGTCGACTAGGACTTACCTACCAGTCGACTAATAATTTGTATTAGTCGACTACACCAAGATGGTAGTCGACTATAGATGATCCACAGATAGTAGCACAACTTTTCACAGTTTTAGTCGACTAGAGGAAACTTCAGTCGACTAGTCCCGGAATTAGTCGACTATACCAGGAAGAGTAGTCGACTGCAAAAGTCCCCGTTTACCAGTAAAGAAGCAGGTACGTGTGAAGCAGAATTAGTCGACTAATAGCTCCAGAATTAGTCGACTTACCGTTAGTATTAGTCGACTATAGAGTGGCCTAGTCGACTAGTAAGGCATTGTTACTGTGTTCTGTTTTGGTTCATGGTAAATTATGAGACTCCAATAAAACTAGTATATTGATACTCATGTCAACCGGATGATTTAACCATGTATGCTTACCTGCTAAGTGCATTTAAATATTGTTTTACTCACTGAGCCGTCAAGCTCACTCTATTCTAACTCTAACTACAGGTTTGGACAAAGGCAAAGGTCCTGCTTAAGGGCAGTGGTGCGGACATTACCACCGGTACCTCAGCAGTAGGAGTTACTTTTGTTAGATATATATGGTTTTGTATAAGCATGCTTATGTTTAGCTGTGTTTCGACCGTGGCATGTAAATATTAAAGAACTTGGTGTTGGACTATTCTTGTATGAACATATGTATTGAGATGATAATGAAGACTGTATTCTTATGGATTATAGAACTATAGATGTTAGTATGATAAGTCTCAAATAGATCATACATGTTATCTGATGTATGTGTTGAAGTATTTTTATACTGATGGGCCCCATGCTTGGATTATACGAGATGATTATGTTAAATGGAAAATTTTAACTGGGACCGTTACAAGGGTGCTCTAAAATGCTGTAAATAGAGCCTCTCTGTTTAGAAGCAAACACAACCAAAAACACTATATTTTCTTCTCTCCCTCTTGATTCTTTCTTAAATTTTACTGATTTTACATCGATTTCGTGAGCGATCAATTCTTGCCTGAGCAGAGACCTTGGCTTAGGCTCAAGCCAGACATTGGTACTTTCTAGGGGCACTTACCGCTAGTCGATGGCGACCGTTTCAACGCCCGAGCGATAGGGCAGGTCTTAGTCTTCTACAACAATTGTGCTTAAGAATATTACAATTAAGATTTAGAATTATATATATTATTATATGAGATATACTTGTGCCGTTCCGGAAGTATTCGAGACCGAATCCTTTCTTCTTATTTAAATACAGCCCTACGATATCCGAATGCAAGATCTACTCTGTTGAAGTTGATTTACATTATTTCAAGAAATTAAAAATAAAAATCATATATCTTGAATAATTTACTCGTCTATCAAGTAGACAAAAAATTGACTGCGAAAATTGTGAGTTAGTTAGTTTAATGGTATAGAATATTTGAAATCTAATAAAAATTAGTGTGTGATAGTTTTTAAGTGTTTAGATCATGATGAAATGGTTGGATCGAGAATTTGTATATAAAAAAATGTAGATTTAAACAATATACTATTTTTAATCGTTCATTTTGTACTTTTTTTATGGATAGGCAAAAAATATTCAAAATATATGATTTTTTTATTTTTAGTTACATAAAATAATGCAGATCAATTTCAACCGAATAGATTTATATTTAGATATCACAGGGTTATATTTGAGTGGGAAGAATTCAGCCTCGAATTCTTCTGGAATAACACAAGTCTATCTCCTTATTGCATGAGGAATTTCCTTGTATTATGTTTAAGAGTTTAGATGAAATTTTCTTGTATTATCAGTTTCACAATTGAATTCGATGCAACACAAACCATACAAAAAACAGAGAAAAAAAATTATTTCCTAAAGAGATGGCGATTGGGGTTTCTTGCATTTCATTTAAAAGCATGTTTGGTTGCAAGGAAGTGGGCGGAAGTAAGGAAATGAGGAAGTATAATTACTCACTTCCCTATCTATCCAAACGTCTGAAAAGAAGAAATAAGAAAATTCCTTTTCCTTTTCTCTTTTCTCTTTTACATAACTATTTCCTCACTTTCAGAGTGCTACAGTTAATTTGTGGTCATGTAAATCTCATTTGTAATAAGTGTAACATAAAACAGTTAATTTTTAATTATGTAAATCTCACTTGCACTCTAATTACAGCCCATTTTTTTTTTTTCTTAATTAAATTTTATTTTAATATTATTTTGCGGTAACTTTGTGGTCAACTTTTCCACTTTCACTTTCATATTACCATCCAAACACCGAAAAAGGCATAACATTTTTCAAACAATACTTCCCAACAACATCCAAACACCGAAAAAACTTACTAACTAATTCTCAAGTTTCAAAGGAAATTATTATCATTTACTCACTTCTTCGCTTCCTCACTTCACCCTTAACCAAATGGCCCTAACCTGTAATGGGTGGTATGGGAAATGAAGGTGAATTAAATGATTTAAATATTCCAAGTATAATGAATAATTTTTAAAGTTTTATTAGTTTTCGCGTTTCAAATTTGGAGTATTGAGATTGAATATGTATATATATTATATTTCTTTATTTAATATAATGGAAGGGAAGGGGTACGAGAGGATGGCGTTGATGATGAAAAAAAATAATATATAATTAATATTATTATTATTATTATTATAATCACAACATTTGATGGATTTAAGGAGCGAAGTATGCTTGGACACCGAGAGTAAGTAGGGCCTGTTTGTTTCGTTGCAAAACGTCGCAAGTCGTAAGTCATAAAATGAGAATGGAAAAAATAAACTGTAGCAGAGAAAACATATTGTGTTTTACGGTGTTTGATTGATAAAGTGAAGTGTAAATGAAAAAATATATTGTGTTTTACGGTGTTTGGTTGATAAAGTGAAAGTGTAAATGGTAAAGTATATTGTGTTTTACGGTGTTTGGTGGTAATGTAAAAGTGTAAGTGGAAAAGTTGACAACAAAATTAACTGTAACAGTGATTTAAATATTATAAATACTATTAAATTAAATCTACTATTGCAAATTAAATTGTATTAATAAATTTGAGATAAAAAATTAATAATCTTAATATTTTATTTATAACAATAATATTAATAAAATATTAGTATAAATAGTAAATTATTACTAAAATATTAACTAAATAAATAATATAAAATTTTAAGAAAATTTAAAGAACGTTAATAAAATTTTAAGAATACTAATAAAATATAAATATTAAAAAATGTTACAACAATAATAAAATATTGTTATACTATTATAATATTAAAAATACTTGAAAATTATTATAATATAAATTTTATTATAATATTATTGTAATATTATAGAAATATAAAATTAATAAAGTAAAAATATAATGATAATTTAATAATAAATTATCATTATAGTAGTATTATACTGAATTATTATTACAATATTTACATAATAAAATATTAATATAATAATAAAAATATATTCTGATATTAATAAAGTAATTTTTTATATTAAAAAATAAATAATTAAATATATAGTAATTTTATATTAAACTATAATACTGTTATATTAATAAAATATTAACTCTAAATAAAATAATAAAAAATGAAATAAGTATTAATAAAATAATAAAATATTAGTAAAATATTAAATATTAAAACAATAAAAAAGTTAAAGATTAAAAATATAAAATAATTAAATAATTAAATAAGAAATTGAATACTATTAAAATATTTAATATTTAATAATATTTAATTATATATTAAAAAATAAATAATTAAATATATAGTAAAATATAATATTGTTATATTAATAAAATATTAACTCTAAATAAAATAATAAAAAATGGAATAAGTATTAATAAAATATTAAAGTATTAAATAAAATATTAAATAAAAATAGTAAATTAAAATAGTAAATATTAAATTTTAAAACAATATTAAAAACAATAAAAAAATTAAAGATTAAAAATATAAAATAATTAAATAATTAAATAAGAAATTGAACACTATTTAAAATATTAAGTATTAATAATATTAAATTATATATTGATTATCCAGTAACTGTTTTTAACTGTAAGTGTACTACAAGTGAGAGTTACATGACCACAAAATTAACTGTAGCAACTGCAAGTGGGAAAATATGAGTGTAAAAGTGAGATTTACATGACCACAAATTTAACTGTAGCAACTGCAAGTGAGAAAAGAAGAGTTGCAAAAAATTTTTTACATTTTGCATTTTGCAAACGAAACCAAATAAGGTTAAAATGTAAAGTTGCAAAAATTTTTGCATTTTGCAAACATTTTGCAAGTTACCAAACACGCCCGGTAGTATCAAACTCCTGTACTCTAAAATTTAAATATTTAGGCTAATTTTATGCTCACATCAAAATCAGACATTATGAGGGGCTTTCCTACAAATTATTTTTCTTCTTGCATAGATTTCCCCAACTTAAACCTCCACGTTAATTTGAAGTTTCATGAACCATTTCCAGAAAATGCATAAAAAAAATTTTCAATTAGGCCCTCTCTATAACATTGCACCTCCATCCATGCAAAACCTCATTAATCCCAAGGGTAAATTTGCAAAAAGAGAGGCGCGCTCGAGGTCGGGGAGAGAATTTTCCAAAATGCATTTCCATGTCACCAGGAGCTTTGTGGGCCCCACTATCCGCCAAGTAGGCGAGGCCATTAGCAAACAAGGTTGGGATAGCTCTTTCGCGCAAAAGAACAGCCCACCTGGGCGTTATCTATAACCCAGACGAGAGAGGGTGCGAGCCTCATTCACAAAATGCATTTCTCTCTTCCCGTCAGGCTGTCTATCAGCTGTGATGAATGACGCACGTCCCGCGAAGAACATGTACTCCCCGCGAAGGAGCTTACCCTGCCCCTAGCGAACAGTCCAAGCCCCCAAGTCCGTTTCTCTCGGACTCTGACCGCATGCTCTCCCTCCTCTCGACCTTTGCTATTTCCAAATGTACCCCAGAACTCCACTTAATTACCACACATGAACGGGGCAACGTACTTGAAAATTTTTTTCAAGGTCACGGAGGGCAAATCAGGAAACTCATTAATCTTCCTCTCCCCTGTACTAAAAAAAAGCCCTTGTTTCTATCATCAGCTCACTTCTTCCTGGCAAGTTCCTCTCTCTCTCTCTCTTGTAGCTAGCCTCTCTCTCTGTCTAAGTTTGTTGCAGAGAAGGATGGAAATCGAACTGTTTTATGATCAGCTTATCAACATCCATTGGGAGCTTATAAACTCGGTTTGCATCTCTGTCATCCTCCTCCCTCTTTCATGCATAAGTTCTCAATTTAATTTTCTTCATTCTGCTGTCAACGAACAAACAGGAGTTCCTAAATCAGCATTATAAAACTCTGCGTCGACTGGAAGGCCAGCCCGGTTTCCTCATGAGCACCATGAGGGCGTATCTGGACAGATCAGACGACAACATCATGGAAGCCCGTAACCTCCTGTAAGTGATCGGATCGGGTCAGGACCAAGATTTTATCTCTGGTTCTGGGGAATTGGTGTCATCAATCTTCGAGATTTTAACTCTGCATTGCTCCTTAAATAGTGGTTAGGGATGGCTAACCGGACGAATAGGATTGGTTCGTCCCGTTAGCTAACGAATCCGTTGCGAGACGGGTTAAACCGGTCGCGAAACGAATCCAAACGAGACGAATCAAGTAATTGGGGAACGAATCGGGTCTCTTGAGCTGTTGAAGGGCTAAAAAAAATAAAAAATAAAATCGAAGTCTGAAGCTAATTTTTCCGTCTCACATATATAATAATATAAGATTTTTAAAACAAAAAAAAGAAAGAGGAGGGGTCAGGGAAAATTTTTCCCAACCCTCTGACCCGTCCCGTTTAAATGGGACGGGTCAATTCGGGTTGACCCGCCTCTAAACTGGTCGGGTCCGGTTGGCGCAACGTTTGAATTTTCCTTCCCCAATCCTTGTTTCTTTTCTGGACGTCTAGAAGAACCTATGCTTTTGTCAAAAAAGGATGGGGCGTTTTGGGATCTTTTGGCTACGGCCTCTTTTTTGGGGTATTTGAAAAGAACATAACAATAGAATTTTTAATAACTTGGTCAGATCTCCCATCAGACCTTCATGTTTGCTCATCGTTGGTTTCTCACCGGTGCATACTCAGTACAGGCAGGACTAGGTATTTGGTGAGGACGAGACTTGTTCGGCCTTCGTTGAGTGATGAGTCCGAGCACCTTTCGGATGCTTTTGTGGAGAGGCATGCCACCGACGATGATCGGTTTTGAGTTGAATTGATTCTTCTGTGACTGGTCATTGTTAGGGGATGATGTTGGTTTCCTTTTGTTTATTTTTGTTTTAGATGTTGATTTTTCTCTCATTTTGCACCTGCATGTGCACTTTAGTTTGAGAGAATCTTTATTTTTGTCACGGTGTTTTGCTGGACTCTTTTTATTTAATTTTTTTTTTAATGAAGCGCGAGTACCTTCTGGGTTCTCCATTTCTTTCTCAATTTTTTTTTAATCTTTGGTTAATTGCTAGCATGATCATGATCAACATGAATGGATGAATGAGTATGTTTTTGTTATTTATGTTAGGAGAGCTGATAATGTCAATTTCGAGATTGTTCATGAGCTGTTGTTCAAAGTGAAGGGCGGCGCAGCTAGGTAAAAGATGAAGGCTTAATTCCATAAAACTACCTATAATTTCTCTTGATCTCAAAAAACTACAAAAATTTTGAAAATTGCAATAAATTATCATGAACTATCCTTGAAAATTTTCAGAGGTTTTATGAAAGTTTATAGTAGTTTGTTGTATTTTTGAAAATTTATAAAAGCCAAAAATGAAATGTTTTTTTTCTTTAAAGATAATTGCATTGTGTTACTTTGTTTGACACCAAATTTTGAGCCTTTTTGGTATGATTATTAATGATTATAATTTTCTATGAACTCAATAATTAATCTTTTTCCTCCTTTTATTGACAATTTTTTTTCCTTTCTGCAGCATTGGAGCTCAAAGAATTGTCAGGGCATGTAGCGGACTGCAAGACTCTTGCCTCACTGCACCAAGCAAGGAGATGTGAGTTTACAAGAACTCCTTTCTTTTTCTTTCTCTTTCTTTTCTTCTTCAATAACTAGCTAACTTCACAATGTTAATCTAAACTGTAATTCTACCAATTAAACCATCACCCTAACAAAAATAAGTTTGTGCAGAGCTATTCAGCTTTTGGATCACCTTCAGGAGGAACACTTCCTTCTCAAGAACAAGCTGGAAGCCTTGTTTGAGGTGCAAAAATCAGCCCCTGAAACTTATAGTAAAAAACGCCGTATTGATATAAACTCTAATTTACTTTTCTCGCTGTTTAATGGATTGAAGTACGAACGTCTCATCATCAACGCTTGCGGGCAGGTTCAGAGGTGGTGGTGAGCAGTCATCGGAAGGGAGATCGCGTATCTGCATATAAGGTCCCTATCAAATTCCTTAGGTGTGCTCTAGTTTGAAGTTATATGAGTTCTGAATGACTAAACCTTCTGGTTTCAAGCTTGTTGTTTTCAGTGGTATGTTTTTGTTTTTGTGTCGTAGATTCTAAACTATGGTGAGTACTGTCAGTAAGGTCTTTAGTGGTACTGTTTTAAGTGATCCGTATGTCGGTGTTCTTGTTATCGTTATAATGTGCATGTTGCTTTTATATCGCTAATAAGCTCGCTATATATGTACATGTTGGTCTACTAGATTCATTTTCGCTTGATTTGCATATACAAGTAGAGATGAAAGTAGCCATGCATCATGTATTATGCTTCAAATGTTATGGATTATTTCTGTGTCATGTCATGCTCCAAGCTAGGGTTGTTGTCTACAATTTTGTATTTGATTTTCAGAAGTGATTTGATAATTGTTGGATATAGGAAATTTTCTAAGACTTTTTATGTGATTCCTCATAATGCATGTATTGGTTGCACTATGGTTAATTGAACTTCCAATGTTGGTTTGACCTAGTGAAGATGTGCATCTTGCACTGCTTCGAACGTTGAAAATCTCTGAATGTATCTAACATCAGAAAGCTTCATATTTACCTTGTTGTTATGATCAATCTCTTGATCACCCATTCCAACCCTGTAGATGTTTTTTTTTTTTGCTCCTTTCTGAAATTTGACACTTTCTGACATTCTTCTGCTCCTTTGGACTCCGATGATGGCAGAAATCCCCACAAAAGTCCACATTTTATTCCTACTGTGAAGAGTTGTTAGACATCAGAAAAGTTTGAAGTTTTCAGGTGTTGTGTGATCTATAACCGTGGGTTCGTAAACGTTGGAATCCAACTTGGTGTCTACACCGCAATCAACTCGTGCATATTTAGTTTATATTGTCGTTCCTGAGATGGAAATTGTCTAAGAAGGAAATGCTTCCCGTCCTACTCACCAAGATCAACCCCAAGTGCGAGCATTTTGTTAGAATCTCAGCAATATAGAACAGCAACATCAGAAAATAGTCACTAATCACACAAACAAGCAAACAAAAGAAAAAAAAAGAGAGAACACACAAAATTTAACGAGATTCGGCAATTGCTTACGTCCTCGGAGTAGAAAGGAAGAGAGATCTTACTAAATCAGCTGAGTACATGATATAATAGCAGGAGGAATACCCCTCTTTATATAGGCATGAAGTCCTGTAGGGAGAGAGGAGATAGATGAGGTAGAGGAAGATAGCACAGAGACCGGAAGACAAGGGAGCAAATGGTGCATTTCAGCAGGCAAGAATATGCTCCGGTCGACCGGTGGAGATGGCCGGTCAACCGCCAGGTCGACCGGTCTGCACGACGCACACAGGATTAGCTCGGTCGACCGACTAAAAGCAGGCTGCTCTCGGTTGGGTCCGGTCGACCATTGTTGCGCGCATCTTTGGCAACAACCTCTCTAAGAAATCCACCAAGTAGGAGACAGATGCAGCCGGAGATGTAACCAACACGACAAAAACAGAGAACAATAGAGAAAAACAATCAACACAGTATTTAACGAGGTTCGGCAACGTGCCTACGTCCTCGGGGCAAGGGAGAGAGAGATTTTATTGATTCAACAATCAATACAAACAATATAGAGGGATACCTGAGGGAACTTTCAGGGATAAAATAAGAGGGCTCTATACCTTATTTATAACCACATAGTCCCAGGGTATTAGGAAACCCCGATTAAATTCGATCCCAAACAGAAAAAGGTATCTGAATCCTGAAAGGAAAGCCAAAACGCGTCCGTCGGTCGATCTCGCCGCCGGTCGACCGGACCTAACCGAGAGCAGCTTGCTTTCAATCGGTCGACCGGGCTGTCGACCGTTCCATGCCACGGTCGACCGGGGCGATCGACCGAGCTAATCCTGTGCACGTCGTGCACACCGGTCAACTTGGCGGTCAACCGGCCATCTCCACCGGTCGACCGGGGAGTCGACCGGGGGGTCGACCGGGAGCATATTCTGGCCTGCTGTAATGCCCGTTCGCTCCCTTATCTTCCGGTCTCTGTGCTATCTTCCTTTACCTCATCTATATCCTCTCTCCCTACAAACTCCACCTCGGTGAAGATTTTTCAAATCTGAGCCTATCTCCAACGAACTCCAATATATCACTTGGCGAAATCGACACACGATCTCGGCGAAATCGACACATGATCTCGGCTTGAGCGCTCCGGACGAAATCGACGCAAGATCTCGGCGAAATCGACATACGATCTCTTCTTGGAACCTCTAGCTCAGCTATCAACTGGGATGCACCACACATGCCTTCCCACTTCACCTTAGGAGAACTTCCATACATGCCGATTACCGAACGTGTCTCCAACTCAGTAACTACATGACCTCACGAAGAACTCATCATGAGCTAATACTGACTCTCCAATTGACTGGCGCTCTCCAGTCTACATGTCTTCAGCTGACGGTCCAATCAAGTCTGAGTAAAGCACACCGAACATCATTATCGGCTTCAACAAACAGGATGCACACCCCTCCTATGCAAGCTTAACTATCTTCTCACGAGAAGATCAATTGTTCATCGAGATCACAACCCCTCACATCTTCGTTAAGTCAAACTAGCCACAACACTCCACCTCTACGTGAAGTCTCTCCACCTCTACGTGAAGTTCAATCGGCCACAGCTCTTCACCTCTACGTGAAATTCCAATCAACTTCTCGAGAACCCAAGCAGCTTCATACGGGTTGCATCACCA
This sequence comes from Agave tequilana, assembly GCA_038442645.1. Taxonomy (NCBI): domain Eukaryota; kingdom Viridiplantae; phylum Streptophyta; class Magnoliopsida; order Asparagales; family Asparagaceae; genus Agave; species Agave tequilana. The sequence continues at coordinate 169,630 of JAVJIF010002690.1, forward strand.
AATTTGGCTGCGCCTTTACGGCTGCCTACGTATCTTACCTAAAGAATCAAGCCAACCGTAGTTCATTGAAATAAGCTCCATCAAGCTCAAGCACCTGAACCCGAATCTTCAGCAGTGAACCTATCTGGCTGAATCATATGAACCTCCTCACTACCGTCATGGAGAACAATGGCCTTCAACTTGAGCTTGTCGCGGTCACGAGCTTGAGATTCATGCTTCTTCACCCACATGCGTGGTTTTACCTTGATTCCTATGGCTGCAAAACAATTCAACATTCTCATCAATATCTTCAACCAGTTCAGTATCAACCCTAACTACATGACCTTAACCCGGTGTCACATCCAGTGAAGTTTTTACTGATACCGAACCAACTGGAGATGGTGGAGTAGCACAACCTCTACCCGCTGCGATACTTCCTTGGTCTCCGTCCTCTTCACCTGCTGAGAGATGGTAGACTTCAACACTGAAGTCTCATCAAATGTGACTTACCGGCTCAACACAATCTTCTTATTTTCGGGATCTCATAACCTGTAACCTTTCATATTTCTCTTAATACCAAAAATATAAATTTCTTTGCTCGAGGATTCACCTTGCCATCTTTGGCACTGAAATAGGTTAGACATCCAAATTTCTGCAGAAAACTATGATCTTGAGCAGTTTTCTCAGACCAAATTTCCAATGGAGTTTACCTCCTATCGTAGTCAATCCATTTATGAGATGGCTAGCATACACAATCGCCTCAGCCCAAAATGATTTGTCTAATCTTGTATTAGACAACAAGCACCGAACCTTCTCCAATAAGGAACGGTTTACTTTCTTAACCAACCAATGTATACCTTCTGTGAAGTGAGTACCAATACCAACGTTCTGGCCAAATCGTAGGAATTGGTTCATATCTCTTTCAACATTACCAATCTGTAGCTCCTTGATCTTCCTACCTATCTGCTTCTCCATTTTCATTTTCACTTCACCAACATATCTAGGGCTTCACTCCTTTGTCTCAAGGGATATATCCAACAATGCCTAGATAAATTATCAATAAAACAGACAAAGTACCTGTGAGCTCCAAGCGATGCAGTCTTAACAGGTCCCCAAACGCTTGTATGAACACAATCAAGAAGACCTTCTGAGCGGTGAGTACTGGTGCCTTCTTCTTGTCCAGAACGCTATGTTCACCCACCAAGTTGCAGGCACCTTCTAATGATCCTTTCCTTGCAGGAGTTTGCAAAGACTTTTCACCTCCATGTTTGACCTTCACCTGTCAGACCTTTGTGCACCATCATCTGAAGAATTAGAAGTCTCCACCTGACCTGTAACTGTACTATCCTTCAAGTAGTAGAGATTTTCCCGGCGAACGCCCTTCATAACAACCATTGAGCCTTTGGTGATTTTGAGAACACCGTCTCGTATAGATACCACAAGCCAACACTTCCAAAGTGCCAACAGAGATAACATTCCTTTTGAGTTGAGGTATATACTCACCTCCTTCAATTCTCATACTATCCTATTATCCATCTTGATACGGACTGTACCCATCCCTTCCACATTACACGGATGATCATCACCCATGACCGTGAAGCATCCATCTAACTTCTTAAAGTTAGAAAACTAGGCCCTGTTCGGGCACACATGATAGGTGGCTCCGGTATCCAAGATCCACTCAGCATTATCTGAGTAACTAACAGTAGGAGTAGTAACAGAGAGAGAAAATACCGATGAGTCTGAATCTGATTCATCGGCCTGTGCAAGATTCGCCTCGGTCTTTGACTCCATCTTCTTACCTTTGGCTTTCGGGCAATCAACTTTCTAGTGCCCTAACTCCTTGCACAAGGCACACTGATTCCTCTTCAGATATCTGAAGTCTGATTTGGACTTCGATCTTCCCTGATCATCTCTTCCCTTCCTATTGGAACTCCTGCCTCTTACTGCCAATGCCTCTGCAGTTGTGCTCCGTGAAGGAGACAATCTGTCCTGCCTCCTTGCTTCGTAACTCACAAGAGCAGCAAACACCTCAGCATAGTTAAGGGATTTTCTACCATTGATCAATGTAAGAGTAAATGTCTCATACTCATCTACAGGAAGAGAGTTCAAAAGAATTACCGTCTTATCCTTTTCAATGATCTCCACATTCACATTAACTAGATCTGTAAGAATCTTCGTGTAGCGATTTAAGTATTCATTGATGGAACATCATCTTTGCATCTGAAAGGTATAAAGCTTACTCTTCAACAGCAACCGCGATTCTATGCTTTTTGTCAGATACTTCTTCTCCAGGATCTCCCACAGCTGCCTCGTAGATGTCTCATGTAACACATGATACTTGATGTCTTGTGTCAAATAAGCCCTTATCAAGCCACACGCGGTACGGTTCATCTTGTCTCAATCTTCTTCAGTTATTGATGCACGTTTCTTCTCCAACCGTAGAGTGTCTTCGAGGTTTGATGCCGTCAGTGCATCCATCACCTCACACCTTCACATATCGAAGTTGTTCGTGCCATTGAACTTTACCACATCAATCCTCAGCGGATGTGGATTCACGGATTTCTCCGCCGATGTATCTTCTCTAGCCATCTTCTCAACTGATTCCTCAAAGTAATGCGGAAACAAACGGAGTTAGATAAAACAAAGTAGATAAAGACAGGACCTTACCTTCACGCGAGACCCTCGAAGAGTTTCTAAAGCAATCTACTTCTCCAAATTGATTCCTCGAACAATCTACATGTTGTTTTGAGATCGACACACGATCCCACAAATAGTCTCAACGCTGCTCCGAGATCGACACACGATCTCTGTCAAACAGCAACTGATGCCCTTGGAATCAACACACGATCTCACGACGAACCTGAGATGCTCTGATATCAATTGTTGCGCGAGTCCTTGGCAACAATCTCTTTGAGGAATCCACCAAATAGGAGACAGATGCAACCGGAGATATAACCAACATGACAAGAACAGAGAATAATAGAGAAGCAATCAACACAGTATTTAACGAGGTTCGGCAACGTGCCTACGTCCTCAGGGTAAGAGAGAGATTTTATTAATTCAACAATCAATACAAACTAATACAAAGGGATACTTGAGGGAATTTTCAGGGATACAATATATGAGGGATCTAGCCCTTATTTATAACCACAGAGTCCCAGGGTATTAGGAAACCCCGATTGAATTCGATCCCAAACAGAAAAAAGTATCTGAATACTAAAAGGAAAGCCAAAACGCTTCCGTCGGTCAACGGCTGGTCGACCGACCATGTCTACGGTCGACCGGACCCAACCGAGAGCAGCTTGCTTTCAGTCGGCCGACCAGGCGGTCGACCGTTCCATGCCGCGGTCGACCGGGCGATCAACCGAGCTAATCATGTGCACGTCGTGCACACCGGTCGACTGAGAGTATATTCTGGCCTGCTGCAATGCACCGTTCGCTCCCTTGTCTTCTGGTCTCTGTGCTATCTTCCTTTACCTCATCTATCTCCTCTCTCCCTACAAGTGTCTCAAGAAAAAGAAACCAAAAACTCTGAATTTGGATCAGAAATCGGATTTGCCCAAAAATATCATGTTGTTGACAACCCAAGGGGCTTATCGACAGCAAACCCGTACTCTAACAAATCCTAACTTTCTTTAAAACTTTATCGACAGCTCAGAGTGACTGTTGTCGACAACACGATTCATTAGCAGGCGTATCTGTGTGTCTGACTGTCGCAGCTCAAGAGAACTGTCGACAGTCTTGTGCTTTTTCTTTAAAAAAACTCCATCCTCGACTTTTTACTCTTCCCTCTCCCCACACATCCAGAGGTTAAAAGGGAGGAGATAATGAAATACAGTGGGAAATGAGGAAGCGGGGTGGAAGAGCTTGATAGGAAAGAGGTAACGGGTGAAACATTAGAAAGATAACAAGTCATAAATGGAGGGGGTAATAGGTTTCTTATAACCCTTAATCCCTCGCCTTCGCCTTTATAATCCCAGATTATCGTTGTATCAATCCCATCTTTCTTTGTGTGAAAGAACATATACTCTTTCTTTCAGGAGTTAACGAATTTCTCTCTTTTTTCCATATGAAAAATAAATCCTCCTCATGGTGCTTAACTTGAGAGGTTAAGCACCAAATGCACACAAGTGAAATTATTGTTTTACGTAATGGCATTGAATCTGCAAGCGATAGAGAATGAAAGTACTGTTTCATACAACAATGGCACTCCAGCTGAAAATGCCAACTATTTGCTCTCCATGTATGCACAACCATCTGAAGAGCCTTCACTGGTCCATCAGAAAGAAGTCATCTGCACAGTATCAGAATATCACGTATTCAACGACCTCCGATGAGGTTTAGCTGTAACGAGAAACACATGGAGGAGATATCTTCATCAAAGCATTGGACAGTCGAGATAGGATTTCGTATGCATGGGACTTTCAAACCTCAAAGAACCCTAATATATAGTCTATTTACTGAAGATTTCATAATCCTTGATAGTCATTTGCAAATCGAGGGTCTTTAACAAGGTGCTCCACTTTTAACTTTTTTTTTTTTTTTTGAAAGCTTGCAATTTAACTTGGCAAGTTTCAAATAAAGCAGGTTGTGTTGCAGATGCTGTGTTCCTCAAGCTAAGGAAATTTGTTGCTTGGAGCTGACTGGTACCATTCTCGTCTTCACTACAATCTAATGAAGTTGAAGGGAATTTTGATATCCTTGTGAAGGATGAAGCCTCTATTAATGTGCTTTGTTGAGATGATGGGGACACTGTCGTGTTGGCCAAGGGTTGGAGATTAATAGAATTGTCGGTATTATTGGCTGCATTATTGAGCAGCAAGCACCAACATGTTACCATCAACTATCATTATTGAGGACATATTCAATTAAAGCTGAACATTTAGCCTTGACAGTTTTCTATTTGTCACTTGGAACTCTGGACTTATCTTTATCTAGTGATGGTAATGTGGAAGGGATTGTTGATCTTGTTCAAGCCAGCTTTCACCTCCTAACATGCTTTGAAAATGTAACTTTGCAGCAAGTTAGGTGGTTTTTTTTTTTTTTTGATGTCCCAGAGGTTGTTGCTAATGCTCTCACTCAACCAAAGGATATTTGGTGTTTGGAATCAAACGGAGGAATTTCAGAAGCATATCCTGTAATTTTATGAATCTAGCCTCTCCATGTTTATGTTATTATCGTCCTTTTTATCATCATCATCTTCTTCTCCATCCTCCACCATTGTGATTGCTACCACCATTGGCAACCACCCTCCCATCACCACCACTTGCCCCAAACCGTCCCGCCAGCCCGCTTTCTCCTCCATCACCATCTCCATCACCATCACCATCCCAATCCTCCTCCACTATCGCCATCATCACCTACTCCACTCTCCACTCCACCAACTTACTTCGTCACAACCAACCACACTCACCTTCCTCATCCAACACCACCACGCCTTTTTCTCCCCCACCCCCTCTTTGCTCGTCCATCACCATCAATTACTACCATCACCCACTTACTCCTCCATTACCACAACCCCCCCTCACCACCTCTTAGCCATCTTCTATTATTAATGCCATCCATCTCCTATCATCCGCCATTGCCACCACCATGTCCATCCACCTCAACACACCCCTTCCTCGCATTGATTACCACTAAATTTTCATCACCCCTAACTGCCTCCTCCTCTAGCATTAACCCTCCACCCCATCCCCTCTCCAATCTCCTATAACACAAACCTCCATCCACTACATTCTCCTTCATTATCAATAACACATCTTAAACTAACTCCATCATTGTCCTCCCTGCAACTATCTCCTTCTCCATCACCATCATCACACCTACTACTATCCTCCTCATTCTTCTTTATTACTGATAACTTGAAGAAGGAAAACTTTCTGTATATTATTCATAAAATAATTACATCAATATATAGACAAGTAGAGAGTGAAATAAGAAAAATATACATGCGTAGATACAATGTATCACATGTCAATATACATGTCAAGATACAATATATCACATGTCTGTTAAATCCCCCTCAAACTCACGGTGGATCAAACACCGAGAGTTTGGACAAGACGGCATAAAACTGATGAGAGGTATGCGCCTTGGTAATAGAGATGAGGTCGCAGAGATCAGGACGGGATGATGTAGCGGCTGCATAGGATAGGAGCGACGACGGGTGACGTATGCATATAGGACGAGGATGTCGACGAACAAGAATTGGATGTCAACGAATGAGACGAGATGTTGGCAAAATCAGCCATGCAGGACAGAGGCGATATCGATGGCGCGTGCAAAATGAATGAGAACAGAGGTAAAAGAGCTTACATAAACTCGACTACATGTATTATGAAGCAACTACGCAGGATATACAAGACCAACACAGAACAACCCCAAAATAGATTTAGACTTGGGTTGTAGCTTGACTTGGACTAAAGGTTGTTATGCTCAGCTATATATGAGGACGTGAGGAGGTTGATCAACAACGGGATCCTCCCTAACAGGGCGACATTGGCGACACCTTGCTCCGGCGACAGCAGAGGATGGGCTTGGAGATCGAAGATGGAGATTGAATCAGGTCTGATCTGGGGAGGAGGGCGATAAGGCAACTAGCGCAGACTGCAAGCTTGTTGCAGACTGATTGGACTGAGATGGAGATTCATGGAGTCGAGCGACGAACAAGTGGCTGAACTCGTGGAAGACAACTATATTGACAAGGATGGTGGGGATTTTGGAAGATGGAGGTTGAACGAGATGACGACCCAATGCTAGGCACATCTAGGCACATCTACATGAGCACGACCCAGTGCAAGTTCGTTGATAGCGTAGAACAACGATCAACAAAAGAATAGCTCTGATACTATGATAATTTAGAGAAGAAAAAATTTCATTATATTATTCATAAAGCAATTATATCAATATATAGACAAGTGGAGAGTGAAATAAGAAAAGTATACATGTCTAGATACAATATATCACATGTCTGTTAACAATCATTATCACCACTTACCTCTACCATTCCCCCTTCCCACACTTATTTTCTCCTTTATCACCGTCACCATCCTACTTCCTCCTCCATTGTAACTCTCTCTACCACTCCCTTCCATCTACTTCATCTTTCAATATTACCACCGCCTCCACCGCCATATCCTCTAAGCTTATCTATCTCATCTCATAGCACCACCCTCCACCATCACCATAGCCGTGGAGTGGTGAGGGAGGAGGGAAAGAAGGATGAAAAGAAAATGGAGAGGGAAGAGGAAAAATATTAATAAAATTCAATTTTTATATGTTTTAAATTAATAAACACTAATCTAATCGAGAGGTGCAAGATTATTTTTTAACTAACAGGGTCAAATAGTTTAAATCTTATCGTGTACTGTATGAATTTAATAGTCAATTAATGGTAGGTAGAAACCGCCGGGGGGGGGGGGGGGGGGGGTTTGATCAAACTTTTTGTAGCAACTTGAATCAAAATAAATTTTAGGATATATTTCTTAAAACGGAGTGAAATAGGGACTTTTAGTAGCAAGTTGAATCAAAATAAAGTTTAGGATATATTTCTTAAAATGGAGTGAAATAGGATAGTTTGAAGAATTCCCTCGAGCAAAAGTGTACTCTTTTTTGAGGTAATTAGGGTGACCTTAACATCCTTGGGCGCATGCTCTCTTACGAGCACCACTCTGTATGAAGTTCTACAATAGTCTATGTTGAGCTCCATGCTCTGAGTGCGCGCGCGCTTGTGTTTGGCTTGAAGGTGATTGATTATTTAGCTGTAGTTAAATGGTTCAATGTGATAAAGAGCTCTCCTCCAAATATGTGGCAGTCACAGATACATGGTAAGAATTTAATTTATTCCAGTGGGATGATGTTTCTTCATTCACTCAAAGCTATTCGAGGGGGATGATGTTTCTTCATAACTATTTGGAGTGAACTTAGTATCATCATCAGAGGGTTGATGATCAGATCGCATTATTTTGATGATAGAGCCAGGATATAAATACAAACCTCATGATAAATTGTGTTACTCATATTTTCTCACCAAATTAAGGAAGAGAAGGCTTAGGCAAAGTTCAGGCAATTTTGATCGAAACCCTAGTTTCAACTCCAACCAATAGACTGATAAAGGTTCAACATGATGGTTTGCTCAATTTTTGCTCATTTATTGTTTTGTGTATTCCTTGTTGAATTATCTCCCTATTAATTCTTAATATTTTCATCCCTTGGACGCTCATGTTGTTAGGACAAAAGCTCGTAAACTTTTGTCTCCTATAGCACAAACCTCCATTCACCACATTCTGCTCCATTATCAACAACACATCTCAAACTAACTTCATCATTGCCGTCCTTGCAACTATCTCCTTTCTCGATCACCATTATCACACCTACCTACTATCCTCCTCATTCTTCATCACTGATAACTTGAAGAAGGGAAAATTTCTATATTTATTTATAAAACAATTACATCAATATATAGACAAGTAGAGAGTAAATAAAAAAAAGTATACATACCTAGATACACTGTATCATATGTCTATATACATGTTAAGATACAATATGACATATTTGTTAAAATTTCCCTCAAACTCATAGTGGATCAAACACTGAGAGTTTGGACAAGACGGTGTAAAACTGATGAGAGGTATGCGCCTTGGTAATAGAGATGAGGTCGCAGAGATTGGGACGAGATGACATAGCGGTTGCATAGGGCAGAAGCGACGACAGGTTACACATGCATACAGGACGAGGATGTCGACGAACAAGAATTGGATGTCGATGAATGAGACGAGATGCGACAAAATCAGCCATGCGGGACAGAGGCGATAGCGATGACACATGCAAAATGAATGAGAACAGAGGTAAAAGAGCTCACATGAACTGACTACCTATATTGTGAAGCAATTGCGCAGGATATACAAGATCAACACAGAACAACCCCAAAATAGATCTAGGCTTGGGTTTTGACTTGACTTGGACTAAGGTGGCTGTGCTCGGCTGTATATGAGGACGCGAGGAGGTTGATCGACAACGGGATCCTCCCTAACAGGGCGACATTGGCGACACCTTGCTCCGGCGATAGCAGAGGATGGGTTTGGAAAAAAGATGGAGATTGAATCGGATCTGATTTGGGGAGGCGGACGATGAGGAAGCTGGCAAGACTGCAAGCTTGTTGCAGCCTGACTGGATTGAGATGGAGATTCATGGGGTCGAGCAACAAACAAGTGGCTAAACTCGTGGAAGACAACTATATTGACTAGGATGGCGGAGAATTTTGGAAGATGGAGGTTGAACGAGATGACGACCCAACGCTAGGCACATCTATGCACATCTACATGAGCACGACCCAGTGCAAATTTGTTGATAGCATAGAACAACGATCAGCAGAGGAATAACTCTGGTACCATGACAATTTGGAGAAGAAATTTTTTTTGTAAATTATTCATAAAACAATTATACTAATATATAGATAAGTGGAGAGTGAAAATATACACGTCTAGATACAATATATCACATGTCTGTTAACAATCACTATCGCCACTTACCTCTACCATTCCCTCTTCCTACACTTATTTTCTCCTTTATCACCGCCACCATCCTACTTCCTCCTCCATCGTAACTCGCTCCACCACTCCCTTCCATCTACTTCATCTTTCAATATTACCACCGCCTCCACCGCCATATCCTCTAACCTTATCTACCTCATCTGATAGCACCACCACCCTCCACCATCACCATAGCAGTGGAGTGGTGAGGGAAGAGGAAGAGAAGGATAAAAAGTAAATGGAGAGGGAAGAGGGAAAATATTAATAAAATCATTTTTTATATGTTTTAAATTAATAAACACTAAACTAGAGGTGCTAGATTATTTTTTAATTAATAGGTCAAATAATCAAATTTTTATCTTGTACTATATGAATTTAATAGTCAATTAACGGTAGGTAGAAACACAAAGGGGGAAAGATCAAACTTTTAGTAATAAGTTGAATCAAAATAAAGTTTAGGATATATTTCTAAAATGGATTGCAATAGTGTAGTTTTAAGAATTCCCTCGAGCAAAAGTGTACTCTTTTTTGAGGTAATTAAGGTGACCTTACCATCCTTGGGCGCATGCTCTCTTACGAGCACCACTCTGTATGAAGTTCTACAATAGTCTATGTTGAGCTCCATGCTTTGTGTATGCGTGTGTGTGTTTGTGTGTGTGTGTGTTTGGATTGAAGGTGATTGATTATTTAGCTGTAGTTAAATGGTTCAATATGAGTTTTGAGAGGTATAAACTAGCTAAGAATGAGACTAAGAAAATGGTTCAAAATACAAGAGCTAAAGTGTACAAAGAAGTGTATGAGAAGTTGGACACCAAAAAGGTTAAAAGGACATATATAGAATTTCTCGAATAAGGGAGAAAGACTAGAGAATAATGTATTGTGAGGTATGTCAAAGATGAGGATCAAAAGGTTTTAGTTCGAGATGAAGAAATCAAAAAAAGATGGATAGAGTATTTTATAAAATTGTTTAATGGTAATTCTACTCAAGACTTGGATGACCTTATCATTCAGTGTCAGGATATGAATCATAATTATATGCGCAGAATTAGCGAATCTGAAGTTAAAGAGGCCTTGAAGATAATGAAGTCAAGGAAGCTGTTGGCCCGGATGGAATTCCTATTGAAGTATGAAGATGCTTAGGAGAGGTGAGCGTGAGATTGCTGACAAATCTTTTTAATAAGATCTGACTAACTAAAAAGATACCAAATGAGTGGAGGAAGAGTACCTTAGTACCTCTTTATAAGAACAAGGGTGAAATCCAGAGTTGTTCAAACTATTGTGGAATAAAACTCATGTGTCACACTATGAAGCTTGGGAAAGGGGAATTGAACACAGGTTAAGGCAGAATATTACAATATCAGAGAATTAGTTTGAGTTTATGCTCGGGGATAGACGACAGAGGCTATTCATTTGCTTCGTCAACTTATAGAGCGATTTCGAGAGAGGAAGAGAAATTTGCATATGGTCTTTATTGATTTAGAAAAAGCTTATGATAAGATGTCAAAAGAGGTATTAAGTGGACATTGATGAAAAAAGAAGTCCCCATAAAATATATTGACATAATCAAGGATGTGTACGATGGAGTGGTGGCAAATGTCAGAACATGTGGAGGCATAGCAAGTAATTTTTCTATCACAATTGGATTGCATCAAGGATCTGCATTGAGTCCATTCTTATTTGTCATAGTGATGGATGAGCTTACTAGAGCTATTCAAGATAAGATACCCTGGTGTATGCTATTTGCTGATGATATTTTTCTCGTCGATAAGACGAGAGCTGGGGTAAATGCATAATTAAAGTTATGGAGGCAAACTCTAAAATCTCGAGGTTTTAGATTAAGTAGGGCCAAAACAGAGTATATTAGTATAAATTCAGTAAATAGGAAATCCGAGATTATAGTATTGTGAGACTAGATAGACAAGAAATACTGATGAATAATCATTTTAAGTACTTAGATTCTATTATCCAAAAGGATAAAGAGTCGATAGTGACGTCAACCATAGGATCCAAGCAAGCTGGTTGAAACGGAGGAGGGAAATATGAGTTTTATGTAATCGTAACATTCTGTTATGGCTGAAGGGAAGGTTTTATCAGACTGTCATTAGGCCAGCTTTGTTATATGGCACAGAATGTTAGAATATAAAGAGACATCATGCCCAGAAGATGAGTGCAGCAGAGATGCGCATGCTTCGTTAGATGTGTGATAACACGCGAAGAGATAAGATAAGAAATGAGGATATTCATATTAAGATAGTGTAACCTCTATACAAGAGAAGATGAGAGAAAACCGCCTACGATGGTTTGGTCATGTGCGACGTAAACCTACAGATGCACCGTCCAACGAGTAGAGCGTATCAATTTAGGACAAGTTAAAAGAGCGCAGGGGAGACCGAAAAAAACATGGATAGAGGCAATACGACAAGATATAGAGGCTAAAGGTCTTAATGAAGGCATATTGCTCAATAGAAATGAGTGGAGAAAGCCGATCCATATGCCCAATCTGGCGTAATTCTTTTTTAGTTCATGTAGCCTACCCCAAATACTTGGGACAAATGGCTTAGTTGTTGTTGTAGTTAAATGGTTCAACGTGATAAAGAGCTCTCATCCAAACATGTGGCAGTCACAGGTACATGGTAAGAATCAAACTTATTTAAGGGGGATGATGTTCCTCCAAATATGTGGCAGTCACAGGTACATGGTAAGAATCTAACTTATTCAAGAGGGATGATGTTTCTTCATTCACTCAAAGCTATTCGAGGGGAATGATGTTTCTTCATAACTGTTTTGGGTGAACTTAGTATCATCATCAGAGGGTTGATGATCATATCGCATTATTTTGATGATAGAGTCAGGATATAAATACAAACCTCATGATAAATTGTGTTACTCATATTTTCTCACCAAATTAAGGAAGAGAAGGCTTAGGCAAAGTTCAGGCAATTTTGATCGAAACCCTAGTTTTAACCCCAACTAATAGACTGATAAAGGTTCAACATGGTGGTTTGCTCATTTTTTGCTCATTTATTGTCTTGAGCATTCCTTGTAAATATATCTCCCTATTATTGCTTAATATTTTCATCCCTTGGACGCTCATGTTGTTAGGACAAAAGCTCATAAACTTTGATGGATTTTAGGCTACTAGTCATGAAATCCAATTTGATCAAAAAGATGATTCTCCTAATGGACTCTCGTGTCCAATCTTAGTTGACCTTATATCCATCTCATTCTTTTTTCAATGTAGAACTTAAACCAGCTGTCTTTGTACCTCATTTGTCCTTCTTAAGATGAGTGCTTGTGAGCCGTACTCGAGTCACAAATCTAAACGCATATGTTTGAATCAACTAATCCAATCCAACATGCACACAGGTAATCCAATGAGTTATTTAAGGCATATGATATACAATTCAATTTGTGTGTTTGATTGGATATTGCTTTTGAAATATGGGATCAGTGCACATCATGGCAATTGTGAGTAGGGGTGACCACCGGGGCGGGTCGACCCGCGTCGACCCGCCCCGACCCGTACTGTGCGACTCGTCGGAGTCGCACAGACGGGTTGACGGGTCAACCCGTACCCGCCCCGTTAAGGGGCGGGTCCAAACGGGTTGACCCGACCCGTGATTCGTCACGGGACGAATCCGATTCGTCCCGTGACGAATCACGGGACGAGTCGGGTCGGGGAAAATTTCCCCGACCCCCCTTCTTTTTTTTTTTTTTTTAGTCCAATAATTTTTTAAGAACGTTAGAGGGGAAAATTATTCTGCGCCCCCTATATTAAAATTTTTTTTGTTTTAAACCCTCAACGGCTCAAAAATTAGCCGTTGGCCCATTAAAAAATAAAAAAAATAAAAACCCTAACCTCTAATCCTCTATAAATACCCTCTACCCTCATTCATTTTCATCTCACATTCTCACTTCATCTCAACTCTCTCTCTTCTATTTTCATCCTCTAATTCACTCTTATTCTCTTACAATTACAAATCTCTACCAACTTTCAGTCTAGTCTAATGGAGCCCAACTGGAGTACTGGCGGTTCCTCATCCGAAGCCGGTGGTAGCTCTTCATCAACACACAATCCGTCAGCTGTCGCACCTTACACCGATGTTGGCGGTAGCTCATCGTCAGCATATACCGCTTACCCACCATACAGCTATGCTCCACCAACATCCGCATTTGCTCCCTATCACAGTTCGTCAAGCTATGCATTTGACTACAGTGGTTTTGCACCATATACACATGCTGCATATGCCAGTGATAGTGGTACAGGTCGGCATTCTATTTCCTTCCCTCCTCAATATGCCTCATATTCTCAACTTTTAATGTCAACATCACCAATGCACGCACAATCTCTGGCTCCTTTTTTACTGAAACACAAGAACAACACGATACACAACCAACACAGCATGACACTATAGTTCCAGAAACACAACAACCTGAACCAACTAGCACAAGCACAAGCACAACCACTAAAGAAAGAGCCAAAACTTCTGCAGTGTGGAACCATTTTGTCTTAAAAATTGTTGAAGGTAGAAGAAAGGCAGAATGTAAGTACTGTCATCAACTATTTGATCATAAAGAAGGATACGGTACAGGTGTTCTTAATAAACACTATGAAAAAAAGCATGTTAAAAGTCACGGTTTACCACCACAACAAGCACAAATATTAGCTGATTCAGGCACACTCTCCACTTGGAGATATAAGCCTGAAGTAAATAAAATAAGTTAGCTGAATTTATTGTTCGAGCAGAACTTCCATTTTCTTTTACTGAATCAGATGCATTAGTTGATTATCTTAAATCTGTTTTACTCCTGATTATAAGAGAATTAGCAGACAAACTATAACTAGAGAAATGAAGATTATTTGTAAATAGAAAAAATATTTTGAAGGCTCTTTTTACTAGTGATGCTAGAAAAATTTCATTAACTTCCGATATATGGGAAGCTCTTAATCTTATTCATTATTTATGTGTTACTGCTCACTTTATTGATGAAAATTGGATTTTACAAAAACGTATTTTATCATTTTCTAAATTTTCTGAGAAACATTCTGCTACAAATGTAGCAAATTCAATTTTTCTTACTTGTAGAAATTATGGTATAGAAAATAAAATATTTTCTATTTCTTTTGAAATGCAAGTGAAAATACTGCTTCAATAAGACAATTGAAAACGATATTAGATCCAATTTTAAATGGTAAACTTTTTCATGTTAGATGTGTTTGCCATATATTGAATTTATGTGTACAAGATGGTCTAAAACTCTTAGACAAATATATTTATAAAGTTAAAGAAATTATTTTACATATAAAACACAGTGGACCTAGGAGACAATCTTTTAAAGGTTACTGCCAACAATGTGGACTAAAGGAAAAACTGCTCCAAGCAGATGTGAAAACTCGTTGGAATTCAAGCTACTATATGATTAAAGATTGCATTCCTTTTAAACAAGCAATTCAATTTTTTACAATAAATGAATGTTCATCTCTTTATATTAGTGATGAAGAGTGGAAATTATATGAAAATTTTTGTACTTTTCTAGAAAAATTTGACACTGCCACAAAAGCACTTTCTGGTACGTATTACCCCACATGTAACTTAGTTTTTTATAATCTTAATGAAATTGCTCAAGTATTTGCTGCATATAGAGATGATGATAGTCTTGAAGAGGTTATACATGATATGGAAGAAAAATTTCGAAAATATTTTGAAAATATGCCTTTTTTATTTTACTTAGCTGCAATTATGGATCGTAGAATTAAATAGATAATTTAAAACTTTTATTATCTAATTTTATTTTATGTTTAAATTATGAACAAGATGTAGATAAATTACTTTTAGAAATTAGATCTCTTTAGAAGAAATGTACTCATTGTACAGAGATGAGTTATTTTCACCTTCTTCTTCTGAATTTAGGGCACCTACACCATCACAAACTTCTTCTAGTAGTCTAGGTAAAAGATTATCTAATTTTAAAAGTATACTTTCCTCTAATACTAGAAAGAAACACTCTTCAGGGGCAGGTTCATTTGATGAACTTAATTTATATTTGAACACAATGCCTGCTGAAATAAATGAAAATGATGATGAACCATGGGAAATATTTGATGTTTTGTCGTGGTGGAAAGAACAGAGAAAATAATTTCCTGTTCTTTCTACTATGGCCCGAGATATACTAACACCTCCGGCCTCTACAGTAGCGTCCGAGAGCGTGTTTCTGCAGGTGGTAGAGTTTTGACACCCTGGAGGAGCAGGCTGACACCGAAACACTTGGAGATGACGGTTTGCTTAAAGGACTGATTCGATGCAGAAAGACGCACACAAGAAAAAGCTATTCTGGATGAAGAATTTGAACAAGACGAGGATGACGAATAGAGAACCACCAGAGTTTTTTATATACATTGTATGAGATGAGCACCAGAGTTTTGTTATGTATACGAGATGAGTTTTATGTACATTGTATATGTGATGAGCAATGTATATGATTTTTTCATATTAATAAAATAATTTGCCTTACAAAAAAACTTGTAATTAGTGAAAATCAATTCTATTTTTTTTTATAATTTTAGAAAATTTTTAAAATTTTTTCCTCTTTTTTTCCTATTTTTTCCTATTTTTTCCTATTTTCTTTTTAACTTAAATTTTAAAATTTATGAATTATCGAATTTAAAAAAAAAAAATAGGCGAGACGGGTCCAACCCGTCTCGCCGAATCCGATAACGAATCGGGTCAGGAGACCCGATTCGTTACCCGGGATTTCAACCCGTCCCGTTTAACCCGTGACGAGACGGGTCCAACCCGTCTCGTCAGGGATTCGTTTGCCAGACGGGACGAATCAACCCGATTCGTCCCATTGGCCACCCCTAATTGTGAGGGCCGGGCAATATTCTCGGTCCTAAATATGGAGGATTTCAGGCCCAATGTTTCATTTTTTATATGTAACCTGACCATGGTATCACCCTTATGTGATATGACTATCTTGTGCAAACTTGCTGATTAAAGTGTCAGTCATACAGTTAAGTTAGAAGTTATGCAAGATTTTGAAAATTAAACATATCCATGCCTCAAGGATTTGTTTTCTTTGATGATCTGTTTTTCTTTCCTAATGAATCTCGTTTAACCCTTGTGTAAGTTTCTCTCTCATATCGCTTTATAGAGATCTGTTTTCTTACCTAATGAATATTGTTTAATCCCTGTGTAATTTCTCTCTCATACCTACACCATAGAATTCAGTCGAGTTTCTCTTTACTAGTCAGCATATCATCATTCCATCTCAAATTTTCCTCAAAAAAAAAAAAGAAAGAAAAGAAAAGAAAAAAAGAACCATTCCATCTCGAATCATCTTTAAGCTGGCATTCTGAATTATGACATGCATGTTTCTTGCAAATAACACATGGTTCCTTAAGTTTTCATGCCTTCCTTGCAAAGTAATCCTATATCGCCTATTTCGTCATATCCAATTTTTCCATTGAACAAATCATCTTTACTTGTATGATAGAGTGAAAATTTTCTTCTGCTGACATCAAACTAGGCTTTTCTTTGGTTCCCTATTTGTGGGTAACAGTTAACTTCATCTATCACTTCCATATAAACTTCACAATCTAATGGGTGTGAATTTACCAACAAGATAGTAATAAAGAAATTGCAAATGCAAAGAGAATCACTTCCTTGCAACATTTGCACTTGTTATCTCAAAAAGTCAGAACCCAGAGTATCTCAAAAGCATCAGATGATGAGTTGCTAATCGATCTCGATAAACTTAGGGGAAACAAAAACATACAAGCATGCATGTAGCAGTAAGCTAGGCTCTTCTGACTCAATAGAACTATGTAGATTTATTGCACCTCTAAAAATTTAACTTATTGATCATGTTTCCTGGCCCATTCAATCAAATTTATATGAACAATAGTAAAGAAACTATATATATGGCCTCTAAATCAATAGCCGAAGGGAGCAAAACACACCATCGCTTCTCCCTCCAAAGCTATCAGCTCTTGGTTGACTCATCCAATGCGGCAATTTCTCGCTCTAGCTACAAGCAACAGAAGGAAACAATAAAAGAACATATTTCTTTAATATAATCGAAGATGGTTAATGAAAGAAAGATGCATACCGATAATAATGGTTCGACTTTGCTTTTCAGAAGGGAGTGTTCTTGTTTTAGTTGGTTATAAGCTTTGACACACCTGCATGAAGGGAAAACTTGTGACTTGTGAAGAAGAAATAAAGACTAAAAGACTCACCCTTCATGGTTATTTTCCTTGCTGCATCTAAATACAACTTCAACAAAGACTAAAAGACTCACCCTTCATGGTTATTTTCCTTGCAGCATCTAAGGATATTGTTACAACTATCTGTTACTCGCTTCGCACCTATACTGTGTTAACATAAACTGTTTCAGAATTCAGTACACTGTGGTAACATAAACTATTTCAGAATTCAGTATTCAATAGTAACATAAACTATTTCAGAATTCAGTTTCGATTAAACAAACATACAAAGAGTGCAAATGTATGAGGAAAGAAAACCATAAACAAGAGCGAATCAGGACTTCATTCCATCCTCTTATGATTCAAAGGGAAGCTTGTGTGCCTACAAACATGATTAAAATTCGAACTCATGGTTCACTTAATTTGAGTTTTAAAATCGAGACATAAAAAAACATAATTTAATTGTTTTATAATCTTTATCGAAACTTCAATCCCCTCGGACAAAAAGGGACGAAAAAGGTCACATGAACAGACGAGATGAGGTATTGAAATAATTAATGAGGCAACAAGAATAGGCGTTGGCCTAAACAAAATTGGATTAGCTTTGATTGTCTCTCACTTTCACTAATAGGAATGAACGAACAATAAAAACAGAGAATTCAATTCTTTTTAATATATTTTCCTTTCTCTTCCTTCTTATTTCTACTTTCAATCAACCAATAAAAGTTTTGACGCTTTCTTATGTTTCTTCCTCCATACTTTGGAGCCAAATGCGGACTTCATAGAATATACTTTTCTTATCAGAATTTTAGAAAACAATAAATTTCTTAAAGATACACATTTTAGCCTAAAATTGGCCAGCTTCAGCATCTTCTCCCAACAAATTTTATATACTACGAAAAGCCGAATAATTAACATGACCCTTACTAATCTGATTCGATTGATTTTGATCAATTAAATTTGACCCACTAGCTAGAAATGAACAACTTGCAATCAATTTATTGTGATTTATATACTCCAAAAAGTTTTTATTTTTTTCAAAGAAAGGAATTCTAAGTTCTAATATGTAAATAGAGAAGAGAAACATCTAAAATTGAAGGAACCGCTATTAGTACCTCACACTACTACCCCCTTCAGTTGCATTGCTTTGGCATCAACCTTCTTATAATCCTCTGTATGTTTTCTTCAGAGATTCAGAAATTTAACCCCAAAAAAAAAAACATATCATCAGCAAACTTCTATTAAAAATAGTGAGTGCATGCAGGCTTGCATACCAAAGCAAAATTGGATAAAAGATTTCTTACAAAACGCTTCGTATGTCATCGATGATCTTCTCAGATTCATCCAAGTAAAGAGACACCATTTCGTCAACAAAGCCGGGCATGCTACTGTCTTGCAAGCGTTGCAACTGCTTGAACTGATCATCAAGAATTCCCTTCAACCCACAAAAGGAAAAAAAAAAAAAAAAATTAAAAAAAAGTTCAGAAACTCATCAATCACCATGAAAACAAGAATCTAGAGGTCATGATATAAATATTACCTCTTTGAGTAGGTCTGAAGTGAGATCAGCCACCTTATCCTGCAACTGCTGCAAGTACTCCATGGGCTTCCTCTCTCTCTCTCTCTAAAACCAAGAAGATATGAGAGATCTCAAACTATAGACTTTGCAACCCTAAATATTATGATATAAATAAAGGCCAAATGAAGAAAGAAATTGAGAGCTTGCTGATATATAGGAAGGGTTGAAGGAGATACATTACACTTGCCATTTTAATTTGGAACTCTGCAAGTTGTTCCTATCTTTGAGACAGAGGATTGATTGACTGCGTTGCTAAAGAAAAGGAAGTATGCAAATATTTGGAAATCAATTTCAATTGTTGTAACCATAATTATGCATGTTAATTTAATTTATTTCCTTTGAAAATATTGTGTTGCTAAAAAAAAAAAGAAGTATAAATGTTTGGAAATTAATTTCAATTTTTGTAAGTTAATTTATTTCCTTTGAAAATATTAATTGGAGGGAGGCAGCTGCTGGGATACATACATCTAACTTCAAGATGAAATAAAGTTGAAAGATAAGGAAATAATTAATAATGAAATGTAATTCAATTAGTATTAATCATAATTTCTTAGAGTGTATATATATTTTGTTTATAAAAAATTGTGATTTATATAAGACCATAAAAACAATAAGAAAATCGGTGTTAAATTAATGAATTTCTGCATTTAATAAACAATCCAACTTTTTTTTTATTTTTTGAAATTACTTAAATAATCTTCTTTTAAAGCTGTATCTCAAAAATTTTATTTTAACAATGAATAAAATTTCAAGTTTGGGCAAAAGTAATAAACGCAAATGCTTTTATTTCAACCGATACTTTTTATAGTAGTATAGATTAAGAGTACTAGACTAAGGCTACAAACAGGAAATCTATATACTAATACATTAGAAACACCAACCCCAACACCCCCCCCCCCCCCCAACACACACACACACACACACACACACACACACACAACCCCACCACACAAACCCCAACAACCCAACACACACACACAACCAACACCCCCCACCCCAAACAAAAACCACCCCAAAAAAAAACACCCACCTCTTTAAATAAACGGAAATTTAAATTTTAGTTGTTTATCAATTACATTTTCAGTTTTCATACTTTAACAATATTTATGATATTATCTCCTCTGATCCCTTTTGTATTCTGTAACTCTGATGCTCATATCTGCTTACTCATCAGAATATAATTTGTTGATATATTGTTCATCTTCTTTTATATTGTTGGCTAAAAAAAAAATTAGCTTTGATTGCAAGAGCAAGTTTACTACTGTCAGCCGCGCGCTCGCCCAGAAAGAGGGGGGGAGATATAAATGACATGAGGTAACCTCCTTTAAAAAGAAGGAAACAACTTGTGAAAAATAAACTAATTTAACTGCGTAAATCACCAAATTCCCTTTGCATCTTACATATCTAATGAATTCGTGTATCTTATAATCTAACAAAAAGAATTTTTGAAAAGAACCCATTAACAACATTGAGTACATTTCTCTCAGGAAAAAAAGGAAAGAGAGAGAAAAACCAATTACAATAACAACAATATTGCGCGGTGCTTGACCAAGAGTTTTTCTTTTGTCACCAGAGCAAAAAAAACCAACTGCTCCCAATCTCCACATCAAACATCACATATTGTAAAAATCTTCAATAAAGTGTTGATAATATCAACAATCACCCAACTGTTGTTGAAGTCAAGAACAAGCTGTTTATGCTGATTTCGGTAAGTAGTACAGATATCTGTTGCATTATACTCTTCTACATCAAACTTTTCCTCGGAGCAAGTCCTTCGTAACAGTGCCTGTGGAACATCCGAGGCCCTTTCTTCGCCTCTTTACACTGATAGAACCTGCAATAATGATTATTGAAGTCGAAACTTAGCTGTCTGCACAAAATTTCGTCTAATGAAGATGAATTTGGATTTGGTAGTGTTGATATGAACATGATTCCCCAATTCTAGGCCGCAGCATTGATGATTGCTGAATACACAACGAGCTGGCCGTCTTCTAGACACCCCTCGTAGACGTCAGAGAAACCGCCCTCCCTATGAGATTCTCTGCATCGCAGGGCGAGTGGAAGTTAAAAAAAAATATGTGCACATATGTGCAATATATACACTATGATTCATGAAACATATGTGCAATATATACAATATGATTCATGAACCATATGCGCACATATGAGCAACATATACACTATGTTTCATGTGAAATATATGTGGACATATGTGCAATGTATACACTATGGCACAAAGCAAATAAGATCATTAAGCGTACCTTCGCTAAAATTATTTGTAGCATTTTGGAGCTCTAATGTGGCTTGAAGAAGCAAAAGTCATTGTCAGAGCTCTCGCTCGAGCCTTCACCGAAATTCTCTCTATTGCTCTTCCACCTTAGCCTAGCAACTCCAAGCGGCCGGAAACTGGACAACCTCCTCATCGATTTCTGCTTCCACAGTCAGGCAAAAAAAAAACCCTGCCTTTGAGAAGCATTGTTGATCTCCGAAGACAAGATGCTGGCCTTAGAGAAGGCAGTCTCCGAATCTGAACACCTCGAGTTTTCTTCAATGGCACCTCTTGTGGAGGCTACATCAATTGCTTCTATTGTTCCCTTCTCAACCTATTCTAGAGTTCTCAAATCTGCATAAAAGTATATAGGGATTTGTATGT
This sequence comes from Agave tequilana, assembly GCA_038442645.1. Lineage (NCBI taxonomy): Eukaryota > Viridiplantae > Streptophyta > Magnoliopsida > Asparagales > Asparagaceae > Agave > Agave tequilana. The sequence goes on from JAVJIF010002690.1 coordinate 191,580, forward strand.
GATCTATATTGCCAATTTGTAACCGATGTAAACTTGTATTTTCGCACGAAATCCTTATATTTTCTTAAGATATTATTACCTTGGATGGAAATCGAAGCAGGTACGAGGGACGCTGGATCTTTCTCGCGGATGGAAAAGTTAACAAACCTTTGATTTTAGGAGGTTTTCCAAGAAACTTGGGGATGTCAATTCTGTCTTTTATAGTAGCAATTGTAGAAAGAGGAGCAAATTTTGAATGATGATGATGAGAATGTCCAGAGCTGCACAAGAGAACATAACAAAATGTGAGAGGAGCAAGGATATGAATCAATGAAGTTAAAGAGGCTACCAGAAGACAATTCATGTGAAAATTCGAAAAATTCGAAACATTAATAGACCTCAAAACTTAAACATTATAATGTTATACAACATCACAAGGTACATATATAGTACACTTGATTTCCTAAAGTTAGAAGTTTGATTGAATGTGTTCATAAATCTTATATATTTTGAATTAGTCCAATTATTAAACCAAGTCCCATGTTGCTTGATCATCTTGAATGAAAAGAGGATGAATTGCTTTGGTGATAGATGTTGCCCGATCGGCTAGAACAAAATTGCCTGTTGAACAGCCAGCAATTTGAGCCGTGCTCGGCTCACATCATCCTCCTCCTAGGATCAGAATGGAGGTCCGATAGGAGACCTAATTGGAAGCGCAAGTTAAACAATACTTTTGTTAATATCTAAATGGACTGGACCAGATCAGAGTCCATTGCACTATCACTACCGCGGATGAAGATGATTACACGAGGGAAGAAGAATATCTCCAAACTAACGAAGAAGAATGAAGTGAGGTGAGATGGAAACTTTCTGGAGCAGTTGAAACTTTGTTTGTTGGTAGGATTCAAGACACATGATGATGATGTTTTCTGCACATATATATATATATTGAAGTCAACAAAAACAACTCGACATAAGAAAATTCATCTTGAATCAGACCTTGAAAATCGCATCCTCACATCGATGCACTGCCCGTAACCTAAGAAAACCACCTCTGCAGTCAGTAGGAAGATCACAGGTTCCAGGGGAAAATTGCAGCTGACCAAATACCTGCTCATACATAATCCTCAATGTCAACAAAGCAACGAAGACACGAACAAGCAATTCACTGAACATCACAGGCTCCTCAATTTTGCACCACTTTGAATAAACTTCTGGTAAAAAACAGAGAAAATAACGTTTTCCAGGTAGACACCAGCAAAAATCATAATGAACATGCAGCCCACCATCAGTACACAAACACTGTGAAACAATTCACTCAAGGGAATTAAAAACCCAGCCATTTCACATGATGATCTTACTTGATTTAAAGACAACACGCTCATTGATAGGTTCAATGATGAAAATGTGAGAGAGAAAACGTTAAACACCAAAAACACGCTCAGTATTTCCCTGCCATAGGAATATAGTAAGCGATTCCCCGCTAGATGAATGCTCATTTGTACAACATCCTGGACAAAATAAAACCCGAAGGCCGCAGACGGACCCCACCGACTCCAATTGCATGATTCTGGAGAGTAAAAAAAACAAATACGAAATTATTAGTAGACTTAAAAGACAAGAGTTAATAAATACGGCTTGTCTTGGTAAATAATAAACACAGAGAAAAAAACATTGTTGTTAATTGATCAATATTATTCAAGCATTGCATTCCTCAACCTTAGCCGGTGTTTGGCAACAAGAGTTAGCTAATTCTTGCCAAATTGCTAAAAATAGCCAAGAGTTTGAGGATATAATAATTAGGTATTCGAACCCGCCTACCCGCACGAACCCGGCCCGTGTAAGCCCGGCCCCGACCCAGCCCGGGTAACCCCGGCCTAGTCCTGGCCCGGGTCCGCGCCCAAACCCGGGGCGTGCCCGGGTTTGGGGATATTGGCCCACGACCCCGGGTACCCCAACGGCCATATAGCCGTTCAGATTTTATTTGGGGGGTGTTTTGCAAATTTTTTTGGGCAAAATCCCCCCAATGGTTATAATTGCTCAAAATTATAGTCATTAGGGGGTTTTTCCTAATTATTTTACAAATACCACCCCAATGGCTCTAAAGTGTACAAATTATTATTTTTTTTGCAAAAAAGATACATTTTAACCTCTTCCCCTCCATAAATTCACCCCTTCCTCACTTCATTTCATCACCAAAAAAAACTCTACAAATTTCTCAAATGCTAAAGTTCTCATGCTCCCTCAATTTCTCAAGTGCTGCTCAAGCTCCCTCAAACTTTCTCAAGTTCCCAAGTGCTCAAGCTCCCTCAAGTTCGCTCAAGTTCTCAAGTGCTTAAGCCCCCTCAAGTTCTTAAATACTCAAGCTCCCTCAAGTTCTCAAGTGTTTAAGCTCTCTTTCACATTCGGACAAATTTGAATTAAGCCTTCATTTTAAAAATAATTTTAAAAATAGACTCTCTAAAAATAATTAGCAAAATCGACCTCAGACATGCCACGTCGGCCAACGGTCGGCTTGTAGCGTCAGCGTGGTGTCTTGCTGGGGCCGTAGGTTTAAAAAAACTCCGCGGGTATGACAATCCCCGAGAAAAATTATTATTATTTTTGACCTTTTAACAAACATCGGCGTTGGCAATTCCGAAGTTCAAACTTGTGGAAAAAAAGCTTGTGAAAAAAAAACTTGTTTGGAACTCCGGCCTTGCGCATAAAAAAACCTTAAAAAATTCACAAGCTTGTTTCTTATTTTGCCAGTCTTTGAACTCCGGGGGTTGCAACCCCGGAGTTACTAAAACATCAAATAAATACTATTTTTTCTCCGGGAGAGTTTTTTAAAACAACGATCATGCCACGTTGGCGTTGCGAGTCGACCGTTGCCGACGTGGCGTCGACATGACATGTCGGAGGTCGGTTTTGCTAATTATTTTCAGAGGGAGTCTGTTTTTAAAATTATTTTTAGAATAAAGGCTTAATTCAAAAATTGTCCTATTATTGTCTAAAAATGAACACACTCTTCATCAACAAGTTCGTAGTAATCCTTCTTCTAGGTATAATCGTAATTTAAAATTGACTAGCCATTCACACAATTAGAAACACCATCCACATATTTTATTGCTTCTTCTGAACTTGCTAATCCACCTTCTATTTTCAATGCTGAAGTATCAACTTCCACGAAAAGGAAAAATCTGAGGTTTGAATTTTTTTTAAAAAAACTATTAATGGAGCCCATAATAATTTGTATGATTTTTATGATTCTCAATTTGGAAATAAAAAATCATCTCATCATGCATCTTCATTTAAGCCTAATAGTTCTTTATTGTTTAATTATCTGTATCGAAAAAATCAAGAAGCTTAGACTCATTAAATGAGTTTCATTATTATTCAACTTGTGTCATAACTCCTGAGATTGATCCAAAATCAGGATTTAAAATTTTGATATTTTGGCTTATTGAAAATCATAGGAATCAACATATTATGTGCTTTCATGGCGTGTTTACTAACCCCTCCTGCCTCTACAGTAGCTTCAGAATTTTCTTTTAGTATAGCTGAACAAGTGCCAACTGATATGAGGAACCATCTGGCATCAGAAGCCATCGAGTGAGCATCTACGAGAAAGATTGACTGGACATTTGGCATCAGAAGCCATCGAGTGAGCATCTGCAAGAAGGATTGACTAGATGCGGAGACAAAAAACCAAAATAAATCAGTAGAAAAAATCATTGAAGACTCTCCAGAAGATGAATGAAGAAATGAAGATCTACACACTTCATTTGTATTTGTGCCAATTTAGACAGACTATTTTTAATCTATATACTTCATTTGTAGTTGTACAATTTATACTTCATTTTTAATCTGTATACTACATTTGTATTTGACAATTTGTATCAATTTAACTAAATTATTGGATTGGTAATAATTAAATTTACATTTGCATTTTGGATTGTTAATAATTAAATTTACATTTGCATTTCACAAGTTGTAGCAAATTTATCAAATTTTGTGGATTTTTTGAATCTTTTATTTTTTTTGGAATTTCAAACTTTTTAAAAAAATAATCTAAAAAAAGTGTTTTTTATTTTTATTTTTAAAAAAAGCTGGCCGGCCCGAGTCCCGAAAGGGGGACCAAGGCGGGGCCTAGCCGGGCGCCGCCCATTTTTTTCGTGCAGGTCCAGGCTTGGCCCGACGGGTTCGAGACTGGGTCGGGCCAAACCGGCCCTTTTGCATCCCTAATAATAATGATTTTGGAATCACATTAACCACCTCCAAAACCACCAAAACTCTCCCCAATTCCATTAAAGTGTTGAAATTAGTCTCTTTCTCTCTCTTTGTCTCCATAACTTTTGCTAATTCAAGCTCTGACCAAGAAACACAAACCTAATTGCCAACTCGTCTACTATTTCACCTCTCAAAAATCATTACTCTAGCTCTCCAACTCTCATAGTATAAGGGGCACTATGCAATGTGCAATTCTGGCTAGAAAGTCAGAAGTAATATGAAGTCCAATTGATCAACCATATACATTGAGTGATATTGGAACAACACGCTACCCCCATGGGCGGCTATGCTACCATGGATGAGATCAACAAGAATGTAACCACTTAACTCACCGTTAATAAGAAGAGGAAATACACGTACATCTCCAACTTAACTCATGACTCCTATACTCTGACAGTAAAGTTGTGTTCCCTGAGCCAGATGCTTTTGATTGACCAGAATAACTACATACAAACATCGAAAACCTCTTTATAGTTCCAACATACTGGAATCAAACAAACTACACAAACAAGCTGAGCCCTCATGCTGGTATTTCCAAAGACCTGACAGCACTTCTGCAGACCACATCACAGAAGCCATTAGTTACACTACAAAATAGCTTCCCAAGTTTTCCACGCATAAGGGCTAATTACTTCCACAGTCCACAAAGAGGAAATAATCAGACAATTAACAGGTTTGGTAGGGTTTTTTCTTGTATGTCAAGTAGAAATAAACAGGGCAAAAACCTAAAACTTTCAGACAAACAATACGTCCTAACATGCACAGATATGTCTGCATTATCACATTATCATTCAAGATTGGGTTCCTCCAGTTAACATCACCACTAATCTGTGTTGATATGGACGATTGATCATAATACTATCAACAACAAGTGAGACCTAAGATAAGCCCTCATGTAAGACCTAAGAAAAGTAAGACCTAAGATTGACCAGAATAACTACACACGAACATCAAAAATCTCTTTATAGTTCCAACATACTGGAATTAAACAAACGACACAAACAAGCTAAGCCCTCATGCTGGTATTTCCAAAGACGTGGCAGCACTTCTGCGCACCACATCACAGAAGCCATTAGTTACACTACAAAATATCTTCCCAAGTTTTCCCACCGAATAAGGGCTAGTTACTTCCACGGTCCACAAAGAGGAAATAATCAGAGTTTTAATTAATAGGTTTGGTAGGGTTTTTTTCTTGGATGTCAAGTAGAAATAAACAAGCCAAAAACCTAAAACTTTCGGACAAACAATATGTCTAACATGCACAGATATGTCTGCATTATCACATTATCATTCAAGATTGGGTTCCTCCAGTTAACATCATCACTAATCTGTGTTGATATGGACTATTAATCATAATACTATCAGCGACAAGTGAGACCTAAGATAAGAAGTAAAATGTATTATGATTCCATCCTTTGGAGAGTGATTTACCACCCTGTTGAGGAATCTACTGAAATTTTAAAAATGTTACAAATGAAAGAGCAAGCTGCGTGTTTTAAAGGTTTATTTATGACATGCAACCTCTAGCCTGAGTTCCAAGACTAAATTTGCACGTTATAATATATTTGCATGTTCAAAACATATCTCCGCTATAAAAGCAGTAAAAAGTGGTCTTGGAACTCAGGCTTTTAGCTGAGTTTCTTTTTAGCGAAATATATCTTCCGAAAAGTAAGATGATATCTGAATTTCTGATATGCTTTCAAGTAAAAAAAGGGCAATTTTAAAGCACACTGTCTTTGACAGTTGCCTGCATCTTGGCATGTTATTTCTTTGCCAATTACACGCATATTTCTATGAAATTGTATGATTAACCATATTAAAAAAAAGCATCCATATAGGTGCTATAAGAAGTTTCAGGTTGTTCTAGTAAATGTTAATTTCAGATACTAGTAAATGTTAATCATTTAAGTGTTAATATACTTCCTTTCATGTATCCAAAAAGATTATCTAATTCAACTATCAATAGAGCCTCAAACTTGAATGCCACTGCTAGCGGAGAATGAAGAAGCTGAAAAATCAGGAAAATGGATATATCAATCTTGAATAGGATGACAATGATGGATCACTCAGAATGATCAAATAAATGATGTTAGAATGGTTTGTTTTGTTATTCCAGAAGGGCTTAACTGGGTTTCCGAAGATTTCATTCATATAACTAATTATATTTATAATTATGTTTATGGTTGGCACGGTCTACTACATCACAAAAATTGATCGATGACCTCATAGGCATTGGACATGGATTTGTGGGGTCCATATATTTGTATTTTGCATCATAACGAACTATTGGCCTTTCTTCTTGGTTATACATTGCTGCACATTTTTAGATTTGGCCATATTTTTGTGAAATATGTAGTTGAATAGTTAATGATTACTATGTCGGTCCGATTTTTGTGGTCGTTTTTTGACCGGACACAAAAATTAAAAAAGTAAAGTTGAATGGTAAAAGTAGTATTGGGAATGGTAAAAGCAGTATTGGGAATTGTAAAAGTAGCATTGGAAATGATAAAAGTAGCATTGTAAATGGTAAAAGTAGTATTGAGATTCTAAATAGACTACTAATTTGGAACAAATTTGGTCAAAAAACATACTACTATTCCCAGACGGAGGGAGTATTTCACACTGGACAATTATATTACGATTCACAATACTATGTGCATGGAAAGAATACATGATACGTTCCCTAATTTAACAACTTTGCCTACGACAAGGAATGAAAAAGTCACAATCATGGTTCAAATATCAGCTGAATCTGATATACGTCGGCAAAATGGTATCTGGTTTTAGGGTACCTAATATGATATTAAGCCTATATCAACCGATATCAGTGCCGGTATTGTCGATAATGACGACCGATATAGGCGATATTGATACTAAAGCTTATTGGCCGGTACCGATTCTATTTTAAACCATGGACACAATTCACAAGAACATGCACATGCTTGCACAGACAAACATGTACTGATGTACGTCAATTTGTAGAAGTTGCTCAAGAAATTGACACTCCACAACCCACCTACCACGATACAAAATCAAGAGTCCACAATACAAAGAACATAATATTCCAAAAAAAATCACCACATCACGTGATTAATCAATCAGCACAAGTCTAGAAAGGTTACCAGGATATGAAACTTGAAAGATGCATTGACACTCGCACAGGGACCACCTACAACAAGATACAAACTCAAAAGTTCAAATACAAAGAACAAATTCCGTGAAAGCTTACCATGTCAAGTAAATAATAAATCAACACGACTAGAAAGGATGCAGGAATATGCCCGAATAATAACAATTCAGAATACAAAATGTGCAGTGTTAATTACATTAGCATAACGTTTGCTTTGACTTCATCTATGAGAAAAAGAAATGAATGATTAAAACAAGTAGATTATCAGATTCTAATGTATTTATATATACAATGTACTCTAAAGCAAAAATTTATTTTTTAGTGTTTTCCTATGTCATAAAGAGATGCAACAGTATGGAGCTTTCTTATAACTAATAAAATGAAATAATCACTGCCAAACAAATGTGTCTTAAGTTAAAAATGTTAATACTGGCATTATCTAAATGCACCTTTTTTTAAAGTCCCCATAATAGGGGCCAGGAACCCCCGTTGAGGGGGGGAAGCTCATTGAGGGAGAGAAGCTCAGGGTGAAGGTAGAAAAGGCTCCCCAATAAGAGAATTATTACTACATGATCCTAATTAGTCCTCCAACTTAACACATGGATCACAATGTGTCCAAAGTCCAAACAGCCACTAGTCTCCATCCATCGTGAACTTAAGTCATCGTGTATTAAGATTCTAATAGTGCACCCCGCATTTCAATTCTAAAATTCTCTCGTCCAATTCGGATGGGGAGATTCAAACCCACAACCTTCCACAAGAGAACTGAAATGCCATTTGCGATAAGCTCCATTGGGATGACAATTGACCTAAATGCGCTGATTTTGATACTCTCTCATAAATGCTAGGGAATAGGGTAGGATCATCAACGAAAACATGTCCAGAGATACAAGAAAGAATATTAACAAGCATAGGCTACACTTTTTGAGATATACAATCATTCTTTTTTTTTTTAATAATAAAACCATCATTTTTGGTGAGACTAAATGGTCTAATTGATAGAGTCATGATATAGTGGTTTGGATCTTTAGAATTATCATACTTCAATTTTCTGAATAAAATCATATAACCTACTCTACTGCCATTGTTATGCAGAGTTACGGCACTTAGCATCATGGTTCACAGTCGCGGTCTCGGCCGCCGACTCGGCGGGCACTGAGACGGATTGGTCTCGGCGACTCGGATTGGTCTCGGGCGATACGCGCAAAACGCTACATAGAAAGCTCAAAAAATTCTGAAAAAATCACGAAAAATCTTTAAAAAATGCAGACATCCACATTCATGTATCACATGTCTAAAAATATCACTTAGCACACTAAACATAAAGCGAAAGTATAAATACACACGTCGTTGGTAGAAGCATATCAAAATACATGCACAATATAGTAAATTGCACAAACTACATTCATAAATACATGCTAATGTAGTTATTTTCACATTGAATTGCGATGATCAGGCAGTGGCGACGATCTCCAGATCTGAACGAGAGAGGTAAGTTTTTTTTTCTTTTTTTCTTTATACTCGTTCGTCACGGGTGAATATACGTTTCGAGCCGACTCGGTCGAGAATCAGAGTCGACTCGGTCGACTCAGCTGAGTCATGACCGATTCGGCCGTGAATCCGCTGAGTCGACCGAGTCAACTCTGATTCTCGGCCGAGTCAGTCTCTTCTGAGTTGAGTCGACCGACTCGTGACTCGGACTCGTCTCGGAGCGGGCCGAGACGGATACGACTCGGCCGACTCGTCTCCGACTCGGCCGAGTCTTTGAACCATGCTTAGCATTTGAGACTGGAGCTAGCCCAGTATACTGAGGAAAGGAAAGATGTCGCAATTGATGGGGCCATCAAAAAACAACAGAGAAATACATGAATACAAAAAGGTAAATACCAATGTATTACAAAACCCATTATGTAACTCGTTATAACCCGTTATAGAACGTAACGGCACCCAACCGATATATAACACTAGCAAAAATGTAGCTCCCAGTAATGAACATTTTTTGGAGCGTTATAAAAGTTACGTTACAAAAATAATGTAACGTTCATAACTCACGTTATTTATACGAATTGCTAAATATAAAACATTTACTTGATTTCCCTCCGGTCAAAATCGACATTAAACCCTAAATTGCTGAAGGCGAGCGAAGCAACAAAGTATCGAAGCACCCAGTTCCTCCTCTGCAGTCGACGGTGACTCTCGTGTGATTTCTCCTCTCTGCAGTTCCTCTTCAATTGCATCTCTCTCGTCGGCGAGCATCGAAGCACATCAATTTCTCCTTCAATTGACGAGAAGCTCACTGTCGTAACGCTCCAAAAAATTGAAAACCACCACGACTCTTCAATTGACGAGGAACTCACCGTCGATCTCTCTTCAATTGACGAGGAACCGCACGATATCAGAGCACCTCAGCTCCTCGATGCTCACTAAAAATTATTGTGACTTGCAAAATGTGTTACATATTGTTTTGATATATTTTTAGATTTTTTAAAATTATTTTTCTATTTATAAAAATTCTTAAATATAGTATATATATTTATTTTTATTAAATAAATATTAAATCATGTAACTTACGTTATGCTTTACGTTATAACCTATGTTAACATAATAAAGGAAAAATGCTATTGTTATGTTATCGTTATTTTAAACATGGGTAAATACATTTGCTTTCTACTTGTTGATGCATGTAACATCTGACACTTGCATGATGAGATACTTTTTGGCTTTCAGACGTGTGAATTCCTCTGGGAATATATTCATCTTGAGTTAGGATATAGCATTGTTGTATTCTACAGCTTTGTGTTTGTTTATTTCCTTTTTTTCAGGCAATTGAGTTATTAGAAGTATGAAAAATTATCAATCAATATCTCATTTGGGTGTAAATAGCACTAGATTTTACTTTGTAGGTAGTTTCTACGGCTGAAACCCCCATGATGGAGGTTGAGTACTATAACAAATAGAACTCCTAGAGAATGGATTTTGAAGAAATCCACTATAAACTGTTCCATTCCTTTCAGGCTCTCGTTGTGATTTGGGGGGAAATGGCTTTTGTATGCTTGCAGTTTCATTTCATTATGAACTTGGTGATAGATTATGATAGGATTTTCATGTTACTATGATGATATGGGTATATGGTTTGTTGTGGTTAAGAAGCTATTACAAGAATAGGCTCAAGACATTTGCAAAGGTGACCCACCAATTAAGGTTGTAAAGTGTTGGAGTACTTGAACTCTTATGGTCTTCACTCAGAGGCAGTTAATACGGAAATGCTTAGTTATAGTTCTGATGAATGCGGTTCAACTTTACAAGGTTTGTTTTCCAACTAAAAAAGTGATTCTCCACTCCTGAAGGCCTAACACTTATTCCTTTGACTGTCCTACTATTTAACAAGTTTGTTTTCTGGTCCAACAACCATTCTTTGTTGTCTTGGTTGCAATCACATACTTCTAAAAGTGCCACAAAAATATTCAGTTAAGTGCTTGGGTAATTTCTAAATGTAAACAATCTATTAACAGGAGATTATTTCAGTGAGGAAACACATTATTTTACTCTCTTCCCATGACTTTGTGTGGTTCCTAGGGAAAGATCCAACACAGGTCAAGACTTGTGATAGAACTATCAGCACTTTGAGTGAGCATTGCCCAGACCTCAGGCACATTGATTACCCGCATTGCATAGGAGAAGAAGGTAGCTGCTCCTCCAAACTTTATGGTTGGATTAGGAAGAAATGAGAAAATCCACTAATTGATTATAAAATAAAATCTAGTAGATAGACTTTGCAAGCTAGTCAACTTGATCAAATGGTTTTTCGCTTGTGTAAACTTGATAAAGGCCACCAGGGGAATTGAGTTGGCAGGGAGACTTCAATGTGCAGTCTGTGACTTGCTTTTTGGCTTGTGGAGAGTTTGTCAAGGCTGTCAGGGAACAGAGTTGACAGGGACGCCTAGTTGATCAGGCATTGATCGGGGTACTTCGTAGTTTCTCTTTTTTTTCCCCTTTTTGTTTACAGTGTATAAGCAAACAACATAAAGAACTAGAAGACAAAGAAAAGAAGAGAATAACAAAAGGGACAAGAATTATAGTCGTTACGTTAAAGAAAAAGAAGGGTGGGAGAAAGAAAAACATCAAAGAGAAAAGATGAGGGAGGGGGGAGGGGGAGGGGAAGGTGTTAAAATAGAAAACCACGGAGGAAAAATAAGAGGAAAAGATGGATGAAAAGGAAAGCAAAATGAATCTTTAGATAGAAGATATAGGATAATGATAGCAGAACAAATGAAGGACGAGAAAAGGATGAAAAAGAAGAAAAGGAGTCTGAAGAAAGAAATGGAAAAACAAAAGAAGAATAAGAGGAAGAGATGGATGAAAAAGAAGAAGTTAAAATAGAAGAGAAACACAGAGGAAGAAAAGGGGGAAGATATGGGTGAAAAAGAAAAGAAAACTGAAGCTTTAGACAATTAGACTTCAGTCCAGGAGAAACAAGCGTAGAAGATAAATTATAATGATAGGAAAAGAAAGGAAGGAACAAGTGGAGAGTGCAAATGGAGTATGGAGAAAGAAATGGAAATATGTATGAAGTAAAGAGCAGTATTACAATTAAGCACGAAGATATGTATTTAAACCAAGTGATCCTGCTAACCCAACAATTGAGATGATCATCTCTCTCTCAAGGTTCTATATAGTTTTTAACCCATGAAACACACACACACACACACACACACACACACACACACAATTGGGTAAAAGTTTTTACTGCTACTTTACATTCATGTTGACATATGATGAGCAATTCAGTCTATACTTACACAGTGTGGTGGTGCTAAATGGATACTAAGGCTTTATGATGTATTGAAGCAAGTAGGTGTCAATTGAGCTTAGATTACATAAGAATTTTATTTTGATTCTAATTTTGATCCTTTCTACACATATTCAGCATTAACACATCTTTTGTGTATATGAATATAGAGCCAGTCACATACCCGTTGGACATGACACTTTCTAGCTATGAAGCACGGCTACTTCAGAGTGAGTGTTGTGTCTGTGTCAAACAGATGTCAGATACCGACACTTGCAAGATACTTGCCTGACACGTATCGAACACTCTGAAGTCGTGTCGGATTTTAAAAGACCATAAAAGCGTGTGTCGGCGCTGTGTCCACGCCGTGTTGGGCTTTAAATAAAATCTAAAAATCGTGTTGGATAAAATTTAAAGTCACATGTTGCTTAGATAAACATGAAAAAAATGTCCCTTTGATATATGTAAATATGTCGGTAGAATATTTTTTTAAGACTTTTTTTTTGTTTTACTTGTTACTTTATTAGAAGGTATGGATGTAAATCATTTAAATTAAATTTTTATTTCTCATTTTACTTTTAATAGGACACATCTTAATCAATATAGGTTTTGATATGTATGTAGATGCACATAGTCATATCACCGTGTACCCGTATCCTACAGTTTAATGATTCTTCGTGTCGTTATGTCTATGTCGTGTCGTATCCGTTTCCCCTGTCCGTGTCCATTCTTCATAGATTTCTAGATACTCCATATCAGTTTTAAATATCAGATATCAGGGAAATGTCGGATGTCGTAATCGGATGTCGGATTTCGGAGATATTTCGGAGCCATTTAGTAAATTTCGGACGTCGTGACGGATAACAAATATATATCCTAGATGTCTTAAATAATGTAATTTTAAAATTCTTATCAAGGTAATACATACATAACTCATGCAAAACTACAAAAATATGTTTAGGATAGGTATTCTTAACTTAAACATTTGCACATATTCACTAATCCATTGTTAAAATTTCTCAATTGCTCCAACTTTCAAGATCAATCAACATACTGGGTTTTCCCGAAATGTCGCCGACATTTCGGGAAAATGTCGGCCGACATATCGGATTTTTCTCGAAATGTCGGCCGACATTTTTCAAAACGCCATTTCGAGGGTGAGGATGTCGTGACGGTGAGGGCTTGAAAATGAAATGTCGGCCAACATTTCAGAAATGTCGGCCGACATTTAAAACACTACTCCATATATCCAAATTGTGATTCTGATTCAAGCGATTTTCTTATTGAATCAGGTAGTGATGACCGTGTTTACAATCTGGTTCTCAATTAAAATTGCCACCGAACTTGCTACGAACTCATTAGCCTGATTTAGATGTCAATTGAATTTCACTTCTGATTTTGGCCATCGCTCCACATTATGCAGCACCAGTATTTATGTTGTGTATGTTAAGTTAAATTACCATGAGCTTAAGTTACAATTTCAAAACAAAAACCAAATAAAATCAGTAAATTGGTTCAAGTATAACCCATTATTCCTCTAAATATGTTGAAACTTCTGAGACAATGTCTAGAAAAGCTCCATTTAGCGCGCTTCAAGCTGTAGCAGTGACAATCTGCTGCATAGCCTAGAGGGTAAAGCTCGAAGTTATGAAGCTATTTTGTGTGAAGCTTATGCTCTTGTCATTCACACACTGAAAAACATTGCTTCATATAATGGTATCCTTGACCCTGCTGCTTTGTTATTGCTTGATCTCTAAAATCATTTTAGGAGGATCTTAAATCAACCATCTAGTACTTATGTTAGCAACTCCAATGTCATCATCTAGTGTACTTCTATTGTTCCGTATTAACGAAGGCACCAGTTATTTCTTGTTTTCTCCAATCAATTGCAACGCCAATTACAAAAGCTATTTGTATTACTGACAATCCTCACTCTTTTACCTTCTCATTTCTTTTTATCATCTAAATTAGATACATCTTGAAACATCTTAGAAAGTGTAAACGGTTTATCTTTGTGCATGCGCAAACACAAATAGGTTTGAGTGTATAAATCTACAAATGTATGCCTTTACAATAAAATGTAAATATTTGAAGGTTATGTGATGGGGGAATCGAACGGTTCAGATTTAGTAGGATTTTAGATTTTATTTAAATTTAAATTTGACTAGATTTGGTTGAGATTTAGGATTTATTTGAATTAGATTTGATGTTATCAATAATTGCATGTATGATGGACATATTGTAAGCTATATATAACCAAATACTGAACTTTGAAACTAATGATGAATGGAATAAAATTTGTTTCTATGTGAAACTTTGTGTTGCTTTGGTTTAATCTTGATGATTGAATCGAATAAGGCAGTGAAACTAAGATCCGGATTGTGATCAGTGATCCTTCCTCCAAATCCCTGTTCTCTCCAATTCCACCAAATTCCCACTAAAAACTCTAATTTCTCTTCGTCCCATGTCAATTTTGGTATCAGAGCAAAATTCTTGCCCTTTTTCTTCCACAAAATCTATTTCAAAAAATCCACAAAATTCCTAAAACCCTAGATCAGCTTCTTATGTTTAGTTCTTTAAAAAATCAATCAAAAAAGAGAAAAGAAATCCAAAAATCCAAAAAAATACATTGTTATGTGAATAGTAACCATGTTACTGTTCACCGTCTTCATTATCGCCCTGATCTCCTCCGCCATCCCTGCCAATGAGATCTTCTCAGCGTCGCCACCATCCCAGATCCCGGCAGGCTGCCACTCCGCCTTCGTCGCCGAACGACGACACCTATGATCAACAGCACAGATCTCAAGCGACGTCAATCTCCGCAACTCCACCTTCTCCGGCTTCGCCGCGTCATCCCACCAACCACCGCTGACCTCGCCAACGATCTATGCAACGTTGCCGTCAATAGTGCACCACCTCACTGTGCCCCAACTGCCTTGATAGCTATCTTTGTCGACATCATCGCACCATCCCCAGGTCTCGCCCGTCGCCACATCCAGATCTTGCCAGCCGATCTCGCCTGACTGCCTTCACAACAATCTTCATCGACAATGCGCCCACCGCCAATCTCGCACGTCACCACCGCCAGGTCCCGTCGCCACCATCGTCCCCTTTGTTGTCACCGCCGTCAGAGTTCCCTTTGTCGTTGTCATCGCTCGTCGTTGACGTTAGAACTGCCAATCAGAGCTCGCCGCCGAACTCATCCTCGCGTGCCATACTTATCAAGCGAGAGGAAGAAAGGGTAATCAGGTCTAAGAAAACTTTCAGTCAAACACGTTTGTAATCAGGTTTAACTGAAACTCGTTTGTAATCGGGTTAGATCCAATTTAATCCACCCGAACCGACTGGAGCCGACCCGAACCGCTGCTGACGCCATCGACTAACGAGCCGGCTCAGCCAAACTAAGCCGACCTCATCGGCTCAAGCCGTAACTCAACTAAGCCGCAATGTTCAGTCGGCTCAGCCGCAGTGTTCAACTGAGCCAACTCAGTCCAACACCACCAGTACAACAATGTTCTGCAGTCCATTTCAGGCCCGTTCGGAGTCCGATTAGAGATTCATCTGAAGCGTCGGATCCACAGCTAAGTCTCTGAGATACTGAGAGAATCCCGCAGCATTTAAACAGCAGATCCAACCTCTGAAAGTACACCTAGAGGGGAGTGAATAGGTGTACAAGCTAATCTAGTGATGATGCGAAATTTAAAAACTAATTGCAAACACACTATGTGTAATCAAGAGTGAGCCTGAATTTCCCGTGAAGGGCTTTGGAACTACTTCTCTAAGTTTTTCTAGATTAAGAGTTGAGGTGCTATAAAAGCTCTCTTGATTCAACACAAGTATGGACACACACAAACTATATCTAGCATATGAATATGAACAATGTAAAGCAATGCAAGATATAAAGAGAGAGAGTTGAGAGATAGAAGATCAAATGCAAACACAAGGAAATGTTTCGATATTCGAGCCACTGCTCTACGTCCCCGACTTCACACAGAAGGATTTCAACTACCACTATACGATCTTCCACACATGGACCTCCACTGAGGAATTACAGGCTTACAGCTGAACACCGTAGTACACAACTCCTCTCTACACAATCACCTCTACACAAGAGGAAAGGCACAAAGCCTAGCACAGAGCAAAGAAGAAATAAAACTTAGTGATCCAATGATCACAACTCCTCTCTACACAATCACAACTACACAAGAGGAAAGACACAAAGCCTAGCACAAAGCAAAGAAGAAATAAAACTTAGTGATCCAATGATCACAAACTCTCTCTTGATGATCTTAAGGATCACAAACAATTTTTCTCACAAAGATAAGATCCTATAGATAGGTATAGAATTGATAGTTCAAGTGTGAAAAACAAAGTGTTTGAAAAATTAAAACACAAAAAAAACACTTGGGGAAAAACTCTAGAAATGATATAGAAATTTTGGATAAGAACTAGAATCCCAAAACTTGTTTTCTTTTGATTTCCAAAAACTTTGAAACAAATAAAAATAGAGATATTAAAGCTCTAAAACTTGTTTTTAAAACTTCTAAAAACTTTGGAGAAGTGGAAAAAAATTTGCTCTTAAAAAATCTTGGTGAAAACAACCCTCAAAGACCCACTTATATAGGCCCTTAAAAAACTAGCCGTTGGGGTCCGAACCAGGCCAGATTGGCTTGTCGGTCGACCACCCGGTCGACCGCCCAACAGTCAAATTTCTCACTGTTTGGCATTGTCGGTCGACCGCCCAGTCGATCGGTCCCAAAGCAAATTGCCTTGTCAGTCGTCCGAACCTACCCAAGAGTTAGGTAGTGCTAGTCGGTCGACCGCACGGTCAACCGGCCACATAGGCTGGCCCTTATGCACGTCCTTGTGCACATCGGCCGGCCGACCGGTCGACCGAGCTCTGGTCCGGTCGACCGGTCGATCAACCGCCAACAGGCTCAGAACACGTTTATAGGATTGAAAAAGTTAGTTTTTAATTTCCTATAAAATCCCATAAAATCCACAAAAATAAGTTCATGTAAATATTAGAAGTACAAATATGCATAACCAAAATTCAACTATTTGTACTATTTTTGAGATAAGGAAATTAAGTTTTAAACCAAAAATCGTATTTTTCAAAAATCAGTGGAAAACTGATTTTTCACTAAACTTGTATAAATACAAAAACATGATATAGAAACACATTTTGAAGCATAGTGTGTATGAATAGAATCTAATACTATTATAAATAATATATCTATGTTTTTGACATTAAATTCAAAACTAAGTTTTGTTAAAAACAAAACTTAAAACACATGAACTAGAATCATCAAATTAAGTTTTTAAACAACATGAATCTATTCATCCAATATACATTAAACCATGTAAACTTGTTTTGATTCTATCTATTCATGAAAACGAAAGATATGTTCTTAAAATACCAAATCGATTAAACCAAAACTAATAAACTTTTGAATTTGTGTGTACTTGAGCATATCAAGACTAATCATCTTTACACAAGATCTAAACTCTAAACTAAAACAAAACAAACCGAAGTCTTCTTATTAATCTTCATCTCCAAGACGACTCGATCCAAACTCAATCCATGAGCTTGACTCCATCTGAGTGCTAGATGCGATCTTGACGCACGAGCTCTTGAGTTAAACACGTGTTAGCTCCAAAACTGGCTTTGAATCCTTTATTGAAGCTAATCACCTACTAAGAACTTGATCAATAACTAAAATTTAATAAACACAAGATCAATAGTAAACTAACCTTCATAAGTTAGTCTCATTAAAACTAAGGTGAAGGGCCTTTGGGCCAACAACCTCCACAAACCCCTGTTTGGTGTCAGTACTGTTCCAACTACAAACTAGTCATGTGGTTTGAGTTTGTTTCATGCCCGTTCGCGCCATATTTGCACCATTCTCGAGGTAGCTACCTTCCAAACCCTATTGCCGTTGTCCAAGATTTTCGTGGGTGATTTCAGCTCTCCAATGTCAGTATTTCCCGAGGATTCTTAGAGAAATTTTGTATTTAGGCGTGAACGACTTACCCATCAGGTAATATCCTAACTTAAGTCAATTTATTGATTGATTAATTTTTGCAAGTGCTAGTAGACTACGACAATTTGTAGTTGATTTATATTTGCCTCCCTCGAGTGATTGCTTCATTATTTATCACTTTTTATCATTTTAGGATTGCATTTTTCTCACATTTTGGGGTTAACCCTTTAGTAAATTTTATTTTTTTTATTTTATTGCATGCATATAATTTAGTTTGAGTTTAGGATTATCTATTGCATCTGCTTGATTGTCTGACTTGCATTTGTAGCCAACATGAGTTATCAATATAGGACTTGCACTAAAGGCGACTATGAGAATAAGGGTGCCTATGATTGACGTGCTAGGAAAGATGAAATAGTGCTAGAAGATCTAAATTGGAATATCCTAAGTTTTATGGTTACTATGATCCTAGTGTTTTTCTCTGATTGGCTAGCCGATATGGAGTGCTACTTTGATTGGTATAGGTTTCCCGACGCAGCTAGACTCCTGTTTGCTAGGAGAAAACTAATAGGGTTAGCTCAAAGTTGCTGGACCTGAGTAGAGAGATTGCGTGAGACGTAGAGTTGTCACAGAGTATTGAAAAAAACTAAAGGAAAAGTACCATCCCGAATATTATAAGACTTGTCTCTTAGACCAGTTACACTTCTATCAGAGAGATATGTCAGTTCAAGATTACATAGCTAAATTTGAAAATTTAACCATTTGTTGTGACATGAGAGAGCACCGTTCTCATACTGTAACTAGATTTGTTTGGTGTTTAAGGTCCAAAATAGGGCGTGCTATGATCACTGACTCCTATGATTTAGACACCATTGAGGAGGCTTTTGATGTTGCCTTAAAAATAGACTTGACTTTCGAAATGTTAGTCTTTGCCGCCCAGTTTCTAAGTGTGAGGGTTATGGGCACTATGATTATCAGTGCCCTTCGAAGAGTCGACATGTTAGTATTGTACCTAGTGATGATGTTGACGAATCGGAGGTTTTTGAGGATGTCCCCGTTCCTTTCAAGACTACTAGTATAATTGAGGATATATCAGTTGGATCCGACATACCAATTCTTGATGTGAGTCATGCATACTATGAGGATACTAGTGAAATAGCGGATGTGATAATCGAGTCTGGTACGCCATTAGCTGTTGATGCTCATGTTCATCATACTAGTGATTCTACACTTAAATTAGTGGAGTTTAGCGTCTCTGATCAAATTTCTAGGTATTCATTTGTCACACTTTTGATAAAGGATGAGAGAGTTGATTCATTACATCTATGGGGGCTATCTGAGTCCCCTCGTGCTGATTATGATTCTATAGGCGTTCCTATCGAGTCATTTTCTAGTGATCATCAAAGTTCCTTGCTATGATCCAACAGGTGGTTTCTAGTGCTCATCTTTTACTCGTTTAGAGTTTATCCCTAAGTCCAGTTTACCATTAGCGGGGTTCGATGTCTGTCATCCTAGGCATCACATATATCCATAGTTCAAGGTATCGACCGAGTCGGATACGACTCGGCCAAGACGTATCCGACTCGACCCCTGACGATGCGACTCGAAAGCCCGAGTCGATCGGCGGGCGTCGAGTCGACCCAGGTCGGGTCCGACTCGGACTCGACTCGGTCAACTCGATCGAGTCGGGGACGACTTGGCCGAGTTGACCGAGTCGAGTCCGAGTCGGACCCGACCCAGGTCGACTCGACGCCCGTGAACCCCCATTTAAAGGGACAGAGTGAGAGAGAGAGATCTAATCTGATCTCTCTCTCACGCTGCCCCCTCCCTCTCGCCCCCCCGCGTCGCCGTCGTCGTCGCCGTCGCCCTCGCAGGTACCTCTCCCTCTCTCCCTCTGTCTCTCTCCCTCTGTCTCTCTCTCTCTCCGCTGTGTCTCTCTCTCTGTCGGACTCTCTCCCTCTCCCTCTCAGTCTCTCTTCCTCTCTCTGTGTCTCTCTCTGTCCCTCTCTCTCCCTCTCTGTCTCTCTCTCCCTCTGTGTCCCTCTCTCCCTCTCTGACTCCGTCTCCCTCTCCCTCTTCGTCTCCCTCTCTCTTTGTCTCCCTCTCTCTTTGTCCCTCTCTGTCTCCGTCTCTCTCCCTCTGTGTCTCTCTCTCTCTGTCAGACTCTCTCCCTCTCCCTCTCAGTCTCTCCCTCTCCCTTTCTCTATGTGTCTCTCTCTGTCCCTCTCTCCCTCTCTGTCTCTGTCTCTCTCTGTGTGTCTCTCTCTCTCTGTCGGACTCTCTCCCTTCCCTCTCTCTGTGTCTCTCTCTGTCCCTCTCTCTCCCTCTCTGTCTCTCTCTCTCTCTCCCCCTCTGTGTCTCCCTCTCTCCTTCTCTGTCACCGTCTCTCTCCCTCTCTCTGTTCCTCTCTCTCCCTCAGTTTCTCTCTCCCTGCAGTCCCTCTCTCTCCCTCTGTTTCTCTCTCCCCACAGTCCCTCTCTCCCTCAGTTTAATTTATTTGAGTTTAATGTAATTTAATTTAGTTTAGTTTAGTTAAACTTAATTTAAGTTAATTTAATTTAATAAAATTTTGTAATTATAATTAAGTTAGGTAATTTAATAATTTTATTGAAGTTAGGTAATTAAGTTAGTGTAGGTTAATCTAGTATAAACTAATTTAGTTTCATTTAATTGAGTTCAATTTAATTTAAATTAATTTAGTTAACTTAATTTAGGTTAATTTAATTTAATAAAGTTTTGTAATTATAATTAAGTTAGGTAATTTAATAATTTTATTGAAGTTAGGTAATTAAGTTAGTATAGCTTAATCTAGTATAAACTAGTTTAGTTTAATTTAATTTAGTTTCATTTAATTGAGATTAATTTAATGTTGTTTTAATTTAGTTAATTTTAGTTTTAATTTAATTTAACAGATAATTTTTTTAATTTCAGTATGGCTCCAAAGCAACGCGATATTGGATAGGAACATGGTACCCCTGTTAGTGGAAGTAGAAAACTTGTGAAGTGTAATTATTGTGGGAAACAAGTCCATGATGGTATAACTAGATTGAAGCAACATATAGCACAGATACCCGGTCAGGTGGAAGGATGCTTGCGAGTATCAAAAGAGGTATCTCAAATAATGAGACATCTTTCTGAAGGTAGCAAAGAAAGAGCGGCCATAAAATCCAAAAAAGAGCGACTTATAAGATCTTTAAGTGAGGAAGATTTTTATGATGTGACCGAAGAAGATTCTGATAATGAAATTGAAGAAGTTGGTGGTTTAGAAGGAGTTGAAAGAAGACAACTAAAACAAGCTATGAAAGAAAGTCGTGAAATGGCTTGGAGATCGGCAGAAGGAGTTGATATTGGTGGCAGTAGTTCACAGCCTTCAGGATAAGGAAGTAACCGTGGATTGCGTCGGAGTATGACCATAAGAGAAGCTGAAATTCCAGCTCGTGGTATTGATCCTTACATGTTCCCAACAAAACAGAAATCAATTAAAAGTATGTCCTCAACTGAGAATATTAAAAAGGTTGAAAAATCCATGGCGAAATTTTTCACTACAATGCAATACCATTCAATGTAGCTGATAATGGTCCTTACTACCAAGCCATGATTAATACTATGCGGAGGCAGGCCCAGGTGTAAAAGGCCCTACAGGGTACCAGATTGGCAATCTATATTTAGAGGAGGAAATGAAAGAAATTGAAGTATATATTGCTTTAATGAAAACAAAATGGCCGCAGTATGGTTGCACGATCATGTGTGATGGATGGAGTTCTCATAATAGAAAGCATATTGTTAATTTCATGATTTATTGTGATAGAAACATGATCTACCATACTTCTGTTGATACTACTAATATCTCGAAGACCGCTGATTATATATTCTCGCTAATGGATAAAGTTGTTGATGAAGTTGGTGAAGAAAATATCGTGCAGATTGTAACAGATAATGAGGCAAGTTTCAAAGCAGCTGGTCACATGTTGATGGAGAAGAGAAAACATTTATTTTGGTCTCCCTATGCAGCACATTGCATTGATTTGATGCTTGAAGATATTGGCTCTTTGAAATCAGTCAAGGAGACACTAGATGACGCTAAGATGATCACATCATTCATTTACAATAGCCCCAAAGTGGTGAATTTAATGAAGCTATTTACCATAGATAGAGATTTGTTGAGATCATGTATAACACGGTTTGTCATCGAGTTTATTTCTATTGAAAGCCTTATTCGCTATGAGTAAGATTTGAAAAGAATGTGTACGACCACCGAATGGCGTGAATTCGACAAGGAAAGAAGTAGAAGAAGTGTGCGAGATAAGGTTTCTAATCTCATTCTGACTGACCGGTTTTGAAAGAAGACAAGAGAGGTCCAAAACATTATGGATCCTCTTATTAGAGTCTTGAAGATAGTGGACCAGGACAAGAAACCTACATTATCTATTATATATGAAGCTATGTATAGAGCAAAATTGACTATAAAGACATCAAATAAGAACTGGAAGAAGTACTGGGATATCATTGATAGAAGATGGGAGGGACAATTGCATAGACAATTGCATGCTGCTGGTAATTCATTTGCCTAGAAATCATATTTGTTGACTAGAAATTGAAAATGTCATATCATAACAATCATGTGCTTACATTATTACAGCATATTTTTTAAATCCAGCACTCCAATATTCAAAAAAAAAATTCTGCACATCCAGAAGTGAAATGGATTAAAGGAGGTCATTAAAAGATTGGAGCCAGATTTGAATAAACAAGCAAGAGCTATTAATGAGGTAATAATAATTTATTTATTTCATCGATATAATGTTATGCAAATATTAATACTTGTGATGTGTATTCTCACAGATAAAATTATTTGTGGATGGAGTTGGAGAATTTGGAAGCTCACTAACTAGAAGAGCAGTGCAACAATCTCTTCCAGCTGATTGATGGATTAATTATGGTGAAGAAGCTCCCAATCTGCAGAAAATTGCCATCAAAGTTTTAAGCCAAACATGTTCTTCATCAGGTTGTGAAAGAAATTGGAGCATGTGGTCGCTGATTCATACAAAATTGCGCAACCGGTTGGCAATGAATAAGTTGCATAAACTAGTATTTGTGCATTACAATATGCGGTTGCGAGTAAGAAACTTGATATGCAAAAGCGACACTGATGATTATTACAACCCAATTGATCTGAACAATATTTTCAATGATGATGATATTTTGGATGAGTGGATTCGTGAGGGAGAACAGCCGATGTTACCACCAGATGACTTAGGTTGGTTGGATGAAGGTATTCGTTGTAGTGACGAAAGTGGCGGTGATGGTGGTGATGATGGTGATGGCAGTGATGATGGTGATGGCGGTGATGATGACGGCGGTGATGATGATGGCGGTGATGGTGATGAAGGTGATGACGGCGGTGATGGTGGTGATGGTGGTAATGATGAAGAGACTCATGGTGTTGGTGGAAGCCAACGAGGTGGTGCTTTAACATGAGATTCAGAATATTATGCCACACAAGATACAGATTATGGAGGCCGGGCAGGGATTTCGCAACAGCGTAGGCATTTGGATCGGTTGGTCGATTTCAGTTCTAGCGATGATTATTCGAGTGGACATGATAACTACTCACATGGTCATCATAGTCTTGAAGGTCATTTACAGGGGTTGGGTTTGACATCTGGCCAATATTCTGACACTGATTATTCTAGCACTGGTGAATATTCTACTAGCAACGCTGAATATCGAGGTTTTGGGTATTATCACCATGGAGCTGATATTGCACAACTCCTACCACCATATTAATCTGATAGTGGATCCTCTGGCCAATCATCTCAGCCTACAGGATCTCACCCACAAACATATTATTATCCTTATTGAAACTATATGCCTGATTTCTATACTTATCGCGGGGATGATGATAATGATGATTTTGTGCCTCCTCATAATTCAATGTGAAAATGACTATATGAGCAGGTACTTATGAATTATTTTGTGCAATTTACTATATTATGTATGTATTTTGATATTTTTCTACCGACGACGTTTGTATTTATACTTTCACGTTATGTTTTGAATATGTGATACATGAATTTTGATGTCTACATTTTTTTATGATTTGTCATGTTTTTTTATAATTTTTTGGCGTTCTATGTAGCGTTTTGCGCGTATCGTCCGAGTCCAATCCGAGTCGCCGAGACAGATCCGTCTCGGTGCCGGCCGAGTCGGCGGCCGAGACCGAGACTTTGAACCATGCATATATCTCTTTTTCATCGTTAAGAGTTATGCCTAAAGTGCCTACAATATTGCATTTGCTTGTAGCACATGATGATGGTAGCACTAGACATTTAGCAAATTGCAATAAAAACTACAAATTTGATGCATATCCATATAGTACTTTGCAGAAATTTGTAGTTGATAATACGCTGATTGTTACGAGTCACCCTGAGACTGCGAGAAAGTTGCACGCTTGGCGTAAATGTTCTAATAAGTTGGATATCTCATGAGATCCTGATATCGGTCCAGCTTCCACAGAGATGATTTGCCGCGACATGCTGCATGTATCTTATTTGAGCTACCATCGATTGCAGCTGGTATGTCACGAAAGCCAGTTCCACCTCCATCATCTTAGTTCAGCCATGACACATCAGCGTTGATTCCCTGACCACCACCTTGGCCTGATTGAAGATTCGTGATGCGGTTCAGTTCCACCCGGTCGTACTTACCTAGCACCTACCGCTACATTCATCGGGGATGAATGTTTTCAAGCCGGAAAAAATGACGGATGAATCAAACGGCTCAAATTTAGTAGGATTTTAGATTTTATTTAAATTCAGATTTGAGTAAATTTGATTGAGATTTAAAATTTATTTGAATTAAATTTAGTTAGATTTGATGTTATCAATCATTACACGCATGATGCACGTATTGTAAGCTATATATAACCAAGTACTGAACTTTGAAAGATGATTGGATTAAAATTTATATCCATGTGAAAGTGTGTTGTTCTGATTTAATCTCGATGATTGAATCGAACCAGACGGTGAAGCCAAGATCTAGGTTGCGACTCATGATCATATCCTTTCCCCAAATCCCTCTTCTTCCCCAATTCCACCAAATCCCCACCACAAACCTAATTTTCCTTCTATCTCACATCATTATGATTTGTTTTGCTTCAATGGCTGAGCACATCATATTAAGCTTATGCAACTTAAAGCATTGGTCTGGTACCTATCTAGGATCTTATCTAATTTGTTATGCGTTTCGATATCATGAAAGCAAGCATGTGCAGTTAGATCATTGTCAACCACCTTGAATTTCATTAATCTAGAACATCTTATGGTACTAGTTTAGTCGAAAATCTATATGCCTTGTATAATTGATGTGGGACGGAGGAAAATTTAGAGTTTGTGATGGAAATTTGGTGGAATTGGGGAAGAAAAGCGATTTTGGGGATTGGGTATGACCACGGATCGCAACCCGGGCCTCGGCTTCACCGCCTGGACCGATTAATCCATGAGATTAAATCAAACAACACAAAATTTTCATAGGGAAATAATTTTTAAGTAAATAATCATTAATTCTCAAAAGTCCACTACATGGCTATATATAGCCTACAAAACGTGCATCATACGTGCAATTATTGATAGGATCAAATCTAACCAAATCTAGATTTAAATAACTCTCAGATCTTAACAAAAATGATCCAACTCTAAATTAAATAAAAATCTAAATCATGCCAAATCAAATCAAATTTTCATCAAATCTAAATCCAAATCTAAATTTTAAATCTAAATAAATAATAATAAATCTGAGCTATCTAATTCTCATCATTCTCCACGGCTTAAAAATATTCATCTCTGATGAATATAATGGCAAGTAATAAGGTAAGATTGAGATAGCAAAAAATTTCTTTGAAGACATGGAGATGAAGGGGAAGGACGGAGAAGATCAAAGGAGTAAGGATGAGGCAGTCTTCATCGGCATGGCGGTGTGGAGATCTCAACGACGAGGACTTGGTGGAGACTGGACGGCATGGGATGAAGGCAACGACGGTGATGCGACAACAAAGATAAGGTGGAGGCAATGGAGGCATTGTGGTGGTGGCGGTGGCCTGGAACTAGAGCTTGCAGATAGGAGTTTGAGTAGAGATGATGAACAGTTTTTTTTCCAGAAATTTCGGCTCTAATACTAAAATTGACGTGGGATAAAGAAGAATTTAGAGCTTGTGGTAAGAATTTGGTGAAATTGGGAAAGAAAAGGGATTTTGGGGGTTGGGTATGACCACGGTTCGCAAGCCGGGCCTCGACTTCACCGCCTAGTTCGATTAATGCATGAGATTAAATCAAACATAAAATTTTCATAGGAAAATAATTTTTAAGCAAATGATCATTAATTTTCAAAGTCCACTACTTGGTATATAGCCTACAAAACGTGCACCATATGTGCAATTTTTGATAGAATCAAATCTAACCAAATCTACATTTAAATAACTCCTAAAACTTAACAAAATTTATCCAAATCTATATTAAATAAAAATCTAAATCATGCCAAATCAAATCAAATTTTCTTCAAATCTAAATCCAAATCTAAATTCTAAATCTAAATAAATAATAGTATATTTGAGCCATCTGATTCCCATCAGTAACGGCAACAAAAAAAATTACATGAAGACCAATAGTCAATAAATTGTTTGAAAACAATAGTTAAAGAAAGAATAATGGGGAAAACACCAAAACAAGCAAACAATATAGTAAAATAAAAGAAGTAATTTGAAGAACTGTATTTAAAGTTAGCAACAAAGCAACCAAACAACCATAAAGCTTGAAAAATGTGGTCTGACTAGCTTACAGAATACCTACCAGATATTGTTCCCTACTTCCCTCTCTCAATTTCTCTCAACTCATAAGAAGAGCAAGAGGAGATAGGTATACGCTCTTCCCCTACCTCTCTCAACTTAATAAGAAGAGCAATAGAGACCAGCTAGCTACAGTAATATTAGAGTTTGATTGTCATAATTAAGTAAATACCTTGAACCATATCTCCTTTTCATAATTCTTAATTACTCAACCATCTTCATTGGAAACCCCTGCTTTTTATCTGTCCCAACCCAAGAATATGATTTTTCAATTCAAGACTACTTTACAAACGCAAATTTTAAAGCCTTAAGGAAATCTGAGTTTTTGGGTTTACATTCTGATACTTGATTCTTCAACTAATATGTTAAGAATAGTTTCATGTCCAACAAAAATAGAAAACCAAGTCTCTGTTGGGAGATTGTAGTACTCAATATATTAAGAAAGGTGACATGATTGGCCATATTCACTAGGCAATGACCGACTAGTGTATTGAGCAGCAAGGAGCAAGAAACCTCTCGGAAAGACCCCTTTTTAAAAGCATAAAAGGGATGCTATGAAGAATTATTGGACAAATATCAGTTACTACAGTGTACCAGAAATAATTCCCTCCCTCGGAGTACATATTTTAAATTGTCAGGTTGGCACAAGTAGGTTTGTCTGACCTATTCCTACTGGTACCCTAATGTCCTCTCACTTGACCCCTTTTCAACACAAAGAAAAAAATGGGGAGGGGAATGCAACCCATTTCTTTTTACAGATGCTACAGCAGACTTTTATGTCAGTACATGATGCTCCTTGGCATCGTTGCTGATCAACCCTAAATGCAATGAAGATCCAAATAGAAGCTCTCGAGGCGCAAAGACTTAACCTAGGAAAGGCTCAATCTTCTCATGCCACTTAAAACTTGAATCAATTATCCCAGGTGAACAACTACTTAACTAACCTTTGTGTAGCCTTTAATAGGAAAGTTTCATGCAACAAACTCTTT
The DNA here is from genome assembly GCA_038442645.1 of Agave tequilana. Taxonomy (NCBI): domain Eukaryota; kingdom Viridiplantae; phylum Streptophyta; class Magnoliopsida; order Asparagales; family Asparagaceae; genus Agave; species Agave tequilana. The sequence continues at coordinate 219,562 of JAVJIF010002690.1, forward strand.
AATCCATATCAGATCCCAAGTTAAATACAAAACAACATATAGTATTGATCAATAGTTAGATATACGCTTCAAAGTTTCAAACATATTGCATAAAGATTTACGATTCTTACAGGACTTACTAGTCCATAAAATAGACTGTAAACAACAAAGAGCCATATTTGAACACAAGAACAAAGACTAAAATTCTCAGAGTGAAGCTTCTTACCTTAAACAATAGAGCAATTGTATGTGCCACAGAGCTGGAGAAGAACAGCTCGATTAGAAGGATCCACGTATTGTTCAATCACTGCAGGGTACCTTCCAGGAGAAACTGATGAAAGTTGAGCCAAAGAAGTGACCAAAAATCCTTTTGGATCCTTAATATCCTTTAGAGGATCATCCTCCTTCTTCCCAGCATTTTGTAAGCGGGCAAAGGATGCTGAATAGCCCGTATTTTCTGGAATGTCTGGCACATCTGCTTCTAAATCTACTCCATCCTTGTCTGGTTGGGCCAGCAAAGTAATAATACTATCAAGCATCTTCCCCCAGAGCTCAACTGCTGCAGGATCCAAAAGGCTAGGGGATTCACAGATTAGTCTTGTTGAAGCAACTGTGGTAAGTTTCACCTCAATGAAACCTGAAATGAGCTTAAGATTGGGAATCCAAAACTGCTGAAGTATAGCTGCAAATAAATTGGGTTGAACCGCATTTATCGAGTTCAGAAGAATAGTAGGCCCATGCTTGACCAAAACCAGTGACATGAAGATAACAAAAGAGTTGACAAACTTGACAGTTCGCTTGTTCTGCAGCTGCGTGAACAGGGCGCTCCATATGTGACCAATGTAAGGTGATATCATGTCATAGCTGAGGTTCTCCACAACAGTATTGAGCACATAGAAACCCAGATCTTCTGTACGAGGACTTGCAATGAGACTATTAAATATTCCTAGGACCTGACTCAATCTTCCCTCATTGTTGAGCTCATTCGGTATCTTCTGCAGATATGCTTGCAGCAGCTGGACCAATGCCGGGACACTGGCAGCCCTTTTCCAAGACTCAGGTGAAAGCAGCACCTGGAACAACTGCATATAATTAGCCGACAGCGGCGGCTGACTTTTCTCAACAAGCTGAGAAAATATCTGGAAAGCATATGGCCAGAACTCCGAAATATCATTAACCAGAATATTCTCGAGGACCGGGAAAAGCTTGCCCTCAAAAACCGTGATCAACAAAGGGTCATTCTCACAGGAACGTCCAATTAGTGCAGCAATAGCCTCAAACAGATAGTGGTTGAATGTCGGGCTCTTTGGGTTCTTGCACACCTCAACAAGTATAGAGGCGAGGCCATCAACACAGAACTTGGCAATGGCGCCATCAATGGTGGCCACCTTGATAACCCTCATAATGCACTTCATCACATAAGGGTTCTCATGTGATTCCGGGAACTTCAAGGCTCCAGACAGATTGGGAATCAACTGAGACAAGTAAGGGTCAATGTCTGCAGCATTAAAGCGTGGTTGGATAGCCACATTAGGTCCAACCTGCACTCTGTCCTTAACCAACAGAAGCTTCTCTATACAATTTGCTGCATAAGAATGGACAACATTTGACTCTGCCTTCAAGAAACCTATCACATTTGGCAGCAAAGCAACTGCGGCATGCTTTGGTATCTGCTCTCGGAACACCATAAAAAACTTGAGGGCACCTGCCTTGAGCATCGGAAAAGCGTTCACATCTGCTCCCTGCAGCTCAGGGACAATCACATTTGTAAAGAAGCTATTCACTTCGACCAGCTGGGCCCCACCAGCTGCTGGCTTAGCCCCCAGGGATACCACAAGATAAATTGCGCAATCTTTCTCCTTCCAATTCTCATTGGGGTTTGCAGCATACACAGCCAGCATATTCTGTATCTGACCCAAAACCAACTCCATAACCCGGTCCCTATAATTTGTTGCAAGACCTCTGAGGAGCTCACAGACAATCCTCCTCCTTGTATCGGTATCACTCCCTCAATATCCCTCCGGATATACTCAATGTAGTTCATTTCAAACAACTCCTCATCCTCATCCCTCAATCTAATATTTGGAAACACAATACTCTGGCATACTTGCTGCAGGACTTCCTTAGCCTCAAAGAGCCTGTGGTGGACGCTGGTGCTCACTGTTGTCAAGAACTTGATCGCCGTGATTGTCAGCTCGTCCCGAGAAGGCGAAGCTGGGGCCGGTGCTGCGGCGGTCAACAGATTGTACACCGCAGAGACAAAGCCCTCAAGGTACGGCCTAAACTCCTCCTCGTTCTTCTCCATATAAAGCTGCAGGTTGTTGCAGACTGCGGCCCGCAGTGAGTCCACAACCCCGTCAGCCTCCACATTGGCAGCATAAGTTGTCGTAAGATAAACCAAAACTCCCTCATCCACTCGTTCATATGGTCCTCAAAGAACTCGGGCAGCTCGATCGAGTTCAGAGAATAGAATATCTCACAGCAGAGGCGCTGGGAGTCAAAGAGGGCCGGTGTGTGGTTGCCGGCGGCAATGAGGCTGGCGGTCCTGAGGTAGGTCTCGAGTAAGGGGGCAGCAAAGCCATCAAGGCAGTACTTGAGGTCAACACGGAGGGCGGGGACGTCGTAGGAGTGGCGGAACTTGGAGAAGATGGAGTTGGCGGCGGAGAGGACGCCGTTGATGATGGGATAGTCACCAGCGGCGGCGGAGGCGCGGAGGGAGTTGACGAGCTCGGGGAGGAGTTGGGGCCAGGAGTGGGGGAAGTCGTGGGAGGAGATGATGGCGAGGGACTCGGAGAGCTGAGGCTGGATCCTGGGGGGAGCGGCCAGCATGAGGGAGGGGAGGAGGGACTTGAGCTGGTCTCGCTCGGGGTCAGGGACGGCTGCGGGGTAGCGAGACTTGAGGAGGTTCTTGAGGTGGATGGAGGCGGCGAGGCGAACCTGGGGGTCGGCGGCGGGGGTGGAGAGGAGGCGGAGGAGGGCGAGGGAGAAGAGGGGGGTGTCAGCGGCGGTGGAGAGGGAGGACTCGGCGTGGCGGCGGTGCTCAGGCGAGGGGGAGAGAGTGTGGACGAACCACTGGGAGAGGGTCTCTAGGGTTTCGGCGGTGATCGCCTCCATTTGTACTGCTCTACTGTTGTAGTTGCTGCCGTGAGATGATGAAATCAAAGAAACTAAGATTCGAGATTGAAGATGAAGAGAGAGAGCTAGCGATAGGGTTAGGGTTTTACCTTGAGATGGAGGAGATCGCTGATGAGCCTGATTCGATCGCTGATTCTCTCACTGAGGACAGCAGCGAGGGATTAGGGATTTTGAAATGGGGCGAGATTGAGAGGGGAGAAAGAGAGTGGGGTTTTGTGAGAGAGGGCAAGGGTTTTTTTGAGAGCTGTCACAACGGCCCAAACGGGTTAGGGTTTGGTTCGTAAATGGGCTCGAGGCCCAGATCTGTTCTGCTGCCCTCAGTTGAGCTGAGAATGGGTTGGGGTTTAACTTCATAAATAAGCTGGGTCTTTTATTTTTTTTCTTGAGTATTTAAGATATAAGTCCCTAACAAATTTATTATTTAGATACAAGCTTCCAACAATATCATAATTGGATATTCCTCCCCAACAATGGGTCTGTTTGGATTTAAGGAATTGGTGTGAAGTGAGGAAGTAGGAAGTAAGATTTATTTCCTTTAGGAAAAAGGGAAATGAGTAGTAAGTTTTCTGGTGTTTGGATGATTGTTGGGAGTGTGGTTTGGAAAATGTTTGTCGTTTCGGTGTTTGGATGGTAATGAAAAGTGGAAGTGGAAAAGTTGACCACAAAGTTGACCGCAAAATAATATTAAAATAAAAATTAATTAAGAAAAATAAAAATAGATTGTAATTAGAATGCAAGTGAGATTTACATGACCAAAAAATTAACTGTTTTATGCTATAACTTATTATAAATGAGATTTACATGACCACAAAATTAACTGTAACACTCTGGAAGTGAGAAAATGGTTGTGTAAAAGAGAGATGAAAAAGGAAATGGAGGTTTTCTTATTTTCCTTTTCCGGTGTTTGGATAGATAGGGAAATGAGCAATTATACTTCCCCACTTCCTCACTTCACAACATCCAAACACGCCCAATATAAAGTTCACTTTAGTGTTTTACTATTTATTGCGTCCAAATCTCGTAACTAATCATGTCACAAATCCAATTATGATGTTAAATTACAAATTTTTCTTGAACTTTGGAGTTGCATGAGAGAGAAAGAGTCCATATGGTATTGAACAAAAACTTTGAAAGAAAAACTTTTTCCGAGAAGAGATTATGAAGGAGAGAAGTCAACAAAACAAAGGAAAAAAAAAAAAACAAGAAGATTGTGAAAAAACACCTAGAGGGGGGGTGAATAGGTGTGATTGCTAATCTTAAAAAAATTTAACTCTCTAAATGCGGAACCTAAAACAAGTGAGGCTCAACTTAGTACAATTCAACAAGTGTAGCCGAATTCCTCTTGCGAGGCTCTGGACTAAACTCCTCTTGATTCCCCTTGATATGGGTTGAGGCGCTATGTGAAGCTCTTGTTGGATGAGTACGGGATTGGCACACACAAGTATGAAATGGATGATATGAAGAATGATGCAAACACAATGATATATGGCAAGAATTACAAGCAAGCAAATAGTAGCACAAGAGATTTAAACAATATCACAAGTATGCAATAGAAAGCAATAAGGAACTATTGAAAAGTAAAGCAAGAATTGGACGCAAAGGCAATCGCAAACAAAGTGATTTGTTTCGAGGTTCGAGCCACCGCTCTACTCCCCGCCTTCACCTCCGTGAAGGGTTTCCACTATCCACCGAGGACGCCTTTACAATTTGGTCTACCGAAGACTGAGCACCGAGCTCCACCGAGTACAAAGGACCTCTACCGAAGAGGTTGCTCCACAAGAAAGGATTACAAGAACAAAGTGATCACAACAAGATCACTACACTATTTCTCAAACTCTTTTACAAACACTCTCACTTCAATTACAACTTCACTATAGAATGAGTATTGGATTTTTGGCTCTATGAAGTGTGGTGAGAAAAACTTCAGTTGTAGAGTGATATTAGTAATCAAACACAACTGAAAAACAAGCTCAAAAAGAATTGGAATGAAAACTTTAAACTCTTTTCTTTTCTCTTTTGAAAACAACACAAACTTGAGGATTTTTCTAGGTGATATGCAAGAGAGACTTCTCCTCTATTTATAGGGTTAGAAAATGGTTAAAAACAATTTCTTTACACCTAATTTGACCTGCAAAAGCTCCCCAACAACTCTCCAAAAATCTGTTAAAGCAGAAAACAAAAACAGTTTTTAGAATAGCCCAAAGAGGAAAGAGCCGTTGGATTGTTGCAGGCCTGGCGGTCGACCGGTTCGGTCGACCGCCAGCCCAGCTGCAAAGAGCCGTTGGCTCTCGGTCGACCGGTCCTGTCGACCGTCCCAAAAGAGGAAACACAGTTTCCTTCTTCCGGTCGACCGGTCCGGTCGACTCAGAAAACCAGAGAGCAGTGTGCTCTTGGTCGGTCGACCGGCGCGGTCGACCGACGGACGTGCACAGACGTGCACGTCCAGGCTATGGTGCCGGTCGACCGGGCCGGTCGGCCGGTCAGCCTGAAAAAGGAAAACTGCAGGATTTTGAACTTGGAAAAATTTGAAAAATTGTTTTAGGTTTAAACAGACTATAGTAACATGTTAGTAGGAGTATGTATACATGATATAGACAAGATATTTATTTTATAAAACTTAGGTTCATGTAAATCTCTACTAAGGCATGAAATCAATTTTGAAAATGAAAACAAGACCAAATTTTATCAAAAACAAATTTTGTGTGTGTGTGTCCTAGAGCCAAATAATCAAGACTCAAACTTTAACATTCTATTCTTACAAAGATTCTAAGGACTTCAAGATCTTCAATAGGCTTCTTCATATGATCTTCAACACTTGTTCCTTGAGCCCAATTAGAGTTGACTTGAGTCCAAATCCTTGTATTTGTGAGAGAAGACTTCTAGAATGAATAGAAATCTGAAACACACTTAAACAACAAATATTATTAGTACAAATAACTAATATGTTTTTGTAATCATCAAAATACACTAATCATGGGTGATTGTAACCTTGGGCCAACAGATTGTTAGTTAACTTAGATTTACACCAGTAAGAGAAGAAGAAGTAATAAAGTAAAAATATTAACTTAGTTAGGGAGTAATAGAATATTTCTTGTAAGGGTATTTTTCAGGAATGTTTTCATTAAAAAGTAACTTTTTAATGACGCGTAGGAAACTTTTTGGGTTCACAATTTTTTCTCAAAAAAATATTCCTTATTTTGGGATAAATTATTAGTTAGAGTGATGAATAATAAGTAAACGATAAATGTGCGTGATTTATATTCAAATATGATATTGGCAGGAACTAATATTTAAATAAAAGATTATTAGGGACCTAGATTCTAAAAACCCATATTTTCCCTTTTTTTTTCTCTGTTTTCTTCTCCTTGGTTCTTACTCCTTTTTACCTGTTTCTTTTTCTCTTCTTTTTCCCCTTTTTTTTATTTTTTTCCCCTTTGACAAGGGGTTCTTACTCAAGTAAAAGATTTTGGTTTGGTCTCAAAACCTGACATTTTCAATGATTTAACTTTAGCCTTTTTGTCTCGTTTAACTCAAATGGAGCAGTCCAGTTAAAAAGTAGAATAGAGTTGAGCCTTTGTTTTAAACTCGTTTTATTTAAAAATCAGAATTAAAGTTTATTTCAGACTTGTCCGACGTCTCGATCCTAATCCCTACAAGACACGTTTTAAGCTCTTCTTATGAGTTCAAGTCTAATATCAAATATATTCATTATCTAATTAATATTATTATTATCATCTAAAATTTAATATTAATCTTATAATTTTTAAGAATCTAAAAAATAGGATAAGGACTCTTTATTTTTTTGAAAACATCAATGATGATTAAGATGGAGATGAAAGAGTGAGAACTAACCAAGAAAAGTTATTTTCTCTTTTATTTTAAATTTTGAGACTTTGTTGGCCCCACAAGCCCAATAATTCGGCCTGCACTGCCCCGAATTAAATCATCTTTATTAGGAATTTTACCCTTAATTAGCCCAAAGCCCAGTTGAAACCTATTGGGCTAAACCCATAAATCAAATAATCTTCAAAAAATTCCAAAAAATCCATATATATCCTAATAAATCATCAAAATGGTTTCTTATTCAAGTTTTCTTAACATTGGTCTAAGCTTATGGTAGTTACAAGAAAATTATTAAGTAAATTTATGATAATCTATTGCTTTTCTGAAAAACATGTGGTAGTTTTCTAAAAATAAGTGAAAATTCATAGGAATAATTTTATCTAATTTAATCCCTGAATACACTAACTAGAAATTTTTATTGAGATTCGAGAGAGAGAGAGAGAGAGCGCCTGTGAATCTCTTCGGGCGGCGCCCCCATAGCAAACAGGCTAGATCCATTCAGGATCCAGTCATGTGGTCTCAATTGAATTGATTCAAGGAAGTGGGTGGAAGTGAGAAAGTAGGAACTGCCATTTCTCACCTTCGTTACTCATCCAAACACTAAAAAGAAAAATAAAAAAAATCTTTTTTTCTTTTCTCTTTCCTTTTTATACAACTATTTCTTCACTTTCAAGGTGTTACGGTTAATTTTGATGTTATGTAAATTTCATTTATAATAAGTTTCAGTTCAAAACAGTTAATTTTTTCATAATTAATTTTTATTTTAATATTATTTTTATGATCAAGTTCGTTTCACTTCAACCTTCACATTACCAATCAAACACAGAAAAACATTCAGCTTTTCTCAGCTACATTTTTCAAATTCAAACAATGAAAAAAAACACAAATTCTCATTTAAAAAAAAAAAAAAAAAAAACACTCCTGGCTCCTCACTGTCACCCACTTCCGAGCATCCAAACAGCCCCTCTCTGAACTTAGTTGGATTTTTATTTCTCCCCCCTCAACGTTAAATGAATTTATTTACAGACCCCTGGACAAAATCAAGCCCATCCATCGCTCTCACTCTACAAGAGGTCAAGTTTAGTTACAATAACCTCGTGTCCTAGAATTCTTGTCATTTTCTTGATGTTGGTTAACCAATTTGATACGGACCCAAAAACTCGGGCTTTGACTGGGACAAACCACGTGGCCAAGTTTGAACTTTGGATGTGGTCAGATATATCAAAATGGTACGATTTGCAAAACTAAATTTAGTTTATTGTAATAGAGTAGACTGTAATCAAGTGAAAATTAAACTTTTAAGTTTTATATCTCTGATAATAAAGCACTTTTTATTTTTTTGAGGGCTATGGCTTCTATCCCTCCATCTCAGCAGAGGAGAAGATTTTTTTTTTTGTTTAGATTTGCAAGGCACATTAAGAGGTGAATTATGCAAAACAGTTCGGATTACAATTACCAAGATCATTGGTCTTGATTAGCGACTCGTAGAGACTAATTCAGGATTTATGAAGGTTTTATATAAAAGATTACTAACAATTTTCGTGTGTTTTCCGGGAGACTTATTGTCTGGCTAATAAAAGTTCATCAAGTATAGTAATTGGGTGTTATGAGACTGCTATCTTGATATAATTTGATGTAATTTTTTTCATTTAATTGTCACTGTATCATTACAGATGTGATGAACATTTTAAAACAAAACAATCAATATTTTAATAAAAAAATGTAGATGAAAAATTATTTAGAGACATTGAGATATTAAACTTTACTTATGTATTTTCAAAATAAAGTTATTTATAATTAAGTAGTATATAATTAAATAATTTTTAATTTGAATGGCGCAATAGATTTGCATCCAAGCTACACTAAATAAGAGAATAATTTAGAGTACAATATTTGTTGTTCAGTAATTTTGTAATTTTTTATTTGATAAAATATGTAGATAAAAATGATAGAGGATCGTAGAGTAACTTATTATTAATTTTCTTGCGAAAAATAACAAACTCACACTTCTATAAGTCAAAAATAGGGAAAATTTAAGGTAACCCCTTCACCCAATCAAACCCTTACATTATTCTTTTCTTTTTCTGGCGGCTTCAAACTTCACAGTTCAAACCCATTGTGCGAATCTCTTTCCCAATCTCTCCAAAATTTCTCACTGTCAATTCTCAACCCCCCGCACTCAAACCGCACCAAACCCTAGAATCAAAATCAAAATCATCACCCAAAAAAAAAAACTCAAATTACCCAAATCAAAACCCCCAAGATTCCTCCTTGATGGAAAATTAAGGGGGAAAAACCCAAATGAAGATGATGATAACGACTTCTCCAATGAAATCCATGATCATCATCATCTTCTTCCTTGTTCTTCTCGCCCTGTCGTCGCCGCGGCCCTCGCGGGCCCAGACCTCGCCTTGCCCTCTCGACTTCACCATCCTCAACAAGTTCCTGTCGGCGGCGAGATCCGACCCCTCGCTCCTCCCGGCGACACCCCGAACCGCTGCACCTACGCCCTGCAGGCCTTCCACCTCGTCCAAGCCCAGTTCTTGAAGACCCACTCCCTCTTCCTCCCCCCTCTTAACTCCTCCGCCGCCTGCTGGTCGACCTACCAATCCCTCCTCAACTCCTCCTCCCTCCCTCCGCCGCGTTTCGACCTCCTCTCAGACTGCGGCTTCCAATCCCAGTGGATCTCCCAGGGCTGCATGAACATCACCACCCGTGCCGACTTCGAAAAGATCGTCCCGGGGTCGGAGATCGCCAAGATGGACCAGAGCTGCAACCAGTCTCTCGGCAACTCCGCTTACTCCTCCCAGTGCACCGCCTGCTCCGGCACCCTCAACAGCGTCAAGGCCGGCTACCTCCCCGGCCCCGAGTACGGTAATGTCACTGATTGCGCCCATTACCCTGCTATTTATGCCGCAGGGGTCATTAATAGTTTCGGCCCCACGATGATAGCACTGCATTGTGTCTGTTTTTGTTGCAAACCGAGTCTGGGGATGGAGATGGGGGTGGTGGGGATTCGAGTAGTAGCTGGGTTTATGGGGTTGTTGTTGGGTGTGTTGTGGTGGTGGGTTTGATTGGGATGTTGTGTTGGTTCTGGGTGAGGAGGAGGAGGAGGAGGAGGAGGTTGGAGAGGATGAAGGCCACAGACACGAAATCACAGGCATTGGAGACGATTAGCGCGAGTACCACTTTGATCAAGTTTAGTTTTGAGGAGATTAAGGGCGCCACCAAGAATTTCTCGAGGGATAACATTATTGGGAGGGGAGGGTATGGGAATGTGTATAAGGGGAAGCTGAAGGACGGGTCGGAGGTGGCTTTGAAGAGGTTCAAGAACTGCTCGGCGGCTGGGGACGCGAGCTTCGCGCACGAGGTGGAGGTGATTGCGAGTGTTAGGCATGTGAATCTTGTGGCCCTGAGAGGGTATTGCACGGCCACAACCAATATGGAGGGGCACCAGAGGATTATAGTATGTGATTTGATGAAGAACGGGAGCTTGCACGATCATTTGTTTGCATCGGATGGGAGGAAGTTAAGCTGGCCAATTAGGCAGCAGATTGCATTGGGGACGGCGAGGGGGCTGGCTTACTTGCATTATGGAGCTCAACCGGCGATACTTCACAGGGATATCAAGGCGAGCAATATTCTGCTGAATGAGAAGTTCGAGCCAAAGGTGGCTGATTTTGGATTGGCTCGATTTGCTCCCGAGGGAATGTCTCATGTTAGCACCAGAGTGGCTGGTACTCTCGGCTATGTAGCTCCCGAGTATGCTCTATACGGCAATTAACTGAAAAGAGTGATGTGTATAGTTTTGGCGTAGTGATGCTCGAGCTCTTGAGTGGAAAGAAGGCATTCTTATCAATGGATAATGGGCAAAATTCTCTTCTAACAGATTGGGCTTGGTCGTTGGTGAGAAAAGGGAAAGCATTGGATGTTATTGAAGAAGGTATGGAGGAGATGGGGCCAAGAGAAGTTATGGAAAAGTATGTTCTTGTTGCCGTACTTTCTTCTCATCCTCAGCTGCATGCAAGGCCGACGATGGATCAAATAGTGAAGATTTTGGAGGAGACTGGTTTGGCTGTTCCTACGATTCCTGATAGGCCCCTTCCCCTAGTGGCGAATTTGGATGAGATTGAGAAGTCAATGAGTAGTAGTGGGTCAGGTCACCTATTGAACATGTCTGGTTATCAGCCATATGTCGCTGGGAGTGAAGTTGAGGTCCTTATTGATCAGACGGAGTCTGATCCTGGTACACCCGGGTAGAAGGTGATGACGTGTTGTTTTGACAGCCAGCTGTGATGAGATTTCTTAGCTCTCCTGAGGTCGAGGTCTCTCTGGTTGCTGTATCATTTGTTGATTTAGCTTGTTTGCTTTTAATATTAAAATGGGGTTTCTTCTGTAAATAATGTTAAATTTTGATTTTTCATTCTTACATTTGAGGAAAGCATTCATGTAGGCATACTTTTCTTTTTAAATTTTAAGGATGATTATATGTTTTCCCCCTTTTTCATTCAAACTAAATGTATCACATAACTACTAATGGTGCCTTTTCTTGTTGGCATTGAACTCGTTGGAAAGTTAACCGGACCAAGATAATTTTGTTATATTTCACATCCCAATGTACTCAATAATAATCAAGACTGATCAATAATCAGATGTCTTTAGTGAAATTCATGAAATTTGCCGTGCCTCAATGTATCATGATTTGTTATGCATTTTCAAAATACTTTTAGATAAGAAGACGGACTTATCCCGGACCTTTCCATGTTTCTCATTGTTTGCTGGGGCTGTGTTCAATATGCCAATTCTGTGTTGTTATGGTATCTGTTATGCTGACCTTTTTTTTATTAGGTAATCTGTTATGCTGAACTTATCACGCACATTTTTGTTAATTGGCCACCTGATCTCTTATATTGTACTTTTAACTTTGAGGTATGTCATAGTGCCAACTGCTAATAGTATGCAATGGAAATCCAAAGTCAAATACTGTAACTCAGTAGCAATAATACACACCATTTCTTTTTGCAACATATACTACTCCATATCCATGCCTTATTATACTGTCCCATATTCTATTTTTAGAAACTATGAGATAGAGTAGTATTATAAGTTAATAACATACAAACAATTCATTCTGGATATTTTTAGACTGAACTTAGCCTGGTGGAATGATTGACTGGGAGTAGGCCATTGTTGTACTGAACTTGACATATGATTATAGAACTTTCTCAAGTGTGGGTTATTTTTTGTTGGGGGAATCTATGGGGCTTGATCAGAGTTGTCTGAATTGGATTCTCCATAGTAAAATTCAGATTCTTCACCGTAAGAAAGTGTACAAAGATTCTAGAAAATCAATACCCATGTAGGTTCAACAAGTGCTTGACGAATCTTCACAGTAAGAAAGTGTACAGAGATTAAAGAAAATCAGTACCCGTATAGTTTCACTGTCTGACACCAATCTGCGTACATTGTGAGCTATGAGCATTGCACATGCATGGCATTGTCGACTTTGATATTTACAACCGTATTTCTTAAGATTCATCAATTTGAATATTCACATGGGAACATAAACTGGTTGGATTACTGGTTTTTCATATCTTAGAGTATGTATAGTGAATCTATCATATTTTCCTTTTAGGTTCTGAGTATTGGATGGTGGTTCCTGGTATTGAATATGATAGAATTCATATCCATCAATTAACCTTCTAAAATTTATGGCAAGTCCCTCGCCCGTGCATTCTTCCTTACCGTGGGTCTTGGAACCGAGGGCTGACATTGAACTTATTGTGGACTATAAATTTGTCAAATCTTTCATGCATCCTTCCAATCTATAGCTGAAGCCATTTTGATGGGAAAGGCGAACATGATGATTAATAACAGTGCTCAGTTTGGGTACTGAATTAGTTCTTGCAACAGGTTAGCTTTTGGAACTTATACATTGATTCTCTTAGTTCCTTTCCTCATTATTAGTCTACTACACATCATCGTCTCTTTTCTCATTTACGGTCTGTCATGATTTTCATTATGCATTATAACATTCGAGTACATGACTGCTCTATCACGGCATTTTACTGTGTGACATCGGTTATAATTTTCGATATAGTTGGTAATATCACTAAATATATTCCCTGTGATGTGTTGAAATGTTTTCTGGGTTATAGTTGGGAAGCCAAAGGTGAGTTACAGGTTTGGAAATCTTTAAGCTACCTCGAAGGTGTATACATCAACTTGTATAACTTGGGATGAACATCAAGTGATTCCAATTTGTAGATTAAGAAAAAAATCTCATAGTAATCATATTTTTGCAAGAACATTCTGTTGTCAATCTGTCAATAGCTATCAATTCCGCGTATGAGTTTGTGTGGAATATGCAAGTAATATTATCTTTGATGGCTGATTAATAAACAGAACCTTGAACATACACACAATACTAACAGTGACCAGGAGAGCATCCATCACCAAACAACATTCTAAGCCCCAAGGAAAAAGTCATTCAACCTGCAAGATCATACACAGTTCTTCTGTTGATCAGTCTGGGGACTCCCACTGGCTATTTTTCAGAATACCAATTACCATTTCCAGGAGCTAGCTGTGATACATTGATACTCACTGTATCTGTCATCTTCTTATACCTTTCAGACTTTTTTTTTTGCATGTTCTCAATGCCTAAACATTCATAGATGCCTGTCCTTGCTTCTACTGGTCGCTGCTTGAAGTTATCAGAGTTCATCTGATTTACATTGCTTAGTGACCAGTGGGTTATCTTATAGATACTGAAATTATAAGATAAAATTCTTTCAAGATGACTGGAGGTTGCTGGTGAAGGTTCTATCAGGAGTGGTGAATGACCTGACTTCAATTTGTATGGGTGGACGTAAGCCCAAGGCCCCAAATACGTAACATTATACATTCCTATTATTCGTTTGCTCCTGTGGGTCATGCTGTAGAATTGCACTATCGTTTGTTTCGCGTAAAACTCCGTAATTCGTAAATGACTTACTACCCAGTTACAACTACGGCGTTTGTTTGGACCGTAATTCGTAAAAGACTTACGTAACTCAACTAACACTCACTTGCAACCCAGTTAGCACTCACTTACAGCCCAGTTACAGTTAATTTTGTGGTCATACAAATTTGTATTATTTTTTATATTAATATTAAAATTTTTTAATATTTATTTTTTAATATTTATTGCAGTATTAAAACTTTTAAAATCACCAAATAGTTAATTTTATGGTCAACTTTTTCACTTACGACTTATACATTATGACAACCAAACACCGTAAAGTACAATACACTTTTCCACTTTACAATTTTATATACCAACCAAACACCGTAAAGTTTACATACATGTAACTCATTTACAATTGTAAAAGACTTTACCAATTACAACTACGAATTACGGCCAGTTACGACAACCAAACAGACCCATGCTGCTAAAAATGGAATTATGTGGGATTATGTGAAGTATATATTCATCATTCAGCTGATGAGATGAGTCATCTCCCAAGTTTCTGCTTGTATAGCTACTACGTACTCAGCGAAAATTAACCACATGATCTACTATGACAACGAGAAATATGAGTATGCGCAGGCTATATATCTTGCAAACTTCTACATGAGACTCACCAGAATTATAAATTAACCCTTTGTTTAAAAGAATCAATCAATCATAATCCCAAGAGGAGCAACCACTCACACATTCAATTCAAGCTGGCTACTGTACTGTTTCATGAGGAGCTGAATCCGAGTACCCGATCCCCTTCCTCGACGACGGGAAGGTCATGAACACCAGGCTGGACAGCACGGCCGCCCCCAGCGGCAGGTTCACCAGCAGCTCCTTCGCGTCCAGCCCGGCATCCGGGAACAAGCACCTCTGAATGTCGGCGTCCCCAAACGTCAGCGCCAAGAACACCACGATGGAGAAGAAGGCGTGGACGTAGTCCAGCCACCGCAGCCTGAACCTCGAAAGGTCGCTGAACATGCCGCTCCTCTCTTTGTCGCTCCCGTCGTAGTTGAACACGTAGAAGCCCTTGAAGGTGGCGATCCCGAAGTAGATCTTGCCGTCGCGGCCTTTGAGGCTGTCGGTGAGCGAGAAGAAGAGGCAGGAGAGGGAGCAGACGATGATGAGGGATGAAGTGAGGTACTTGTTGGAAGGGTAGCATGAGCCCTTGTTGGAGAATGAAGGGGACAGTGCCTGGAACGCGAGGACGGTGCCGCTCGGCAGGAGCTTCACTAGGTTGGCCGCGCTCGATAGCGTCTTGTCGATCACTAGGTTCGACGTTATTGGGCTTGATGTGTTCTTCTCCGGAGTACTACTAGTACTACTACTTCTTGTTTTGGATTTTCGTTCGGGAGTTGGAGAAGAGAGCTCATGGATCTCGATCACCGATGATTTGGCCATGGTAGGAGGAGGAGGAGGATGATGAGGTTGTAGATGGAGATGCATGCTAGCTACAACGTCTGAGCTGGTTAGGTTTTAAAGAGGTTAAATGGTTCAACATTTTGAAAGTTCTAGTTTGCAGACTTTGTCTAGTTTTTGTCCTAATGAGTATCTCTCATGTAGGTTGGCATATGAGAATTTTGGTGAGCTTGACTGGTTGTAGCTATGGAGAGCACACATTTGACCTAGAATTTATGGAAGGATTCAAGTTTAGTTTCAAGAATCGTTACGCATGTTGAACACATAACATATCTATAGCGAGGTATTCGTCTTGACAAGCTGAAAATGCAAGCTAACTGAAAGGATTTCAACACACTATGTGCATGTTTGCAAGCACCAACTGAACACACAAACAAAAGGTGTCAATAGGAGCCATAACAAGATGAGTTTGGCTCATGGGTTTCTTGTAGGCAATTTAGTTAGGCCCTAACCAAAATAGTGTGTTCATGTGTCATCATGTGTAGTATGTCCCCAATCTTTGAGTACAATACAAGCGAATCAGATGAGCCCATCGTCGACGCAAGGATACATACTAGTCCACAAGTACATACGGTGGGCGCTTGAGACTTGTATGCAATATTTGATTGCTACCTGTAATATTGAAGTTTTTTCAAGGCCATACGCTGGCTCAAACAAGATATGGTCATGCTAATTTGTTCAGCAATAAGCTTACATTTCTCTTGGTCAGCAAATTAAGAAGAAAAAGGAAGAGATTTTGTTTGGGACGAATACGAACTTTTTGAAGAATATTCGGTATAATTAGTTTCTTTTTAGGGTATTTCATGGAAGCCTACAGGGATTGATGACATTCTCACATCAGACCTGTTCTAAAGTCAATAACACATTAAAGCCTCAGAATTTCTTGAGCTGAAATCTTGCATCACACCTTGTGTTGTGTGGCTTCTCCTTCATACATGCTTGGGCTTTCTTTGAAAGAGACTCCTACTGAAGTCACCACCAAGTAATCAAATGGATACAGTTAACCAAAGAAATACCAGTCAATATTGGTGTTCTAGTTGATAGTAGATCAATCAAAATATTTAGTTATTTTTCCACATTAATTGGAAGGTGGCTAACTAGAACTTTGATGTATGACCCAATGGTTGAACATTTACATTAGGATTAGGATCATATTAAGTAGGCAATTTATTTAGTTAGACAAGCAAAGATTAGTCATCTTGAACTTTATTTACAACTAGTTTCATTAGTTTTATAGTGTTGATGACCCACAAGCAAACAAACTGAAAGCAAATGTGAGAATGTGACCTTATAATAAGTGAGACTGCACTATTTGGACTTAATATATTATACATTGAAGTTTATGATTTAGTTTGTTATTGAAGGGGCAATAAAATTGCAAGTCTAAGTTAATTTGTTTGAGATTAGACCAAAAAAAAAAAAAACGGATGTCTTTGATTCAAATATTTCTTCTAGGAATAAAATGTTATCACAAAAATAAAAAGAAACATATCATTCTTCTTAAGTTAACATAGTTGACAATGAAATGATATTAGGATTGTTCATACATTACACTTGTGCCAACTCAATATTTAGAATCATAACCGATCACAAAAAAAATATCATCATGGATGTCGTACGTCCGTTGTAGTTGATAGGATCTCATTTTATTATACGTATCGATAAAGATATTGGATGCTTATTTTTTTAAAGAAAAAACCGTGAGGTTGATGAACTCCCAGCATTTCATTAAAAAGTATTTAACGAAACAACCCAAAAACAAGAGATGGGTACAAAGATTGTATGCTTATGTCTTTTACGCAAGTGTGATTGTATGAACTCAAAAGGGCAGCAATTTGTAGGGCCAAACATACTCTTCTTAAAGGTGATAGTCATCATGGCGGATAAAGATTAGTGGGCCGGGCCAACCCTATGGCCTATAACCAGGCCCCAAACTTACCTCCATGCAATGCTTATAGTGTACCCTTTTTCCATATTGATATAGAAGTTGAACCTAACTAGTTGCACCCATGATCATCAATGATTGTTGAAAAGTTTCCACCACCATTTAGAAAGAAAATCTTTGAAATTCGTAATGCCGAAGCCATCTTGATAGTTAAGCATGCTAAATAGGTAGACGGAGGGGGTCCGTGCTTGCAATGCAGAAGCGTAACAAGTCTTAAGTGGTTTCCGGTTGCAATCCAATCGGGCGGAGGAGGGATTTTTCGAAGTTGATTGTAAGACCTGATGTCAGAACAGTCGAGGTTCAATTCTCACCGAGAAAGCATTTAAAAAGCAGTTAAAAAATATACCACTGCGTAAACATTCAAGTTTAAACTCATAAAAAGAATAGAGGCCTATTATAATATAAATATGTTAGCAACATGATGTAGGAGAGCGGAGCCACAAATTAAGGCTCAATAAGGGACCAAACTCAAGTCCCAGTCGACCGCCCGGTCGGTCGAGAAAACCAGCTATGAATCGCCCGGTCGACTGACCTGTCGACCACTTGACAGTAGAGGATGAGCGAAGAAAAGTAAAGGCCGTTGGTCGACCGCCTGATCGACCGACCAGAAGAAGAAGACCCAGCATCCGGTCGACTGTCCAGGACCAGGTGAAAGACCAAAGAGCCCAGTCTCAAATCTAATTCACCGCCCAGTCGACTGTCCAGGATCAGGTGAAAGACCAAAGAGCCCAGTCTCAAATCCGATTCACCGCCCGGTCGACTGATGATATTGAGCAGAGCTAGCGGTCGACCGCCAAACAAATTTCTACTTCTGAATTAGTTTAGGATTTTGTTTTCGGAGGCAAGTTGGATTCCGATTGATTTTATCTTTTCTTATTTTGAATTTAGATTATCTAGATTGATTAGGACTCATTTAATTCCTTTTTTTGAATTTAGAAATAGGTTATATTTTTCTAGTAGGAGTAGTACTCTTTTTGTAAGCCTATACAAAGACCATTGTATTCTTTATTTTGTAATCATCTTTTATAAAATAATTATTCAACCAAAATTGAGTTTATCTCTCCAATTTCTCGTGGATTCGAGTTGTTATTTCTTGCTCGTGGATTCGAGTAAATTACTTGTGGATTCGAGTGTCATGCCCGTGGATTGGAGTACGCTCCTACCGGAAGGTTTTCCCCAGGGTTCGTTGGCAATCTAGCAGGCGTCGTTCGCTTCCTCGCTCCGCATCAATTGATATCAGAGCTTTAGCAACTTTCCAACGATGGCAGGAGATGACGATAGATTGCAAAGCCTTTCTACAAGGATGGGCATTGCTCGAATGAGGGACAATATCATCAAATCTACTTTGGATCGTACGACCCAAGTGATCGAAAGGATATTTTCAAGATTGAGGATCGAAATCTGGCTGATGGTATGTACTAAAGCGGACATGATCGTCAATCACATCAACCACCGCCACATCGGCCACCACCAAGGTATTCTCTACAACATTCTCAATCTAATAAATTTTTTTACAAAGAGGAATTGTGAAGTCCTATCTATTAATACAATGATTTGAAGATGATGGGATGCTTTATAGAACGCGAATGACGTTCGCTAATCCTAACCTTAATAGGAGAGGCAGATTTCCTAGCCTTAATAAGAGAAATATGTGTCCCAATTCTATTTGTGACAAAGGAGGAGGATACTCAATTCTTGATGAGTTTGGAATCCCTTCTTTTGATGGGAATCTTAATGTTGCGTCAACCTTACTTTAGATTGAGAAAGTTGATAAGTTGTTTGGTATGAAATATTTCCATGGAAAACCATATCAAAATTGTGACCTACAAACTTAAAAGAAGGACAACGATATGGTGGATCGGTTGCAAAACATCTGCATGCACCAAGGCAAACCACCAATAAGAACTTAGTGACGGATGAAAAGAATTTGACAAGCCTATAGTCATGCTTTGGAGGAAGAAGAGATGGAGAATCGACCCCGACCATTCATTAAATTTTATCGGTCAAACAAGACTGCAGAGCCACATCAACAACTACCAGTTGACGAGCAGTGAACCAAGAGAGATTCATCAAACCTTCAAGCGACTATCGGCCAAGTCAAATCTTTCGATGAAGTCATGAAGCCTATGTCACCTATTCCTAATTCAAAGGAAGAGAATCCACAACTCATGCCCATATGCAATCAACGCGAATTCTTTGTAGAATTAACGAAATAAAGAAAAGTCTTGTTTTAGAAGAAGTTTCTCCAACTGTTGAAATTCCCGAGGAGGTCGACAAATCATTAGAAGAGTACAAAGGAGTTGGGCACGACAAGCTTTTTGAAGTATTACCACCCATGAAAGATAATCAGCATCATGGTACGGTTATCCTTCATAATTTTTCGAAGATCCTTTCTTGCATATTGAGTTTGTTCAAGATTGCATCATTCATCATTTTCTTAATTGGAACTCGAGAACGAGTTCTTTTGAAGAGAGAGGGATTGATGAAGGAGAGCGGAGCCACAAATCAAGGCTCAATTAGGGACCAAACTCAAGTCCCGGTCGACCGCCCGGTCGACCGAGAAAGCCAACAGAAGATTGTGATGGACTTTTAAATCTCTCATATAAAATATAAAAAAATATTAAATAATTTTTAATCAATAGAATTAATTGCTAGATATTTAGAATTTGACAAGATATGTTTAACAAATCGATATTCCATGCTTAGTGTTCTTCTTATTTGTTGATTTATTTTATTTTAATTTCTTTGATGGAATATTCGATTAAATTTAATATCTTGTGCTTAGGACTAAACTTCTAGGATTTTATACATTTGAGACAAGAAATTATTATTGTGTAATCATTAAATTGAGAGACAAATACCACCACATGAAAAGTAATCTAGGGGATTCTACCCTAAGTGCATGATTTTTCCCTTTGACAAACTAGTTCACACCAACTTCTCAATCTTTTCAACCAATTCACCTAATTTGTGTTAAGATCATTAAGAAACACCTTCCCTATGGACTGACCCTCAAGTGCTACAACAATCTATCGTACACTTGCGGTGATTTAAAACGAGGATAGAATCTCCCCACTAGATAGTAGAATGTAATTTAACACAAAAAACAAAAAATCCACAACTGATAGAATGTAAATTAACACAAAAATCAAAGCACGTAAGAATATTGTAAAAGTCAAATATATGGGTGTTAATATGCAAAAATCCACAACGGATAGTAGAATGCAGTTTAACACAAAAAACAAAAAATCCACAACCGATCCAATGTAATTAAAAAAAAAAAACACACACAAAAAAAAAAAAAAAAAGACGTCGACAGCAGGGTTCGAACCTGCGCGGGCGAAGCCCAACAGATTTCAAGTCTGTCTCCTTAACCACTCGGACATATCGACTTTGTTATCAGCGTGATTAACAAAGCTATAAAAATTATATCATCAATCTTCCATGGGTCACACATCACATCCCACCCTTCAAATTATAGAACAGATTTCGATCATGCAAGCAGGAGAAGGTGGTCCTTTCAGCTCATTCTCTCTGCGTGTTCCATGCCGCATAGCTCGACAGATCACGAGCTGGTTTCACGCTAGAATACCTCCGATCTGCCCAGTTATTTAGGCAGATGAAATAGCGAGGCGAAGTTTCAAGAACTTCTTTTCCTGAGCTCTGAATGAAGGCAATGATGCACATCTCATTTCAAGCATACGCATACATGACACAACTGGCTCTTTTCAGTACCGCCATTGTTATGTATGTTGCAGACCTCCTACAGTCTCGAGAATACTCTTGACACATTGAAATACAACTCCCCAATGAAAATACATACATTCTGAAACTCATTAACTTACAAGGCCAAGAAAATCCTTCTTCGCTCCCCGTCACTCAAAGTTTCTTGCATGATTTCATGGAAAATGCACATATCATATCATTAAGGTACAGAAAAGAAACCACATAACTAAATTCCATTTCCTGTGATATGCAGAAACTCATTTAAGGTAAGATGTAGAGATATAAATTATGATGGAATGAGACCTGCCCAAACATAGAAGCAACTGATATGTATAAACTGCTTATAAAGCCTCCCAAGTTCATTGAGGAACTGACCGTTTTAAAACCAGGGACAGAAACGACCCTTCCAGTTGGCATTATTCACTTCCAAATCACACAAAAAACATTATTCTGAATACTGCAACTCAATATGAGTTTTGGGAAGTATAGGAAAAGCTAAGAGTCAGCAGAGCGAACGAAAATCCGCTTCTCAATGACGGTCCTACAAGACGGGCAATCCTTCATACCCTGCTTCTTGTGAAGCTCGTTGCACTTCGTGCAGACCACTTGGTGGGCACAGGGGAGGAAGACGACAGACATCTCATCTGTTAAGCACATGACACACTCTCGTTCTCTTTGTACTTCTTCTACTTCCTGGAGATCCAAGAACTTAGAGACGAGATGACCGCTGTCCTCCTTTCTTAGACCATCTGCAAGGGGCGAAGCATAGCTACCATCTGTTCCCCATTTAAGTGCCGCAATCTTCGAAAAATCTGTCCTGTGCCTCAGTTGTGCAATCTGCTGTTCAAGTTTCCTGATACTGTCTTTGTATCTCTGCAAATCGGTTTCTGTTTTTAGTTTCATCTCATTCTCCTTTGATCGCCCTGATACCTCAATCTGCTCCCGCTCCTTTCTTTGAGCATTGTGCAGCACAAGGGCTTCCTCCTTCACCTTTTCTTCTTGCTTCCACCTAGCCTGTAAATTTTTCCCAGGAGACAGAATGATAGGTAAAGAAATAAAAGGAAACAAAAACAATGATATATGGCTAGAGAGAGAGAGAGAAGTAGATCACAGCTGAACCTTGTGGTTGAATAGGACGAGAGAATAGGATTAGTAACAAAGCATAGAATTTGCAGATTGTAATATACTCGAGAGTATATAGCCCTTTAGATGCTATCCCATCTCACATCATGTCTTGCTTCGTACTTCAGATGGGTGCACATATGTGCACCGTGCTGAGTTTACCGAGTGTCTGGAGAAAACTAATTGTTCATGCATTTTTTTTTTCTGGACTATAAGAGGTAAAACCAGAATAGGAATCAGATATGGCAACATAAGAAAAATATATCATAAACACTAAGACAGCATTTGGATGTTTTGATAATAATTACAAAAAGTCAGATTTTTCTGTGCTTCCAAGATTTGGAAGTTCTTGGATTTTCAGAGAATCTCTAATATCCATTGATTGCTTGGTTTAAAAGTTATCACATCAAAATGGGAAATAGTACCATTTGCAATGACAAGATAATAAAAAATCTGAAATTTCTACTCAGAAAACAAAATTTTTGATACCACAATTTTAGGAGATTTCCATATTTTTTATTACTTATCCATTAAGCTGACACAAATCACCAATTTCATTTTTCAAAACCCCCTAAAATGACATTTTCCTGATTTTGATAGACATCTGGAAGGAAGCTATCATGTTTTAAAAGTATAAAAATAATCCAAATTTCCATTACTTTTGGAAGTGACTTCAAACTTAAATCTTCGGTTGCCAAGACATTGAGTTGAAAACATGATTTGGTTCCAAAAGAATGATTTCAGGAATTTCAAGATTCTCTCAGCCCAACAGAACTGTTGCTTTAGAAAAACACTGATTCTTCTTTTTAAAAATGAGACAAAAATTGATAATTTTGCAGTTTGAATGAAAATCACTGTCACACCATTAAACTATGAAAATTAATTTTGAAATGGATTGACATCCATTACATTCTCAAGGATGTTTCGTGACAAATGAGAGAAAATATAATTAAATTGTGAGCACCTTTTCAGAGTCAAGGATTCTTTCCTTGAAAATCTCATCATATATTCTTCTATTTTATGACATTCTATATATGTTGCAACGAACTGATATGCTTTAATACAAATTGTTGTGGATCGGCGCCGCAGAAAAACAACATTGTCGCGCAACGAGAAGAAGAGATAAGATATTCTGAAGTAGAGAAAATCAACACACAATTTAACATGGTTCCATCGATCAAACAGATCGTGTGTACGTCCACAGGAGAAGATGAGAGAAACTTTATTAAACTTTGATGGAGTACAATAAGAAACACTTACACCTCTCGCTGAGAAGATTACACAGCGAACCCTTATGACTAAAACTTCTCTTACGAATCTTTCACTTTTCCTTGAATTACACTTTTTAGGAATTCTTAATTCATTGTTCTTTGAAGGCTACCCCCAAAGAGTTATTTATAGACTATAAGACTATTCTAGTCTTACACAAACTCAATTAATACGAACAGTCCCGCCTCAGAGAAAAAGAAAACTCGAATCCAACTCGAACTGGAAACAAAACTCGAAAAGAAAACTGCCAGAACCGCCATTAGTCGACTATACTGATGTATTAGTCGACTACACTGATACAGCCACCTTACCTGAGATCCTCATTCTCTGTTACAATACCAGTCGACTTATGAGATGTCATTAGCCGACTACCTCTAGCCATTAGTCGACTAGCATGTGCACTAACTGTGCAAACTTATCCGTTCTTAATCTCTGAAGCTTCGTCTACATTCACGACATATTCCAGTTATAATCCTAACAATCTCCATGACTTGAATACGTCTAAGTCCGAGAATAGCCACCATACTCCATGTGCTCACATCTATGCACAATTGAATAACTCTTGACTTCATCTCTATCTCACTCCTTCTTCTCCATAAGCCCCTCATGAGATTCACAACTTGATTAGATCGAATAAGTTCAGGCCCGTCCTGAATTTGATCACCCAATGATCTCCTTGCTTCGCACATGATTTGTGAGAATTTGCTCCAACATAGGAGTAATGAACTAGATTTTCTTGAAGTGCACCGTCGTCGCCTAGTTCCAATCTGCCTTCAGGGTAAAACTGAACATCCGAACTCGAAACCATCGTAGTGTCCGATTGTTCCACAACGTCCGATCTTGAAGCCGAGGACAACTGCAATCCACCAAATATAACCTCCGAATTTCGCAAAATGTAAATATTGCCAACACGCTCGGCCTGAAACTCCACATGGGCATCTTTCAAAACTTCTATAAGACCACCATCAGAACTAAAATTGAACACTTGTACCTTGATTCAGGAACATGATAAATGTCTTGAAGAGTAGTGATACATCCATCATGCGAAAAAAACTGGATAGTTCCTTCGCCAATCACCTTACTCGTACTAGAATTTCTCATGAAGACCTCTCCCCCCTTGAACCAAAGTGTATGAGGAGAACATCTTCCTATTGGAACTCATATGCTATGAACATCTAGAGTCAATGATCTATCTATCTTTGTTACCGACCAATCTGTCTGTAATAGATAGAACGTCACACTTATCTTCATCCCCTTCAGCCAATTCAGTGGTATTAGTATCTTATTGTTTCTTCTTTGCGAGTCCAATAATCAGCTCTAATGTGCCCCTTCTTGTGACACCAACTGCACACCAAATTCTTGTGTTTTGGATTACTCGTGGAACTTTCATTATTATTCCTACTTTGTAAAGTGAGTTTTCCTGGAATCATCGCGATAAGACTTACCCATCAACTGGTTGTCAATTTGTCCTTATTGAGCATATATTCTGACCTCAATAGTTAATTTGCCTCCATAAATGATAATTTCCCTAAAGCTCTTGTGTGAAGAAAGTTAAAAAAATACAGTAATAGAAGTGCTTGATCCTCATCTTCTATCTTAACCTCTATCTTATTTAAATCATTAATAATAGAAGAAAATTTTGCAATGTGAGACTTGATATGTGTACCTTCATGCATGCGAAGAAGAAAGAGACGCTGCTTCAGAATTAACCAATTCGCCAACGACTTCTTCATATAATGATCATGAAGTCGCTCCCACCGAGGATGATGTTTTCTCCGAAAAAACTTATCCAATACTTCGTCCTCCAAGCAAACTTGAATAGCCGTCAAGGCTTTCTCATTCAACTTCTGTCAAGTTTCTTCATTCATGTTTTCAGGCTTTTCTCCTGTCTGAGTAGTGCTTTCTTCAACCCGTTCTAGGTCAGGATGACGTTCATCCTAATCTGCTACCTGCTGAAATTGATGACACATCAAACTTCTGAATATTGAACTTGATTGCAGACATTTTCATGTTGACTTTGCTCTGATACCAATTGTTGCAACAGACGGGTATGCTTTGATACCAATTTTTACGGATCGGCACAGCGGAAAAACAAAATTGTCGAGCAACGAGAAGAAGAGAAGATATTCTGAAGTAGAGAAAGCCAACACACAATTTAACGTGGTTCCACCGAACAAACATATCGTGTGTACGTCCACGGGAGAAGGGAGAGAAACTTTATTAAACTTTGAGAGAGTACAATAAGAAATACTTACACCTCTTGCTAAGAAAATTACAAGCCCTTTGATGGCCGCCTAGAACTGTGAACCTTTATGGCTAAAACTTCTCATGAATATCTTACTTTTTCTTGAATTACATCTTTTAGGAATTCTTAATTCATTTTTGTTCTTTGAAGGGCACCCCAAGGGTTTATTTATAAACCATAAGATCATCCTAGTTCTACACAAACTCCATCAATAGGAACAACACCGTCTTAGAGAAAAAGAAAACTTGAATCCAATTTAATCTGAAAACAGAACCCGAAAAGAAAATTGCCAGAACCGCCATTAGTAGACTATACTGATGTATTAGTCGACTAACATGAGATCCTCATTCTCTGTTGCAATACCAAATGACTCTTGAGATGCCCTTAGTCGACTAACTCTTCATTAGTCAAATACTCTTGGCATTAGTCGACTAGCATGCACACCAACTGTGCAAACCTATTCGTTCTTGATCTCTGAAGCTTCGTCTGCCTCACGACGTATTACAGTCACAATCCTAACAATATTTAGTGCAAACTCTTGGGTGTTTCCTAATGGACTCATGTAGGGTTACAAAATGGCTAATGCATACATTTGAAAAATGGAAACTTATATATGAGTTGGGTCCCAATAGTACCAAACCTCGCATGTTTGATCACAAGAAAGCATTGAAGCCAAAAAAAGAATATCATAGTTTATCATGCCATTTAGGGGCCTCAATAATTACAAAGGAGCGATCTAGAAACTACTTTAAAATA
The DNA here is from genome assembly GCA_038442645.1 of Agave tequilana. Classification (NCBI taxonomy): domain Eukaryota; kingdom Viridiplantae; phylum Streptophyta; class Magnoliopsida; order Asparagales; family Asparagaceae; genus Agave; species Agave tequilana. The sequence goes on from JAVJIF010002690.1 coordinate 246,001, forward strand.
ATCTACAGAAATCAAAAAAAAACTTGGTGCACAGCACTAGCATAGCCAAACAGAAGAATGAGGTAACAAAGTCAACAAACTAATTGTTAGTGGGTAATTTTGAAATGTCAACCAGTTAATTTCCCTTTTCCATCAATGATCCCATTAAGTTAACTACTTCAGTTTCATTTGTAGATGAAGTTTAATAGTGGTATTTTGGGATATAAATAAACCATAAAAACCATAAATAAAATACGGTTCCCGCATCATGCTTTTAGACATATTATCTTGTTTAGATCTCTTAGATTCATGGCTTGCTACACGTTTACTTGCCAAGACAAAACATCATTACAGACTGAGAATCATTTGGTACAGGAAAATGAATGAAACAAGCATTGTAAAGGCCAACAATGGAGGCAAGGACAAAGGATAGCTCAAGATACTAATCATTATTTTCTATTTTCTCGGTAATCATGTCCTTTTGGTGTTACCTCTCATCCAAGTTTCATCTCCCTAGTCAAGCTTCTAATTGATGAAAAATATATAAAACATTTAAGCAACCATTTGTAAGAATATAAACACTCATCAAGAGACAAAGGAGATGACTAGGTGCGAATCAATCCGCTGATTTACACAGGATTATGGGTTGTCAGGAATAAAAAATCCGATAAACGGGAAGAAGTAAACACATCATGGAAACAATTACCTCGAGTTGATTTCGATGCTCCTTAGCTTGCTCAAGTTGCTGCTGCAGCTGAGACAACTTCTTCTTCTCAGTTGCAAGCTCTTCCTGAAGCTGCACTTTTGCCTTTCCCATGACCGGAACTGTTTAAGGGTCTTCATCTCCCTTTTCAAAACTTCCTGACAACTGGCTGCTGATTCAGCAGTCCGCAACTTTGCAGCCTCCATCTCTTTTCTCAGCTCAGTGTTCTCTCGTTCCAGCTCCCTAGCGTCAGCGTTAGACTTTTCCACCTGAGCACTAGCCTTAGATAATGCAATCTCCATATCCGCAAGCTTCTTTCTGGTGTTCTCCTCTAAAGACTGCTTCTCCTTCTTAAGCCGGGCAACTTCCTCCTTCTCCTGTCGCAGATTTTGTAAATCAGATTTGTCTTTGGCCAGCCGACGTGCAGCCTGCATCACCTTCTGCTGGGCCCAGTCTGACCACTCCTGCAGATGGGCCTCCAATTCCTTCACACGAGGAATTAACTTTTGTAGCATCTCATCCATCTTGTCCTGTGGGATACAATTTCCAGATGGGAACCCAGCCTCAACAACACCACTACCTCTACCATTGCTACTGCTGCTTGTAGAAGGCAGAGATAAAGATAGTTCAGTGTTTGTGACCGGTAAGGGAGACGGAGTGTTATGAGTTGTTTTCACAGGCCCATCCCTGAATGAAAGATTAAGAGTTGGATCAGCTTGCAGTGTATCACTCCCAACTGCTTTGTTTAGCTTCATCAATGAATTCTTCATGTTAATGGCATTGGAATCTGATATGGCCCTGCACTTCTTGTCCAAGAGCAGACCACCCAAACCATTGTGTTTTCCTGCCCTCATAGTTGTTGTTTTTGTTGTCCCAAACATACGGTAGCTCTTATCCATATGAAATGTTTTCGAATGACGGGAGTTGGAATCCCTCTTCGAACCAAAATGGCCTTTCTTACCACCAGATGGCTTTCCTTCTGGCACAGAAGACTGAGATATATATAAAGATGATGTTTCCTCTATGACACAATCCAATGAAGCATTGAATTCTTTAGCTTCGTTTAGGCTGGAAGACGGATTATGAGCATTGATTGATGCTGAGAATCTCCCACAAGGTAAGCTCGGGATCCCTACCACAGTGGGCATCCAAGGCTCTGAAGTGGTCTGAGGATACGGTAGGACGATGTTTGGCTTATCAGAACCCAAAGCATTCAATTCAGACATAGTCTGGATAGTAGAACTACAAGAGTTAGACTCTTGTTCTAATTGGGAGGCAGTTGAATTAACCAAGATTTCTTCACTCCTTACACAGCTCGAGGGATTGCAGTCTATAGCACAAGCATGAGACACATTCATGTCACAAATCAGCAACTGCCACATCGCATCTCCTCTACTTAAGAAAGGCCGGAATTCTCTGAGGACATTCACCATCTCATTCAATATGCTCCTCTCCAACTTCTTCAACTCCTCGGGAGAATTCTCCCTCAGAGAAGAAGAATCCACCTCCTGCCCGCTCTTCAGAAACGCCCTCGCATTCTCCACAATGTTTGAAACCGTGTCTTTAGGACCACAGCAAAGCCCCGCACTCAACACGGCATATGTGGCAATCTCCTCAGTGCACCCAGGAGCAGAAGCCATTATCCCTTTAACCGCAGCCTTAAATATCATGTCCAGATTACTCAACACAGTCTCTTCGAGCTGGGACTCGGTTTTATCGATCCAATCAGCTTCTTGAAATTGCTCTTGTTCTAGCTCTTCTTCTCTCAAGGGACCATAAGCATGGTTTCTACACATACTGCACATGCCGGGCTGGTGTTCCACGCTGATTGGGTCCACTTCCAGGGGTCTCTCCATTGGGAACAAATCGTAGTTTTGGCAATCGGATTGTTGTGGGGATGAGATCAAAATTGGGTCAGTGATGGGTGGATCGGCCCGAAACTTCCTCTTGTTTCTACTTCCCTTTTCTTGAATTGAGACCGAAGAGGCTAACGGGCTACTTCCCCTAGCAACCATTGTAGCCATTTAAACAATGAATTCTCGGGTAAAATCTCAATCTAATAATCTTGAATGCAGTATCGAAATTCCGGTTGCAGATCAACAAAAATGTAAAGTAAGGGCAGAGGAGCCTATCAATAAGTAGAAACCAATCAAAAGATTGATGGAACTGGGATTGATAGGCAGAATTAATTCATAATAAGAGGAAAAAACACCAAAAAAAACAAAAAAAAAATGGGTCAGAGCCAAACCATAGACTGATTGGTTGCAGAAATCAGAAATTGGGAACTCAATTTTCCTGCATCAAAGCAGTTGATTCAATCAAAAATAGAACAACCCAGATCAGAAAATAAATTAGAAAAAGGCACTAAACCGGTCAAAAACAAATACCCAGATATAATAATAGGAATTAATCATCAAAACGCATCCATTAAAGATGATCTAATAAGCATGCAAGAGCTCCACACAACAACCCAAATAGGAAAAAAAATAAATAAAAAGAAAAACAAAAGAAAGGATTTTTATTCAGGATTCGAGATCAGAAGAGAGAGCAGTCTCATGGGCAGAAGGATCAGGACCCACCCAATTTGAGCTCGGAATCGATGGAGCGATCGGTCGATCGATGGGTCGAGAAGAGATCAAAGAGTCAGACGACGGAGGCGCAGAAAGAGGTTTTTTTTTTTTTTTTAATGCTCTGAGCGTTGGAACAAGCCACCCCGCCTTTTTTCTTTCTTTTTAGGTAATATAATATTTTTTATTATTACTTTCATCCTTTTTCTCCTTTTGTTTTCTTCGCCTCAATTTTCCACATGGTGAGTGTGTGGGTGTGCGTGCGTTCGTGCGTGCGTGTGTGGTGGGTGGGTGCGTGTGTGGGTGGGTGCGGGGAATAATTTTGAGATGTGTTATAATTTTTTATTATATAAGCTCGTGTGATATATGAATTTATTAAAAAGATAAAATAATATTTTCTATTATATCAGATGCAAATCAGGAATAAATTTATAAAAAGAAAAACAAAATAAAAGAGGGTCTAAAGCAATATATGAAAAATTAGAGCAGACGGTAGCCTGACTCATGAAAAATTAGAGCAGACGGTAGCCTGACTCAGCCAACAACTACTTCCGCCCTTGTCTTACTATGATAACTAGTGTATTATTTGCGACAGAAAAATTACAATAGTCCCAATCTCCTACAAGTTTTTATCTAAATCTAAGCTTTGATTAATAACAAGCATATTCACCGAATAAGACCACACTTGCTTTTGTTTTTTGTTTTTTTTTCCTAATTTATTATTATTATTATTATTAATATTATTATTATTAGATTTTTCTTTGCTTGTCTACTTACTCCTGCAGTCAATGCTAACATGTCAATTTTATGTGCGTATGAGTTTATAAAAAATACCTTGCACGAAATATAATGCATTTTTTATAAAATGACACACGCATACAAAAACATTCGTGCATGCACAATGTTAACTGGATAATAATAATAATAAAATGCTGATTTGGCTGGTAGAGAATAAGGTAAATTACATAAAAGATACCCAAATTCTACACAAGCTTTTCTTTTTATTTTTCAACCACAGCTATTTGACGCCGCAAAACTGTTATCTAACTTAGGTACCGTTTGAAATCAATAATTAATAACCAAATTGTTCTTGTCAAAATCGATGAAAAGGGATTTTCTCCTGTGACTCATATAAAAATTTTATCTGTTCGTAAACTGTTATCTAACTTAGGTACCGTTTGAAATCAATAATTAATAACCAAATTGTTCTTGTCAAAATCGATGAAAAGGGATTTTCTCCTGTGACTCATATAAAAATTTTATCTGTTCGTCTGTCTTCATCCGAGAGAGAGAGAGAGAGAGAGAGAGAGAACACGTTGACGCTCTCCTCCTTCTTTCTCTCTCAGCTTCCCTCATTCTTCCTCTTCCTTCTTCCTCTCTCTTATCTTCCTCTTCCTCCTGACTGATCGATCAGTTTTTTATCGATAGTGACGGTATACTAGTATATAATTCTAACTCAGTAGATGAGCTAAGAATGTTCTTTTTTGTGTTAACTTTCACCTTTCTCCTGCATCCCTATTCTTCAAATCATGAATCCAATCTTTTTATCACATCTTACCTTCTCAAAACTTAACCCTCGTCAGTAAATCTTCACTACCTACAAACCCCCCCACCCCAACCCATCCCAACCCAACCCAAAACACACACACACACACACACACACACAGAGAGAGAGAGAGAGAGAGAGAGAGAGAGAGAGAGAGAGAAGAGAGAGAGAGAGAGAGAAGAGAGAGAGAGAGAGAGTGTGTTTTTTTTTTTCCCCAAAACATTTGGATTAAGAGTGCTAAATCAGGTTGAGGGACCAGGCAGAGGAAAATGAAATGATGGTATTTTAATCTAAATAATTGGTCACGTGCTTAACGTGTGCCTTTTCAACCCAAAAACTAACATCCCTAAGCTGCTAACAATTATGGAGTCTCAGATACCAATGGTGAAATAATTAAAGTTTGGGTACCTTTCATGGAACTTGATCAAAGCTGGGTACTTTTATGCAACTTACCCTAGAAAATATCTGCCTCTCCGAGCACACGAAAGGGTGATCATTCTGAAACATTTTAATTGAGAGAAAAATATTCCATGAAAATATGGAATGTAAAACAAAAATTGACGTTAATAGGGTTAATTGAGAGTGAAACAAGAATTCATTTTGAAAGATGATATGCCAGCATTAATGTCAATTCTAAAAGAAAGACATACCTCAAATAATCTATGCAAATGTTGAAAGTATGGTTGGTTATACAAAGTTGTTTATCTATTGGAAGACTATAGATTGTATTTTAGCTTCAAATTTTCAAACCCACATCACAAAATGAGCTTGGACTGTGAGAGTATGAGTAGGTTTTTCAACCAGATGATAATTGTATGTATGAAAAAATAACTGTAACTATGCTTTTAGTGATTTTTGTATATACATTCATTGTCATATTCGTTTTGAGCTTATCTATGATAGGAAGATCAAGTTTCTAACAGATTTCTCAGTTGAAGTAACCTCTTAATTAAATTCATGAAGTGGGTTAGCAGATACAACAATTACAAAACCAGATTTTCAAGATCAGAATCACAACAAGAATCAGTTACAGAGATCAACATCACAACAGGAATCTGTTATTTCATGATCATCTCCATGATCTTCTATCTTCTCCTGTAGCAAACTGTAACAAACTGATATATTTGTAACAATATAAATAGAGTAGAGATTTACATCACAATGGTGGACTGTGGTTTGAAATCATTGCCAGTCTATTACTAACTTCTTTATGGTATCAGAGTCATCATTCTACTGAAAAATTTATCCAATCCTATACTCCACTGAAATTTACCATTCGTTCTCGATGGATACTTCCGCACCAAACTCCAGTGCTGTTGTACCCAACCTCACCGGCTTTCTAAAGATCAGTCTTGATCGGTCTAATTATCCATTATGGTTAGCCCAATTCTCTCTCATCCTCAACATGAAGAGTCTAATGAGAATTGTGGATGGAACTGTCAAGTGTCCATCACAGTTCAAATTAGGTGACAACGGTGTGACAATCACCGAAGTCAATCCAGCGTATGAAGATTGGCGGCAGAAGGATCAACTTGTATTGAGTTGGATCAATAACTCACTCACACCTTCAGTACTCTCCATCGTGACATGCTCCAAGTCCTCACATGAGATATAGGTGTCTCTTGAAAAATAGTATGCTTCTCAATCCCACGATCACATCATGCACCTGCGCTACGAGTTGTTCAACACCAAAGGTGAAGGCCTCTCTATCACAAACTTTGTGGATAAAGTTACCCACATTGCCGACAATCTGGCCTTGGCTGGAAAACCAGTTGACGATGACGATCTCGTCTCCATCATCATGAACAACATAGGTCCGACATTTGAAGCCACTGTGAGCTCCGCACAAGCTCGGGACATGCCGATTTCTTATGATGATCTTGTGGCTCTTCTTCTTGGTGCAGAACTGAGGATGAAGTCACACTTGAATGTTCACCTAGAGGGGGGGTGAATAGGTGATGGCTAATCTAATGGTCACTTAATGCCAAATAATGCGGAAGCTAAAAGCAATTATGACCTAAACAAATTATTACACTAAACACCACGTATAACCAAAGAGTGTTGCCGAATTCCCCGCGAAGGGCTCTGGACAAACTCCTCTAGATTCCCCTTGAATTGGTTGAGGTGCCACGTTGGCTCTCTTGGTTAAATACAAGTGTTAGCAAACAACCCAAGCAAGTATATCAATTAAGCACAATGTATATCAAGCATGTAAATGAAAGCACAATAAATAGCATGCAAGATATAAAGTAAGGGGGAGAGAGATAAAAGGCAATCGCAAACACAAAGGGTTTGTTTCGAGATTCGAGCACACTTGCTCTACATCCCCGCCTTCGACACACGAAGGATTTTCATTATGCAAGATCCCAATGGATCTCTCCTCGGTGCCGCAACACCTACAAGCCCTCGGACTCCCTAGTCCCGTACAAACGCAAACCCCACAAGCTTGCCGAGGCCCCACCTCAAACACGGAGTTCGCACCCGAACTCGAAACAACGCGGACACACACGTCCGCCTCCTCAAAGAAACAAGAAATGATCTCTTGGTGATCTAAACACTTTGATCACCAATAAAGGCTCTCACTACAACACTCCTATAAGATGAATAGCAATGGATAGCTCAAGTGTTTGTGTGAGAAAAACTAGGATGAGAATGGTGGAGGAAAACTCAAGAAGATATCTTTTTAACACTCTTGATAAAACTTCCCTTTTTGATAGGAAATATTTGCTCTCTATTTTGTGGAGAAAAACTTCTGAAAAGAGTGGGAAAAACTGGCTCTAAAACAATCTCCAAATCTTGAAGAAAACAGCCCCCAAATGACCCTTTATATAGAGTCTGAAAAACTAGCCGTTGGGGCTCTGTCAGAGCTGCCGGTTGACCCGCCCGGTCAACCGCCAATGGTCAGAAATCCGACCGTTGGAGCCACGGTCGACCACCCGGGTCGACCGAGCCACTGGAGCAGAGAGTCAAACTCTCTGTCGGTCGACCCGTACGGTCGGCCGAAATTTCCAGAGAGCAGAGCTCTCTGGAGCGGTCGACTGATCCGGTCGGCCGTCCTCCAGTGCACAAAGGCATGCACGTCTGTGTAAGTCAGTCGATCGAGCCGGTCGACCGACTTCAGACCAAGTCGACGATACAGTTGACTTGCTGAAGCCTGAAAACTGTTTTTCTGGGATTTAAAAACTAAGTCTTTTTGGTTGAAATAAAATCCCATAAATACATAGAAATTCTACAAAAATAGTTTTACCAATATACTTTGATATACAAACATGCTTGCACAAAATCAAGGCATGTTATAAAAGATTGGACTATTTTTGTAACATGAAAATATTTGGCTCATGATAAAAACTGTTTTTCCAAAACAATATTGTTCCAAAACATATTTTTCCAAATCTTCATCAAATACAAAAACAAGATATACTTTTAAAGCATAGTGTGTATGGATATGATCCACTACACAATCAAGATGGAATATCTATGTTTTTGACAATAAGCATAAACTTGGTTTTGGTTGTAAGATGTAAACATGAATACCAAAAACCAAATAGTATTTTGTCACAAAGAAAAATCTTTTCTAAACTAAAAAATCTTTTATGAAAACAATTATATCAAGAGTGTGTGTGTATATGTACTTGAGCAATCCACCAACTATTCTATCCTTTACATTTTATCTAAAAACAAAAACAAAATCTTATACCTAAACACAAGTCTTGATCTTGAAGTCTTCCCTTGAAGTCTTCTCATCATCTTGACTTGGTCCAAACTTGATCCAAAAGCTCCTTGGATCACACCGTGCTAACTGCAAATCTTGACATTTTATCCTTTGTTGAGCTATGCACCTACTAAGATCTTGATAATGAATCTGTCACTAATTAAACACAAGATCATTAGTAAACATAACTTCATGAGTTGATCATCATCAAAACTAGGGTGATAGGCCTTTGGGCCAACAACACTCTTATCCAGCCCTTGATGCTACCCCAACAACATTGTATGCTCGTATACAATCTGTGTCCTCGAGTCAAGGCTACAACAACGAGGTCGCAGAGCCTCCTTCTGTGGGCGCGGGCGTGGGCGCACCAATTGCTCATCATTATCATCTGCCCTATCTTCGAAGACTGCGAGCGTGGTCGTGTGTCAGATCTGCAATCGTCGTCGGCACACGGCATTAAACTGCTACCATCGAATGGACCATACCTACGAAGGGCGTGTCCCAACTAAACAGCTCTCAGCCATGACACAACCGGGCCACCTACCAACACTGATGCATCCACTTGGGTCACAAATACTGGGGCATGCAACCACATCACCAACGATCTTGCAAACCTTACGGTTAATGACTCCTATCGTGGAACTGACAAAGTTGTTGTGGGGAATGGTGCATGTTTGCCCATATCTCACATTGACTCATATACTTTTTAACATAACTCTTTTGCATATAAGCTTTCCAATATCCTACATTGTCTTAATGTTTCCACTAATCTCCTCTAGGTTCATCAGTTTACCCGTGACAATAACTGCTTCTTTGTGTTTTTTCACGATTTTTTCTATATTAAGGATCTAAAAACGGGGAAGACGCTTTTCCGTGGACCAAGTAATGATGACCTTTATTCCATGAACATCCACCACCAAATTTCTACTGCTAAGAGTCGTCCTTTTGCTTTTCTTGGTACTCAAGTTGCTGCTCAAGTTTGGCACTCTCGTCTTGGCCATCCTGCCTCGGCCATCGTCTCCAAATTGTTATCAACATCACAACAAGAATCTGTTATTCCCATGATCATCTCCATGATCTTCTATCTATCTATCCAAACATGATCGATAAAATCATTACCAAATTTTAGCTCGATAAAAAAAAAATTTAACAAGTCTATACATAGTGAAAAAAAAATTATAAATAAGCACAGTAAACACTGTTTCATTCAACTTCACAAGAATGAACATCAGCTTCTTGTTACAACCAAATCCAAGAAGATAAGATCAAGTTACACTAACAATAGGAATTTAAGATGTTAGGATTTGGCGAGATACAATTTACAACAAATTCTCAAAAAACTCAAAATATTCAGTAAACAGCGAGCTTATGCCTTGATCTTTTAATACACTAAACCACAGACAAAATAAAAATAAAAATAAAAGGATAGATTTTTTGTAACTAATACATAACACAGCAACAGTGCAATAATGGCTTTCCTGATGCTGCCAATAACAGATACTGAAATCATATATAATTTTCTCCAGCCATCTACAAACACACTTGCAGGAAATTCACACAGCCTTCCACATATGCCACCATAGGAATAAATGGAAAGAATGATTTGCCTTTCTATAGAAACATCTAATTTACTGTAACATACATCTCAAGAGTAGGAAGTTCCACTTATCCAGCACAAGCCGGGGAAAAAAATGCACAGAAACCTGACACGCACAGCAGCGACTTGGCGTACAAACATGAACAAATATTTGTTTCTGGACGTATAAAATTATGTACATACATAGCTCGAACTGACGTATACAACTACATTATACCCACAAATGCTTATCCTTTTCCTCTATGCGCTACTATCTTGTTAGTTTAGGCAGCACGAACTTCTATTTGGTGCCTGGCAGTGTGATCATTGCGAGTTTTAGCAGCTGGGTCAGGATTCGTTAGCGTCTGCCATCTTTATAGTTAGTCTGGCTTGGTGTACTCGAGAAGCATGTGTGGCGACCTGTAAATCTTTACAAGCGTCCAGTAAAGGACTTCTTCAACCTCCAATTCACCCTCTGCCCTTGCAGCATAGATGTCTTCACATATTGCTATCAGCCTACACCCAAGTGAAAAATAAAAGAAAAGAAAAATTAAGTCATGTGCTTAAAGACAAAACCGATAGGATATTTAATAGACCTTCTAATACAACATGAGGATAATTGATCCTAGAGATGAAGTAAAAGAAATCAAAATAAGGAAAATGATACGATTCCTGGAAAAAAAAAAAAAATTCTCCTTTGTTTTATTTTTCTTCAAACAGCCTTACGAAACATTGCTCAGGGGTAAAGTGAGCAAAATAAACTGTAAATTAAGTCATATGCCGATATGCGTAAAGACAAACCCGATAGGGCATTGAGGAGATATCAATTATATGCTTAAAGACAAACTGATAGGGCATTTTAATAGATCTCCCAACGCACCATGAGGACAATCATCGATGAGACGAAGCAAAAGAAACGAAAAGATGTAAACAACCCCAGAAAATATATTATTTCTCCTTTATCTTATTTTACTGCAGGCAGCCTAATGAACACCGCTCATGGCTTAGTCGGCAAAAGGAACCACAAGATGCCTCATATGTTGCAAGACTGTTCTCTAGTGAAAAATATAAATCATAAAACTTGAAGTCCATCCCACATCACAGTATCAAGGAAGTTGATTATTTGTAAGTGAAAGAAACTACTAATTTCCTCTTAGTTATTTGTTAAGAAGGCACCAAGTGTTCATCAAAAATGGCAAATGAAATAAAAGAACATTCTAAATAAATAACATGTGTAGTACAATCATAATGTTAAATAAAACATTTTGCTGACCGATGGACTCTTCCTTTCTTTTTGAAGGTAAATATGCACATACTAAAATATTCAAAATCTGTACTATACTCCTAATCCCTCATCCAGTCTCAACTAATCCTGCATCAGATTCTACTCACATCTCAGGTCTCAACTAATGATTCTAACCCCATGTTGATTCCCCACTTAACCAATAGAGTTACATTAGCATCATTAGCTTCAGCCTGGTACCTGTACCGCTGCATCAATGAGATACGCAGGATAATTCTCCGTTAGTTTATACAAAAAGTTCAATCTGTTGCTCCTTTCCCTACTATTTCTCTCTTGCATTATGGACATCAAGAGAGTGCAAAAGCATTCTAGAAAAGGTAAACATTTATCCTTTACAAGGAACTCCATACAAGCTGAATAAGATCATCTAGGATTAGAAGAGATGATTCCTATAATCTAAACTGAATGAGATCACAAGAAACAAGGTGCATTCCCAAGCTGATCACCCGATGTAATTTTTCTTGTTGGTCATATATGGCTGCCATTTTGAACATGCAATAACTGAATTTAGGACATAATTTTGGGATCACAAATTATACCACCAACCTAGTGCTTCCTTGGAAATCCTCCAGAACTTTTTATAGTTAATATATAGCTGAAGAATATATACATTTATCCACACTTCAATCTTAGCTGAAGATGTTCCCTGAAGATATGCTCCATCAGTAACAAAATTTCCAACCTCTAGTTAGCAACTCAATTACTGCCAAAATGTTCTAACAATCCTAGAGATTCATTCACATGCCAGTCCAGCTTCAAAGCACAAATATGTTCATCCCCGAAACTTCATTCCGGTTTGCTTACAAGATCTTTCTGCCGTGCCACCAAGTTTCTTTTTTTGGATACAAGGTTCTACATTCTGGTTTGCTTCAACTTGACTTCTAAAGTTAATATAATACAAAGACAACTGTTGGATGCCATAAGAAGAGTCTATTTTCCAAATAGCCTTCATCCGTGGAGCCCACAGAAAGCCTCCACCTAACTTCATACCAGAAACTTCTTTGTTCATATCATTAAATCTGCTGAGTCCCAAGCTATATTCCTCTTAGTCTTACCAAATTATTGCAGTTGATACTACCCTTCCAAGTTGACACTACCCTTCGAAATGAAAATATAACATGTCCCTCCCTATTCTTCCATATCCTTCTAAGCAACATCACTGAAAACAATAAATAATGATATAATCACCGATCATTCAAGTAGTCACATTGTTCCTAAAACAATTAGTTATTCTTCCATCCTTCGTTGCTATTCAAGAGACCTCCACAGTCCCTAACCTCGATATCTTAGCAGATTCAGAAGTCCCAGGTACCTCTATCTCTATGAAGAGCATGCCTTTGGCAACCGCTGCCCTTTCTCCCCATCAACAATTAGTAGTTCAGCATTATCTATACAGAAGTTTGACATCCTTGTAGCAATTTAAGGAATATCAGTGTAGCAATTTATTATTTGTTTTAAACACTTCAAGAGTTTCATAGTTTGACATCCTTTTTCGACATTTGTTTCTTAGTTTTTTGCATAGTTTAAAATCTCAGTATCGGCCAATGATTTTAGTATTAATACTGTCAATATCGTCCATCAATATCAACAATATTGGCCATATCAACAATATCAGTCTTAATATTGGTTGGTATTAAAGGGTTAAAATCGCATTGGACAACTTAAAACTCATTGCCATATTGCCGATACATATAGGAATTGGCTGATATTTGAAACCATGATCTTTTTTTTATTACAAACTCTCAATGTCATGCATCTTAACTTTCAAGGGGATGTTATATATAATATGTAATTAACTGACTATAGAGTAATTTAGTCATAGAGTCCTAATAGTATTTTGTGTTTTATAATCACAGTAGCATTACAAATCATCATTTGAGTAGGGATTTGATTTGTATGAGGTCTATATGAGAGAATTTCCCACGTTTTAAATAATTCTATTTTGTACTTCCTTCCTATTAAATATGTAGTCCTTTGTCCTTTTTCAGTCCTAAAAGGGATCTCGAACAAAGGCTGATTATAAAAATTCCTGAAATATATAAGCAACAGCTTGACAGATTTTATTCTCTGTCTATCCTTTCTTTGCTAATTTCTCAAGAGGTCCAAGCTGCAGAAGTACACTATTTTTTCCCCTTCAGAAGTCAAATTTCATTTCATGTTTGCTATTCTTTTCCCTCATTGTGGACTATACACACAAATCAAAGCCCTTCATTTACTAGGACGCAGAAAAACATGCCATTTATGCATGCCTTTACCATCAGAACAAGCTCTTTTAAACTCATCTTGTCGGAGCAACCCATTGGTAGCATTGCTCTAGATCAAACCTTATCTTTTATATTCTAACACGCATCCACAAAATATTCTCGGTATGCTTAGTCTAATAATACAATCAATTAAGAGTTTTGGTTTGCTAACGTAGTATCAGAGCGATAACCTTAACTCTAACCCTAGCCATCTTCTCCTCTCTCTCTTCTTCACCACCGCCGCAACCCGAAAGGCCTTCCCGTGTCGTCTTCACCTCACAAGGCCTCCGAGACCCTCGTCTCCATCTCGTGATCCTTCCCTGAGCCCTGTTGCTGCGTCGTGAGGCCGCCATTTGACTCGCCGACACCTCGCGAGTCCTTCCTCTGCCTCGCTAACGCCCTGTGAGGCGTCCATGTACCTCGTTGAGGCACGCCGAGGCCTCCTACGGCCTCGCCAGAGGTCACCAAGGCCATCTAAAGCCTAGTTAAGGCTTGCCGAGGCCACCTGAAGTCTCGTCGGCCTGCCGACGCCATCTGAAGACTCGTCAAGACATGTTGCTCCCTCCCAAGTCCTCTACTGCCTACGACGAATCATTTCTGGCCAGATTGGGTAATATATGATCTGATCTGGTCCTTTTTTACTGCTCATCTGGCAGTTTTTCATCCTGAAAACAAGTTTCGATATCTGATCTGACTGTCTATGTCTGGTGATGATAATTAAATCAGATTTATTAACTGTCTTCTTGTTGTTTATTGATTTTCTAACTGTTTATGATGTCGGATGCTACGAGTTCCTCCTCCACTCTGAACTCTTTACCTGCTGCTGGGATGTTTGGTCTCAAGACTATCTTGAAGACTACCGTGAAGCTAAATGGGTCCAACTATTTATTGTAGGTACAAGCTTTTCGTATCTTTATCGGTGCTCAAAACAAATTGGCCCATCTTCTTAAGCCTCCACCTGCTGCTATTGATCCCACTTATATGACCTCAGGAGACTATTATGTGATGACATGCCTTCTCAACAGTATGAAAGAGAAAGTTAGTAATAGTGTAATGTTCTTAACTACCGCTAAGAAGATGTGAGATACCCTGAAGGTAATGTATGAAAATAAGAAGAATTCTTTGAGAGTGTTTGAGATCTATAAGCGCATGTTTAAGCTCACGCAAGGAGATAGATATGTGCCTGAATTCTATGGAGAACTGAAAAGTCTGATAAATGAGTTGGAGATGCATCAACCTGATATTACTGAAGCAGCAATACTGCGGGGATATCTTCAGGATCTTGCAATGTTAAAATTTATGTCTGGCTTGAGTTCTTCATTACGATCCCAGGTGCAGTGTCATATACTGAGAGGAGATAATATTCTCATATTGACTGCTACTTCCTTCAGAGTTGTGTGCGTCGATTGGAGATCGTGTGTCATTTGCACTAACTATTGAGCAGTCTATCATGATGTTCGGACGTGGCAAAGGTCATGGTCGTGAGTTTGAGGGAGGACATGGCTCATTTGGAGGGGGGCTGACACATATGGTGGTAAACAGGTGGTTGATAAAGGACCACGTTGATGTAGACATTGTGGGAGGAGTGATCATGTCTCTAAAAAATGTTGGGTAGAAATTTGATCACCCTGAATGGGCACAACTTGTTAATGCTGACTCTCCTACTCTTGGTGATACTACTCCTGCTCCTTCGTCCCCTCCTTCTGGTTCTTTTGGTTCTTCCATTGTGATACTTTCACAGGCTGAGTATGATAGGTTGTGATAGCTAGAGTTCTCTCAGAATAATTATTCAACAACTCATGCATCCTCTTCAGCTATGGATGTCTATATTGCATCTCTATCCAGACCTCGAATATTAGATTCAGGAGCTTCATCCCACATGACAGGTATTCAAAATAAATTTGATTCTTTGCATCTATCAAATAAATTTTCTTCGGTTAACATTGCTGTTGGCACACAGTTTTGTATTTAGTAATAGAGCAGTGCATGCTACCCCAACGTTACTCTTACTGATGTTTTATATATTCTCAAATTTTTTGTCAGTTATACTTCATCAGCCAATTTACTAAACAAAACAACCACCAAGTAACCTTCTTTCCTTCTTACTATTTTTTAGGACCTGACAACTGGAAAGA
This sequence comes from Agave tequilana, assembly GCA_038442645.1. Classification (NCBI taxonomy): domain Eukaryota; kingdom Viridiplantae; phylum Streptophyta; class Magnoliopsida; order Asparagales; family Asparagaceae; genus Agave; species Agave tequilana. Next base: position 261,765 of record JAVJIF010002690.1, read on the forward strand.
GGATTGGTTCGGGTCATTAGCGAAGAGGAATGTACTATTTGGATAAGGTGTCACCTACTGACTTGGTTACAGATTAGCCTGATCCTATTCTCCTATGGCACTAGCGTTTTGGACACCCTTCCTTGCAGAGCTTCGGTTTGTCATGTCTTTTGTGTTTTCCATTTCTACCCCAAGTCGTGAGTCTTATGAGTTAGGTAAACATCATGTTTCTTTTCAGAGTTGAATCAATAATCATAGTAGTTCTCCGTTTGAGTTAGTTCATTATAATGTCCGGGGTCCTTGTTGTGTATCCTTAGTTAAAGGCTTTAGGTATTTTATTGTCTTTGTAATGATTTCTCTCACATGACTTGCCTCTATTTGTTAAAAAAGAGATCTGAAATTTCTGGTGTTATTGAACTTTTTTCAATGAAATAAAAAATCAGTTTTCTGCATATCTTCGTGTGCTTTATACTGATAATACTTTGGAGCATGTGAAAAATGATGTATCCCTGTTTTATGCTAAGAATGGAATTGTTCATCAAATTTCTTGTTCACATACCTCTCAATAAAATAGAGTTGCTGAACGTAAACATAGACATATCCTTGATGTTGCTCGAACCTTGATGGTACATATAAATGTTCCAAAGTATTTGTGGTCTGATGCTATTTTAAGTGTCACTTGATCAATAGAATACATTCCTATGTTCTTCAGGGAAAAGTTTCGTACTCTTGTTTTTATCCTGGGAAAAGTATTTTTCATGTTGTTCCTTCCGTCTTTGGGCATACATATTTTGTTCAGGACTTATCTCCTGGTTTAGATAAACTGTTCCTTATATCTGTCAAATATGTTTTTGTTGGGTATTCAAGGACTCAGAAAGGATACACATGCTACAATCCTTCTACCAGAAAGTATTATGTGTCTGCAGATGTTATATTCTTTGAATCTGTTTTATAATTTGTCTTCAGATAGCCCAACTATTCTTACTAGCACATGTTCCTCTCCCACCGTGAGTTTCATTGTCATCACCAAAGCCTATTCCTGATGTTCCAGCGCCAAGGTCACAATCAACATGTACAAAGCCACCTGCACCAAAGCCACTTCAAGTGTTAACTCGATGGCCAAAAGTTTCCGCCCTTATATTCACCCTGGACGACTCCTCTTCTCCAATTGCAAGTCCACCTCCTCAGCACTCTCAATTCTTCAGACTTTGATGTTCCTATTGCTCTTCGAAAAGGTAAACGGTCTTGTACTCATCATCGTATTTCTAATTTTGTATCTTATGACCGTCTTACCACCTTCTTTCGCCAGTTTGCCACGTCTTTGTTTTCTACACACACACACACACACACACACACACACAAGTCTTATAAGGAGGCTATATTGGCACGTGCCTGAAAGCAAGCCATGAGTGAGATGGATGCTCTTGTTTCTTGAGGGACATGAGAGTTGGTCTCTATATCCCAAAATATGATTGTGGGTTGTCGCTGGGCCTATATTTTAAAGTATTGCCCAGATGGTTCAATCAGTATAAAGTCAGACTTATTGCCAAAGTATACTTAGACCTATGGTGTGGATTACTTTAAGACTTTTTCACTAGTTGCTCGGTTAAACTCCATCAGGATTCTGTTTCTATTGTTGTCACTCTATCGTGGCCATTGTTTCAATTGGATGTCAAGAATGCGTTCTTGTATGGTGATTTGAAGGGGGTATATATAGAGTAACCTCAAGGGTATGTTGCTCAAGAGGAGAATAAAGTTTGTCATCTCAAGAAAGCAATACATGAACTCAAGCAGAGTCCAAAGGCATCGTTTAAGAAGTTTAGCATCATCATATCTGGCATTGTGTTTCATCGTTACCATTCAGATCACTCTGCCTTTATTCGGCGTACTAAGCTTGGCTTCGTAATTCTGACAGCATATGTTAATGATATTTTAGGAGTGATTCAGCTCAGCTAGTAGAAACAAAAAAGTATCTTATGCGTCATTTTGTGACTAAGGATATGGGTAAGCCCAAATACTTTCTGAGAATTGAAGTGGCACATTCTTGGATCTTCTCAAGAAAACAAGACTTTTAGGGTGCAAACCTACTGGTGCTCCAATGAAAGCCAATGTGGGCTTGTGCTTTGATGGCAGTCACATCCTTGATGATCCAAGAAGGTAATAAATATTGATTGAAAAATTGATCTATCTCACAGTTACTAAGCCGAATATAACCTTTGTCATTCGAGTGTTTTGTAGATTCGTGCATCAACCCAAAGAGGTTCATTGGATAATTGCATAAAGGATTCTGACATATGTCAAACTCTCAAGGAAAGTCTATTGTATAAGAAGAATGGACATGTATGCATTACGAGGTATTCTAATTCTAGTTATGTTGGTGATAAATCTACTACTGGATACTGAACCTTTGTTGGAAGAAATCTTGTGACATGAAAGAGTAAGAAACAAGATGTGGTGTCTCGATATAGTGTAGAGGCTGAATATAGAGATATGGCTTATACTGCTTGTGAGATGATGTGGTTGAAGAATCTAATGCTGTAGCTTGTTTTTAGACAGCGTGGACCTATGCTTATACATTTTGATAATCAATCTACAATCTACATTGCTCGGAACTCTGTGTTTCATGAGAGGACTAAACACATTGAGGTTGACTGTCATCTGGTCAAAGATATTTGGACCAATAAGGTGATTTTTCTATCGTTCACACCATCCTCAAAGCACTTGCAGATCTTCTTACTAAAACGGCTTCACCTCAGGTGTTAAAAAACTTATGTAACAAGCTGGGCATGATAGATATTTATTGATGTGATACGTGGTATGCGAGTGAATCAGAAATCAGTGATAAAGCAAACATCGCTACGTTCCACCAACAAAATGATCTTGGGTAGGAAAATAGTTAAAACAAATAATGCAAGATGATGGATTTAACAAAATGTGCAAGTGCATGTGTACCCTTCTAAATCTAAAATATAATGATGTAATTACTCAGCTACGAAGGCAAAGCTTGTATAATCAATATTATGATCATCAAATACAAGATAGCAGACGTATACAAACTCGTAGTATAGTGGCAGTAGATTAACTTGATAAAATATTAGAGGCGGTTGTCAACCCACAAATAAATAGACCGTGTTAAAGAAAATTTACCTACTGATAATTACAGAGATCTCTCTAACCTGTAGTTGGTACTGATGCATAGAGCTCTTCGCCATGATCGTAACGGTACCAAAATCACCTGAATGATGCGAAAGTTACGGCCCTAAAACGAAGTAGAGTCGCTTAACGGGTCTATTTTTGATAACGGGTCTGGATCTAAAAATTAAAACCCAAATTAACCTCTTTTGCTTCTTTTTTTGTTGCAGGTGGAGACCAAAGCGTTCTTCTTTGAGTGACTATGCTAGGCTGAGGAGATGAGGAGGATGGAGGCCTTGTTGGATCTTTTGATGGGATGTTATTTTGCTGTTTGGAGGGAAGAAGAGGACGAAAAAGAGGGGAAAAATTTTGTATTGCTGTTCACTTCAGGAATAGCGCACGAGTGAGGGAAAAGAGAAGGAGAAAAAAGATTAAGCTGGGGTTTAATTAGAGAAGAAAATAGGAATCAACTCCTAAGCAATTTGAGTGAATTAATTTCACAAAATTCTCAAAATTCTTCATTGTTCATTGTTGGTACAATAGGGCCTTTATATAGGCTTTTACAAAATTGAGTCCAACTCAAACTCTTAATCTAAATAGTATTACAATCCCAAAATTTAGAAACTCAAAATATTAAAATAAAGAAACTAAAAAAACAAAGATAAAGAAAGAGAAAAAAATCTCAAATCCTACTACGACTTCAACTTGGACTTCTTGGATTCATCTCTTCAGTTTTTTCATCTTGAATAGATGTCTGCATCATTCTCCCCGAATGGGAGAAAACTCGACTTTGTCGAGTTTAGATGGATTAGGTCTCTCATGCTGCACTAGATCAATCCTTTGCAAATCACCTCGATCTAGCTGTGAAACAATAGTTGATGTTTTTCCTTTACAGCGGTTTAAGTACCTGTGAGTTCCACCAGTTTTGGTGGTGATAGGTTCATCATCTAAAATTTTATCAATCGTCTCTGCTGTAATGGGTGAGTATTTGGAAGTGGGGTAAATGGGGGTCTCTATAAATCTTACTTGCAGTCTAATTATACTCCATTTTTTCATAATTAATGTTTATTTTAATATTTTTTTTATAGTCAACTTTGTGATCAACCTTTTCACTTCCACTTCCACTTCCACTTCCACTTTCACATTACCAACCAAACACCGGAAAAGACATTACACTTTCCAACTACCATTTAATCACCGAAAAAAACACAAATTCTCATTTTCTAAAAAGAAAAGAATCCTACTTCTCACTTTCTCACTTCCACCCACTTCCGGGCATCCAAACAGCCCCTAAGAAAAATGGAAGAAAGATCTTGAGGTGGATTTGGCATGATTTATGAGCGGTCTGATTGTGCTGAGATATTTTATGGCATGTTAAAGTCTGCATCTGCAGAACACTATAAAACATTTAGATATAAACCAATGTGGAAAGACTAGTTCTCGAGGTATGCAATCACCTATGAAGCATGGAAAGGAATACAGGATACAACTACGACACAAAACAGATGCAACGATTCAGCTAATTATTAAAAACTAGGACACTGATACAAAATGAATACGGTAAATATTATATATTTGTGTTCTTGTGTATCCATATAAATAAATACACATGTAATATACAATGCATAGATTTAGATATGAGACAAAAATATGCTCTCATATATGTATAAATATACACTAATAATTAAATTATACTTGTCCATATGCCTTAATGTGCATTATCTGTAGCATAATTTTTAGGGATATGAAAATTAAAAGAACACAATATCTTAATGATCTAGAATATTTTAGGGATATAAATCAATAACTATATGAATGACCCTTATTGAGAATCTAGACAAGTTATATAAATGTATTACATCTACAAGTAATAAGGCCGTAAACTTTTTATTCAAAATTAAATTTCATTTTGTTTAACTCTGTAGTCAAGGCTATGTCTAGGATACGTTGAAAATTTTAGGATATGTTAAAGGAGTATCTAACACGTATCAATCAACTATTGGAGTGTCCAAATATCGGAAAAGTATCCAACACGGGTATGTCTCCTTCAACAAAGTATCCATGCTATATAGGCAATCACAGATGGGCATTTAAGTCATTGGGACTGTCCTTTTAATGCAAGGCAATAATTCATAAGTGTCTGTGATAAGAAATCCGACTGAATACAGAAAGTATTACTCTCCTCCAACACTTAATTTTCCAGCAAAAGTATGTTTCCCTTGCTTTTTTGCATGTAGTGTCTTCAGTATCTAGTACTGTCTATTTCCAAACTAATCCGAATAAGAGGTGAAATTTTATTAACAAAGAATGATTTTAATTATGAGTTCCAAAGGAGGGAAGGTGTTATTAACTCAAAATAAATAAATAAACAAAACAAAACAAAATAAAAAACAAAAAGAACAGAGAAGGAGATATCACTTAGGGGGGGGAAGGTAATTATTAATTACAACAAGAAAGTTAACATGAAAGCACCAATTGCTTTGGACTCCAACAAAATGCATTAATATATGTAATTAGACATGGTGACATCTTCAAAATATACCTGTCACAAGAAGGAAGATTCTCATAAGGTATCCTCATTCGTAAATCGGAACATTGAAGTCTGATAAATCGGCCAACTGCTAGAACAAATGTAATGTAAATACCCCAAATGCTGAACTTGCTAAGAGTCTCACCAAGAATACCCTCTGAAAAGGATTACAAACTTTATTAGGAACTGAACAAAAGGGAAAAACGATAACATATCTTCAATTATGTTCTATCCACATATATAGAGAGATCAACATAATTCATAGATATCTATCCACCATGTATATGGGCTATTGCTCTTTCCCACAATATTATCGAGAAAGTAAAATACTGAGAAATTAAATTTTTGAAAAATAAGCTGTTTTAACCCATGATATTCAAGCTAGAGGCAAGTAGAAGGTGGCAAAAAACATAGTCACTCATGGTTAAACAAGATTCATGAAACCCATCACTAGTGTCATCATCCTTTTAGTAAATAGATCCAACCACAAGCATACTCCAGCCATCTATAAAACTCATGTACTTTAGTAGAAGAGATGTACTCACTTTGGATACATATTAGCTATATGGAAACTCCCTTGACACACATCTACTGGTTGCACCTTACATGTAGCCTGGTATTTTTAAAGATTATTAACATAACCAAGATGTATCGGATATGCTTCCAAGGAGAGAGCTTTAGAACTTCAAAAATTGTTTTTTCGAATCACCAACGACATTATGGCAAATAATCCCCGTAGCTGTCATTTTCTACCATCAAAAATATACTCGAAGCCTAATGTTCCACTATCATTTCATTAGTTCTTTTATTTTTATCCATGATTCCTATATGTTCTCCAAACTCGATTCCTAGCAACTCGTCTGCCTGGCAAGTTGGCCATGACAATGCACTAGTCTGCCACTTGGTCATGTCTGCCGATGAAATCCACACTTACCAGTTTATCCTCCCCTCCTCACCATTCCTAGAACTCTGCCAGACTCCGATGGCTGGCAATACCTGCGTCATTTCCCTCCTGACATCTCTTAATCCATGACTCTATTCATCACCACATATTTATGATGGGCTCAATTCAATGGACTAGGGGGTAACTGATTTCAAGGAAAGCTTTTATACATTCCCTAAATTACACTTTTCTTAAAAATGAAATATAAATTATGCTGTTTCAAAAAATATCTGAGTTGTATGCACTGCAAATACTGACAGATTTTTATGTCCCCATATCTTAAGGATTACCAAATCAAACTGACGCATGAATGATGCTTTTTTTGTTGCTGTTTACATAGAATATGATTCCTGACATAGTTTCTTAGTTCTAGTTTGTTATATTGCTCAAGTGTTTCCAATATAAATGCTAACAAGTAACAATAAATCCCTTTTAATATCACCTTTTCTGTGTCCTATGAGCTAAATCACCTGTTCCCCTATTTCATTTTCCTTCTATTGCCATGAAATATATGGGTTTCATGCCCTTATTCTCTTTCTGTAGCCAAGAGCTTCTTCTTTGGACAATGATAGTGACAGATATAGATGTCCATTTCCCCTTGGGAGATGTTAATTTTGAAAATTATAAAAGAGTTAAACATGTTATGGTACAGAGCTAAAGCACCCATATGCACAAGAAAGAAAAAACAAAGAAGAAACATACACCAAAATTTTACTTGCTTTGGTTCCTTGCCAACATCCATGGGGAACATCCATGGGGGACAACATGTCGTTCGCTATAATGAAGAAAAGAGAGATATGATTGATGTAATACTTGGATAGGATCGCAATTACCTTCAAATTGAGAAATAAAAGCTAGGGTTTTGACAAGAACAAATAAAATAAGAATTAGGGTTTAGAGATAGAATCAGATAGATTTGGGCTTCACACCCTAATATTCAAGAACACACTCAAGAGAATTTAACTGAAAAGTTTTTATTTCATCATTGTCTATTTTATTCATTGAGTTGAGCCTCTTTAAATAGGCTCCTACAAAACGAACTTTCCCATCATAACCGATGTGAGACTAAATTTCTAATAAAATAAAACAACTAAAATCAAAATAAACTAAGGCATGAAAATAACTAGCAACTGAGTTGATGTTCTCATCATTTCCCTGGAGTGGGATAAACTCGACCATGTCGAGTGAAGGCACCCCTCATGAAACATCTCAATCGGGTCATGGTAGTGTTCGTGGCAGCAACACCAGTGCATCACATCGAGGCCAAGGTGATAGAGGTGGAGTCGGCTTCCGTGACAAGCAGGTAGCCGTCGACGGGATCTCGAGCAAGATACACGCAGCATGACAAGTCAACTCTGCTCCACTGATATCTAACCCACATATCAAGGTACCAATTTCCTGTAAAACTAGCTCCTGAAGAAAGATCCGTAAGTGATCATACACATCAGGTAATCTCAAGAAAATCGAGACCCTCATAAATGTCAAAGAAAGTACTAGCTTCAAGGTGGGCTCTGCTAGAAGATCTGCATAGGTCTCAATAGGCAACTCTGCAACACTCGTGGACCGTGGGAAAATCTCTTCTTACTGTGACACCAACTTAGCAACAACATCTGGCCCTGACTTATCATCAACTTCTGACTCTGGTTCTGAATCTTCAACAATCTCTACCACCTTTTTTCTTTCTAGCATTTTCACCATGCCAGTGAGGATCTCTTTACATTCAGCGATCAGATCGTTGAATTGTGGTTACTCGAGGTGTGGCACATACCGAGCACGAACAAGCTCTTGTAAGATAAGCCAATCTCGACAGTCGATATAACTGTATTCCCACCACCAATAAGCTTCTCCAGTCAGGTCCAATTGGGCATAATGGCACTTTTGCGCAGGTGTCTAGAAAAATACCTGAAGAAATTCTCAAAATGATTTTCTCACTTTTCATACTCATCTTGATCATTAAAATCCCAAAAATACGGGAGAGTTGCATACATATCCCTTTCAACATCTTCATCACCATCAGTATATATATTTGCCACAAAAGTAAAACCCATGAATAAAACTAGGGCATAAAGATCGGCGGGTACCCAAGAATCTCATTGGCTCGAACTGAACTAAAATCAGGCTGAAAATGTGGCCTGAAACGCTGATTTTCTGCTGTAGGGATAGTACCGATACCAAACACGAGCTCGTGCAAGTCGGATCTGCTGCTCAATTGTTACAAATTCTCTTTAACGGCTCCGGGGTCCAGTCATGAACCCAATGATTCAAACGGAACTCAAATCAAAATCCGAATGGGCATGAAACAGGCTCTGAAAAGAAACTGTGTAGTCGCAAGAACAGTCAGTAAGCAGCTGACGTTAGCAGTTCTTTCAGCAGTGGAGCCGCTGACGTCAGCAGGCTCCGGGCTGTATCAGGGTCAGAGTCGCGGCTCCGCCTCAGCTCGATCTGAGCCAACGACTTGGCTCGGGTTTGGCTCGAAGCCGGCTCGAGCCGCTGACGTCAGCAACTCGTGAACATTTTTTTTGCTTTCTGTTTTTTCTTTTTTTCCTCTTTTTTGAAAATAGATCTAGATATGAGATTTAAAGTAGATTTAGGGTTTGGAGGAGATGAAAATGGAGGAGAAAATATTGAAGGGGATTGGAACTAGAAGCTCTAATACTAAACTGATGTATAATACTTGGATAGGATCGCAATCTCCTTCAAATTGAGAAATACGTTAGGGTTTCGACAAGAACATATAAAATAAGAATTAGGATTTAGAGATAAAACCGGATAGATTTGGGGTTCGCACCCCTTGCGCGGGCCTCACATCCCTTACATCACAGGCTTCATACCCCAATACTCAAGAGCACATTCAAGAGAATTTAATTGAAAAAGTTTTTATTTTATCATCGTCTATTTTATTTATTGAGTTAAGCCTCTTTCAACAGGCTCCTACAAAGCGAACTTTCCCATCACAACTGATGTGGGATTAAATTTCATAAAAAAGTAAAACAACTAAACTCAAAAAAACTAAGGCATGAAAATAGCTAACAACTGAGTGTGATGTCCTCATCAATGATCTACCACAATCTCTCATCTCATCTATGTACATAGATTCCTCCAGTTTTTTCTCAATCCCCCAAAGGGAGGCAAACCTTTAATCCACCCTCAAGCCATAAAATAACTCATAACCCTATTTATACAATTTTCTCATAAAATCGAAGACCTCTTCAATTCTAAAGGAACTTAGGCTCCTATTCAACCTAGTACTCACATAAAGAAAACATAAAGAAACTCATTTCAATAGAAATTTGACTTTGAGAGTCCAACAAATCTCCACCTTGACTTCAGTTCAGTCAACCTTTTCACTGTACTTTGTGGCTCTATCTTAAACAAAGCATCTGATGTGGACATCCAGAGTTAAAGAAGATAAAAGTACGCCGGCCTGCAGTTGAAGATATGGAGCTTAGCTACATGCATGGCGCGTGTATCACCGGTAGAGAAAATGCTTCATTTCAGTTTCTCAATGTAGATTTTTATGTATTTTTAGTTTCTTTATTTTGAAGTTGTATTTTTATTTTAACTAGAAGGTTTAGTTTCTTTATTTTAGAATTGTATGATTCTATTTTGATTAGGAGTTTTAGTTGTATTCAAATTTTATAAGAGTCTATATAAGACCCTCCTGTATCAATTTAATGAAAATAATGAAGTATGAGAATTATTGTGAAAATTTGAGTGTTTAGGAGTAATCCTAATTTCCCTTTTCTTAAAATCCTAAACCTAAATTTCTCTCTTCAATCTTTTCTCTCTCCTGTAGCCAACCCCCTCTCTTTCACTCTTCCTCTATGTGCTCTGTTCATCGTGCCGCTAACACCAACAGCACCACTGCCATTGTGCGCCCCTCCTCACACCGTCGTCGCAAGCTAATACCACCCTCACCATCTCCCTCGCCTGCATCAACCACGACATCAAGACCAAGCCTTGAGTTCAGATCGAGACCGAGATCTTGCAGACAATGACAACTACGCCCACTCTCACCCTCGACAACCTTCAACTACACCCGACGTCACACCGACTGTCAAAACCACATCCCCTCGTCATCTTCCTACTTGCACCAATGCCTCCATCATCAACTGCCACTGCCTCGTTGGCTTCATTGGTCACGTGGCCTCCCCCGACGTCGTCCCTCATCAGAGAAGCCACTACCTTCATCTCCATGATGCTCCAGGTTCCATGCCACTGCCCATGAGTTGCTGAAGCCGTAGCGACTCCGTCTCCTTCCTCCAGCGAGAAGCAAGGCTGATTCCTACTCGGGTTCAACACAAGATCCAACTGGGTCGCTATCAACATAACCCGACCCAACCCGGTTCGTTAAAGAGTTGGGTTTTAAGTTACAAACTCATGCTATAGTAGACTCGACATGCGTGAACAATAACAGATTCAGACATCAGCAGACCCATTAAGATCCAGTTGTCGTTTCGTGCCATAATATGCACATCCGGAGTCTGATTCAGGAGTTCTTTGAGGCATTATGATTGTGACGACGAGAGCTTCGCATTGGCATCACTACAGGTCATTGAGATCCCTATGATTCTCAATAGATAATCTTTTCTTAACACGTCGATTTATTTGTGGGTTTGATAACCATCTATATTATTTTATCACTTATATCTGTTGCCACCAAAATTTGCGAATTGTAGCATCTACTATCATGTGTTTACTTGTTTGCATTTATTTTATAACTTGCCATCATTGCTAGTATTTGCATCATCATATTTTTACATATAGAACGGTACAACTGCTCCTGCATATTTTGTAAATCTCATCTCCTTACATGTTAGCTTTAAATTATTTTCCTACCCAAGATCATATCGTTGGTGAAACATAGCAAGTTTATTAAATCATTGGTTCCTGCTTACATATACTTCACCGTTTCACATCAGCATCCTTACCTCTACTTCAAATCCAAAACCTTTTACTCTAGTACCTCAACTTTACACCAACCAAGCCTTCTCCTCATTCAACTCCAGTACCTCGTCTTCACTTTGAGCATAAACTTCTTAATTTGGTACTTCGATTTGACCTAATCTTCACCCGGAGTGCCCCCTCTCCAATATCTCGACATGAAGTCTTCGTGCTCCTTAAAGAAACAAATTCAAGCAATCATCGCAAACCACCTGCACGAAAACTACATACCATGCAGAAATCCATGTGCAACTTCAAAGACCAGGAGAAAGTCTGTTCAAGTCATAAACACAGCACAATAACCATGAACATCAATTATTCTCCATCACTCATAGTCAACTCCAGGTGTACTAATATCCTCATGAACACTATTTATCATACATTAATCTGAACAAAATCTACCCCAAATAATGGAATTTGCCCAATCTGAACAAAACCTTCGTTAACAGCAGATGGGCTAGTCAACTTATTTTTACAAGTATTCAATGATTCACCTCGCATACCAGCACAAGAGTATTTTACATAAGAATCAAAGCTGAATAAGATGGAATGTCATACAATGATGGTTTGGCTTTGTCTTCTCCTTATCATGGGTTTTGTAGGCACTTCTCTACTGTAACAATCATTCTGACTTGATCCTTAATAATCCAATTTGTTACACAGGCAAAGCACATTGAGTTCGTCAATAGTTCATCCTCACAACTCATCACTTCTTTACATCCAAGCTTCTAAGCACCTTGTGGCTTTCTGTGTGATGAATACCAAACTAAATTTTCATATCTGCTACGAATACCCAAGTAATGCATAAAAAATTGACTTCAGGCCAGTTACAGATATTGGTCATATTATTGTTTGTGAGAGATGGGAGCTTTGCACTTCATAATAAGTGAAAGAAAGTTCCCCTTTCTAATATGTGCTCCTTGCATGATCTATATGTAGGTCCGAGAGGGATTTTCTCATATTTCCCTACAAGCCAAGTATTTTGTGGGTCCTGTATGTTTCAACAAAAGATGCCCAAGTTATTCATGCATTACATATTCAGAAATTAGCTGCATTTTATTATACGTACTTCTAATGTTCTGCAAATAAAGACGTCATGATCTAGTTAATATAGAAATAGGGCTAACGTCCTTGATGATGGGTTTGTTGCATGCATCTAAAGCATCTAACTGCTTCCATAAATTTCACATTACGTCAATCGCTTCCATTAAGTGTTCAAATTTCAGAAGGTAACATCTTCATGTTCTAACCACCATATGCATGCTATGAGATGCTTCTCTGCATGCAAGCTCATGGACGGACTTTTATTTTGGGAAAAGTTCGAGAGATATTAAAACCTAATCCCACTCTTCTATATTCAAAAGAGCTTTTACATAAAACACCCTCACAACCGAATTATTTGCTCACATTCCCTCTCCCCTCTCTCAAGCTAAAGCATATACATCATACAACCCCAGCTTATCAAAAAAACAACCGACTCATGGTCCTCCAAGAGGTTTCGACAACAAATCATCTAATTGCAGAGGAGACGTATCGAGTCTCAATGATTTTGTCCTCCATTACATTCTGACAGACTAGATGGCAATCCGCCTCAATGTGCTTGGTGCGCTCATGGAAAATAGGATTCTCTATAATGTGAACAACTGCCTTATTATTACAATATACTCATAGGAGATGAAGGCAAAAATGCAGCTCATTGAGAAGATCTCTTATCCTTACTAGCTCGCATGTTAGTATTGTCATAACTCGATACAGATCTTGAAACTACGACTTGCTTCTTGCTCTTTAGGGACACGAGATTTTTCCATCAAACACACAACAACTAGCAGCGGACCTTCTATCGGTTAATGAACCTACCTAATCGCATCTGAAAAGTCAGCTACAAATCCATGACCACAATATGAAAATAGAAGTCCTTTGCTTGAGACATACTTCAAACATTGAAGCACTCGAACAAGTGCATCCCAATGACTTGTTAGTGAAGCGGACAAGAATGACTCACCGCATCGAGTATATGTGCAACATCTGTTCAAGTCATTGTAACATAGTTTAGCTTGCATACAAGACTCCTGTAGTGTTCCAAAAATCAGATTAATCGGCCGATTAATCCTATCCGTTGGCAACCCGCTTAGTACTACATTAAGAGCTCTGATTATGCGCTCAAGCGAATAATCAGGTCGAAAATAATTAATCCCTGATTAATCCGATTTAGGCATTTCATATGTTTTTTATTTGAAAAACTTCACTGTGTATATTGGATCGCTAAGTCGTTTATGTTGTAATGTTGATTATTTGAAAACTATCTTTTATTAAATAGTAGATGAACTGTTATATATTAAATATTAGATAAATTATGATATTTTATTATTGTATATTTTGCATAAAGTGATACTTAAGTTTTATTATTTTTGATTATTTTTCAAATTAACTTATTTAGCAATCTTTCTCCATCATTCTTTAAAGCCCATTATTTTGATTGATAAATTAACTAATTTTTTATTTATCTTACTTTGCAGGTAAATTCTTTGATTTATATTTATGTTGCAAAATTTGAAATCTTGAATTACTAATGCGAAGAGATAAGTTCTCTTACTTCTTTTTTACTATTTATTCATATTGTCTTGTTGTTCATCATATCATGGTTTGTAACCTCATATCTAGAATTGTCTTGTATAATATTTAGGCATTTTCAAAAATTAACTATATACATTCATATGTAGTTGTGTATAAATAAAATTAAATACATTAAAATATTCAAAAATGATTAATCCCTGATTAATCCGATTAATCATTATTCAGTATAGGACCACACGAATAATGAAACCGATTTTTAGAACACTGCTACTGTAACGCTAGGGGTTATCCAAAAGCTCCCCCTAATTTTAGTAACAGTTTAGAGTTCAGATCCATTAGAGAATCCACCGGCATATATCTTGGCATACCAATTTCTGAAAAAATGTCTGTATATACTTTGTGGAGAGAGAAAGATCTCTTTCTAGGATCCTGCCACCTTAACACCCAAGAAATAGCGCAAGTATCCTAGCTTTTTTGTCTGATAATTCTGCTACAAATATATATTCAGTTCACTAATTCTTGAAGTATCATCATCAATAAACACTATATCACCCACGTAGACAACCAAAAGAATCTGCTACTCCTGAAAAATCAAAAAAATACAGAATGATCCTTCTGAGAGCAAAAAAGTCCAAACTCCTGAACATTGATGCAAATCTTCCAAACCATTCTCAAAGATACGACTTCAACCCATACAAGTACTTCTTCAGCTGACAAATCAGCCCAAAACAATCCAAACTTCTTTAGCTGACATACAAGTATTTCTTCATTACATTACTTTATAATTCATTTATATTTTGATTCGCCAATTTTACCGATCTGGATCGCAAATATACCATGATTGGGAATGCACGATCCAAAATGAAATCGTGCAGGGTTTGATGAATTCGGTAACCCTGACACACCCAACATTACCCCTTTAAAACAACTAAAAAACAACTTCAAAACTAACTTGACTTCGAGCACCAAATGCCTAAAAAAAATTTGGTTCTTTTTTACATTCTCTATTAGACTATTTATTCTCCAAACTCATTTAATTAACATGGTTGAATAGAAAGAGGAAAAAAGTAGAAAGGGGAAAAGGAGGAGAAGAAAAGAAGAGGAGGTTGAGAAGTGGTTGGAGAAGGTCAATGAGGATCTAAGAAGGGTCACTGATCATCAACAGTCGTTGGCAGAGGTCAAAAGAGTAGGGTTTTACATCGTGGTCAACAAAGAGTCGGAGAAGGGTCTGCAAGTGTTAGAGGGTTAGTGAGAGCCGGCGGTCGTTTGGGAGGAGGCAACGAGCATTAGCAAGTTGAGACGTGGGTTCATAGTGATGATGGGTTCTTTGGAGAGTTCCAGATGATGGGTTCGAAGAGTTGGTGATGATGGGTTCCATGGGTTTGTAGTGATGGGTCACAGGGGAAGAAGAGAGAAAAAGAGAGATTAAAGGGGATTATATTAGTGTTAGAGATTAGGGTTGGGATCTGAACACCAAGGCTCTAATACCATGATAGGATTTTGATTTTGGAGAAACATTAGAGAGAGATTAAAACCTAATATCCTCTTTTTTATGCTAACACTTTGGATAATACAAACATATAGTCATTAAACCAACCTCAAATAGGAATTATAAGGGCTAAGAATAAGATATTTCTCTGTTTGACAGTTTCTCAGTATTACACAATGACTGCCCGACTCTTGGAAAATTCATGTCTCTTCCATGTGTACACCATGGTTGCTAGATTCCTCAGATTTAATGCCTATTTTAATAGGTTCATGCCAACGAACATACCTTGTTAAGTTGTACTCACAAAATAACGGATTGCTTGGAGAAGTATAAACTTTCCCGATTTAAGAAAAGCTGTCCTCCTGGGTGAATATGGTTAGAAAACCAACTCATTATTTGCTTTATGCTTTATTTAAACTGTGGAACAGGTCCCCTGTAATATCCTACTTTTGCACAAGTCTCGGCATGAAGCACTGAAAATTAGTTAGTCATGAGCCTCTAAGAATTCACCCTGTAAGTAAAAGTACTTGTATGGTCTTATAAGATAATTCTGTGATAGAAAGTAGAGCGCATAGGTTTTATAATGGAGTTATAATTTTGGGAGCTGTTACAATGAAGTACAAAAAACAAGGGACCAATGAAATCGATACAAACAAACAGTAGACGAAAGAATGAAACAGTAAACGACAATCAGAGCAAAGTTTAGAATCATACGTGGTGTTTCCTCAGATACGACAAGAGCCATTGGTCCAGTCAACCCATTGCATCCTGACACATCTGATGCATTGATATCATGGAAGGACCACCATGGAGGAGAATTGTGATTTAGAAAAAGGTCACCGCTAACTGAAATATCCTGTTGAAATGACAGTAAGTACTTTCAGAGAGGACCAACAGCTAATGGACAGTGACAATTAAATGTTAAAACAAGATAGAAATTATTAAGCACGTTATTATCTGTCTATTGAAGTAAATGCAAATATGTAAATATAGGAAAACAGAATCTCTGCATACAGTTTGCTCTAGACGCCGCACTTCACCAGAGCTAGTAACCCGGAAATATCTAGGATAAGCATCATAAAGTCTAAAACTGTCAGCTGTTCCATTGAGTACTTCAATGACTTCATATGGACTTGGCAGATTCTCAATAGCTAATTCAGATTTCACAGCTTCCTTCCCTTTAGGCCTCTCCCTGGTGAAGATCCAAGTGAAAATAATATTCATATCCTGTGCAAGGGATGTCATGTATCTATTCTTAACTACAGGAGGAACCAGCCACAATGTGCTTGCATCAGCTTGGCAGCAGATCAACTGAATGTCCTGAACGTTATATGTGTTCAGGTAATGTTTGGGGTCGATGTTCTTGTAGAAATCCAAAGGCTTTGACGAGTATATTTCACATAAAGAGGTCTGAAAGAGAGTCAACCGTCCACCTGCTGCTTTGATGTCAATCTGAACGCTCACATCTTTAATGGGATTTGCAATGTTCGTTGGGTTACCACTGCTGTACATCTGTGAATGAGAAAAAGAAAAAAGTTTCCTGCTGTTTAATTGTATAGAAGCAGCCACTGGAGTGCTATTTTGAAAAGCAAACCCTTCATGAAGTAACATTAAGAAAATAGGAACATATGTACATTATTCATGGAAAAATAACTCCAAACCACTTAGATTATCATAAACGAAACTACAAACTAAGAAGAAAATGGGTAAATATACAAGAACAGATATAGCCATTAGATCAAAACAAAAACAGTCTCGGAATTGTAATCTAGTACAACTAATTAATGTGAGTATAGTAGAGGCATGCAATATAAATGGAGAAGCACCTGGAAAGTGTCAACTGAAGCATAATACAAGCAGCTTAATCATATTAAACAAGTTCGAAAGACTCTAAATGTTTGTAAATGCCCTTATAAGAGCATGTAACTGGGGTATCACAGATGATAGAAAAATATGGAAAGCCTACCAAGCAGAGGGTGGCCCATGAAAAGACGGGCAAAGCCCTTAATTAAACTAAGAAAAATTAACTGGAGCACCCATTTCCACTGCCTGAAACTAGTTAACCATTGCTGGTAGAGCATCTTATTAGCACATGATACCTATAGCATATCTACTTCCGTTCTCTTCACAAGCTAGGCTGTCACTCCTTTACAACACCTCTCTAGCCGAACAAATCAGTTAATTAAAAAAGAAAAATTAAATGACACACATTTCCAGTACAAAGTAGGTAGCCATTTCTAAGGACGCATCGAAATAGCACCGATGCCACCCTAGATCTTGTTAGTAAACCATTGTGCCCAAAAGCTTAAACTATTGGATTGTGTATTAAAAATGGATAACAACATTCCCGGAACTCGCCCTCACATGGAGGAAAGCACACACGATAGTAAATATGGAGCACAACACACGTGGACCTTTTTCTTTTATAAATGTGTGTACAGCGGGATTTGAACCCAGGATCTTTTACTTCTAAATGCTCTAATATCATCAGTAAACCACTTCACTCAAAAGCTCAAGTTGTTGGGTTGTGGGCTAACAATTATTGCAAAACCGCCGACACATCACCAGCTTCCCTTCTTCAGCAGCCAAGATTATCTCCTTATTCCTTAACAATATCTCCCAAGCCTAAATGAAACACACATTTCTAGTATGTGAAAGTAGCTAACTCAACCATTTCTAATCATCTGTCTGAAAGAGCATATACTATAGACATGTCCTCTGTGCCTCACAATACCTTCTAAGCAAACATCCGATGATGCATATCTCGCACTACTGAATCACCCACCCTACAATCACATTGCCTGTTCTGAAAGTGTTTCCCTTCACCAAGAAACCTCATTCACACAGTCTAATCTGGATGCCTAATGGAATAACACTTTGCACTTTGCACTTCAACGAACAAACAGCAAACCATTCTCCAGAAAATTCTAGTTTTACCAAGGATGAAGAACTCCTTTTTATTCTGAAAGCAGAAACTCATGAAGATCAGATCATCCCTAATCATTGCGCTATCATCCATATTCAATGGTTTCCACAAGGTTAGCAGACATGCTGATGAGATGTTTATCAGGAATCCCTTATGGAGGGAAAGGAACTTTGTCCACACTTTGATGGTGGACGAAAATACCCATTCCACTCTTGAATCCTAGTAATTTGGCGATAGTAATCATTCATCCTAGGTCAATCATCTGTGATCTTCTCAAGATCACATGTTTTGTTTCTGAACTTGAAGAAAAATGCATTCACGGGTACACATTTCTGCCTTCCACCCATTTGAAGGGCAAGTGTATTGTAGTGGTGAAAGTACAGCCGCTCTCTACCCTAATAAATGAAAATTTTCTATGAGAACAGTACTCAAAATAATGTTCGAGTATGCCATTCAACTAATGATTATCCACACTGTTATCTTGTTCTACAAATCCAGGTATAAGAATGAGATCGGAAGATTTCAAAGCTTCACCTTCATTAGTTGGCCGCAAAGAAAAGAGTATATCATAGAAAAGAGAGAATATGATGTATGGGCAAGTTGAGTAGCAAAAAATCTGAAACACTCTTAATCTCTCCCTCTTAAACTAATTTGGATGTTTTCAAGATGAATATGGGAATCATTCATGGGATGGTTGACCATTGAGTTTTCACAAAGCTTATTTTGAAAGAAAGCAGGTTAAAAGAAGCGAGGCATATGACGGCTGCAAACAAAGTTGATATGGTAGGCCTTGTGGAAAATAAAGGAAAGGAGAAGAATTTTGCTAGAATATGCAGTAGACTGAGCTTAATGCTAATTATTTTCATTACCTAGAAGGGCATATGTAACTTTGAGAACGTAAAGTTTTGGAATGTCCATGCATTATACTTCAGCTCAATTAATTCATATTCTATGTGCTTCTATATATAGTTGTCTTTTTATTCCTCCGTGACAGATGGTTTTAATACCTTGGCCGTGAGGAGAGAGCTCTGATCTTTTGATTCAGGTCAGTACTACCAATGCTAGTCCTTGGTTAGTGATGCATGATTTTAACAATGTAAGATATCACCATGAGAAGCTTTGATGTAGAACACTTGCAAATAGCCAGTTAGCTGATTTCAATTCTTGCAATCCAAGCTAGCCTTGAAGAATATTCAGCATCGAGATGGACTTGATCTAATCACATGTATGACAATAACCTGGAATGGATTAGCTTATTTCCTAATTCCAAATGCTTCAGGCCTTGGTGCTTCTCCTTGTGACCATGCTTCTCCATCAGCTCCTTCAAAGTAACTAGCCGACCTGACCATTTAAGTCACCTTAGTTTTTGGTCTCTTATTCCATATTTCCATACGAAAAAATTGCTGGGTGGAAATTAAGTTGAAAAAAACAGAAAAAGTTTTGAAACTGCGGGTAAAAGTGTCATGGATGGTGGTGAGACAGTTAAATGTGGGGTAAGATGCGCTCTTGTTCAGAATACACTGGAAACTGATCCAACGAACAAAGTACTGGCGAAGGATGTCTTAGGTCATCAATCTTACCTGACAGTGCTCGAGAAGAGTCCAACAGATTAGCAGAATTACATGGCTCACTCAGGGTGATAGAAACTCTAGGTTCTTTAATGCTGCAACTAACTCCAGATTTCATAGTCCTATCAAAGGAACAAGGCTGGATTTGGGAATTTCTGGAAAAAAAATGATCATAATAGAGACCAAGCTACACTGTTTTATGAACAGCTTTCCAATACAAAATCTCTATCTTCTTCTCAACATATTCCATTCAAATGACTGGTCACTTATGAAGCAGTGATCACTTGTGTAAAACTCTGAAATGGGAGAAGCTTGTGAGAGCTGCAAAGGAACAAATCCTGACAGCAAATTGCATGAACTTAAAAAAATTTCAGTTGTACAAGAGCTGATTAAGCAAGATGTTCACAGTGCTGTTAAATATTTTTGAAGGGTGCAGATTACTCTAATGGAATTACTCATACTTTTCTAACTCTTCTCCTGAAGAAACTTGTTGCAATTGTATTAGAAGACTTTAGGCTAATTTCTTGCTGCATCTTTTATAAAAAATTGTAATAAAGAACAAATAGGCTACAGCTTCACTTCTTATGTTGATATCCCAAATCAAAATGCTTCCATTGAAAGAAGGTGAATCATTGATAGTATTTTGTGAGCACATGAAATAGAGCGAGGGTCTGCTACAATAGTTTGTTATACAAAAGCTTGTTTCAAAATTTAAAGACTTTTTGATTCGTTAGCACGGAAAAGAGCTTTTACTGTTTCAAGTTGATAGGATTTACTAACACTTGGCTAAATAGATTAGCAACATGCTACTAATAGATTTTCAGTAATTGTGAATGGTTCCACTAATGGCTACTTTGGGAGTATCAGAGGGGAGACAGGGTGACTCTCGTCAAGCCTTATCTATTCAGTATAACTATTGAAGCTCCCCATCGTGCATGAAATAGAAGTGATAACTAGCAGAATCCCAAACTTTTTTCAGTGTTTCTCTATTTCATCAAAATCTTTGCCAATTAACTGCTTTTCTGCAAAGCTGAAAAAGTAGCTTATTATCTGTTGAGAATGTATGCCAGATTTGTTTTTCTTTCTAGATTAGTAAAATGCATGTGATGTGCACATGCACAAATCCAGAATTTTCAGATTATCAGAAAAACATAGAAGAAATAAATAGAAGAACTATAAATGTTAATAAGAATACAGACCTCTCATAAAGATTTTTGCTAATCAATGCTCAAATATCCTCTTGGATCTTGGATGTACTAAATACAACATAGATTTTAAATACTACAAATAGTGTGATAAAAAGCTAAAATGAAGAATAAAATGTACCCATGGATACTAAATGTCAACTATCATTGTTTTCATTCTTAACCTTTTCTTCTCAAGTCCTATCACTTTTCTTTCTCATACTCTATTAAAATAAAGATAGGAATTATTTGTGTTTCTATATCTGTGAAATACTGTTCACACTCAAAAATTATATTTTAGGTCAAGATTCTGATAAATCCAGAATCAATCTGGTCAAATCAGAAATACATTACCCAACTGCTCACAAATGTGGCTTAGCTTTGTATTTTTGGGCGTAGATTTGTTTAATAAACTTACTTAGTGGTTGTTTGTTTCCACAAGATACCCCCCCCCGCCCCGCGCGATATTATTCAAGGATTTAGCCATATCAATTTTACTGTCTACCAATTTAAATTATTTATTGAGTCAATTTTGCAGTTTATCCAAATACTGGTTTTCGTTAGATATAACAGGTGATTAGTTAATTAGTTGAGTTCTAGTAGTAGTTAATTAGTAGTCTAGTATTATTTTAAGTCATAGTTTGAGTAGGATTTGGTTTCGTATGAGTGATATATGAGAGGATTGCTAACAGAGTCATAGTTCTATGTAAATGAACTTTTCATTCTTTTGATAATTAATAAAGATGTAGTTCTTTAAAGTCAATAAAAATTTATATTTGTAAATTCTATCATGACATCAGAGCATCAGGTAATTTTGTTTTTCGCTTTGAAGTCTAATTCACAATTTGAATCTTCTTTGCAATTTGACTTCTTATATGGAATTTCTTTGTTCGCATTCGCATCGTGTTTGTTTTGCTTTGTTCTGATTTCACTTCATTTGATATTTGCTCAAATTATGATCACTACGTCTTTTCATCTGACCCATTCAAGTGAAACATTGTTCTCATACTTGGTTCTGAACCAGTCAGTTCGGTTTAGGTTTTGAATGATGGAATTCCTTTTAACTCGTATTTGGTTTTAATCTCTTATTTACCTGGTGGTTGTTTGTTTCCACAAGATACCCCCCAAACCCCCCCCCCCCCCCCCCCCCCCCCCCAAAACCTTATTTAAGGATTTAGCCCTATCAATTTTACTGTCTATCAATTTAAATTATTTATTGAGTCAATTTTGCAGTTTATCCAAATATTGTTTTTTGTTAGATATAACAGGTGATTAATTAATCAGTTGAGTTCTAGTAGTACTTAATTAGTAGTCTAGTATTATTTAAAGTCATAGTTTGAGTAGGATTTGGTTTTGTATGAGTGATATATGAGAGGATTGCTCACAGAGTCATAGTTCTATGCAAATGAACTTTTTCGTTCTTTTGATAATTAATAAAGATGTAGTTATTTAAAGTTAATAAAAATTTATATTTGTAAATTCTATCATAACATCAGAGCATCAGGTTTAAACATTTTGGATTTCGCTTTGTAGTCTAATTCACAATTTGAATCTTCCTTGCAATTTGACTTCTAATATGAAATTTCTTTGTTAGCATTCGCATTGTGTTTTGCTTTGTTCTGATTTCAGTTCATTTGATATTTGCTTCATCCTTTGATTCATTCCATCTTTTCATCTGACCCATTCAAGTGAAACATTATTCTCATCCTTGGTTCTGAGCCAGCCAGTTCGGTTTAGGTTTTGAATGTTGGGATTCCTTTGAACTCATATTTGGTTTTAATCTCTTATTGGCTTCATGAGAACTTTTACTTAGGAATTTTGAACAGCAAGGTTGTTTTCATCTGTGAGCGTGGAAAAAAAACTGCCACCAGTTATAAAATTTTGATCACAATCCCTCATGCTTTGCTCTGCTCTACTTGTGATCTCCTCTCCCGGATCAGAGGAGAGAGCAATCCATAGTTGAATCAGCTAAGGCTCAAGTTTTAAAAGTCACCCATAGGTCTGTACCAAATTGCAGCAAGAATTAGGATGACCCCGTTCTGGACAAACAAAGCTAGGGTTTCATCAAAGTTTCGAACTTCCACCTCTCCCCCTTCTTCATCAGCAGCCTATCTCAAGCCAATTTGTTTGAACCGGAACCAAACCTGCATCCACACAGATTTTCCAGACCCGCATCACACAAACCCCGCATCTGCTTCAAATCAATGTCAAGATACCAACTCGCATCTGAAGAAAAAGTGTATGAGAGGACAAGTTGTTGGTTGATCTGGAGTTGCACGAAACACGTGAAAATTGTGAAGCATTCATGTTCGGAAAGGAGAGGTGCTATGTGCTATGCGTGATTTGCTGTTGGGCAAAACAATAGCCACAAAAAGGATACAGAGGGACTGAATTTATGCTAATTGAACGGCTTAAATTATACTGGCAGTAAATCTGGGGATTAGAGGCCGATTTTGGTGAACAACGACCTATTCTTAGGTTTTTAGTGTGCCAGACATATTGGAGAGTTTTGATTAGGCTAATTCCACTTCAATTGAGCAATTTTGTACATGTACAATCGACATTTATCAAGAGATCAATATTTGATTTCTCGCAATCTTTGCACTGGGTCTGTTTTAGAGTTTCGCTCCAGATTTTGGTTTAGTTTTTTGGATCAACTTCAGTTTATGGTTCAGCGATGGTTTGGTTTTCTTTATGTCAGTTCAGTTTCCGATTCAGTTAAAATCCAGTTTCGTTTTGACTTGGACACCTGTTCTGGTTTGATTTTTTTTTTTTTTTAGTTTGTTTCTCTATCAAGTCTTGCAATTTCTGCAACAAAGAGAAAGATCTGTTGGATTCTCGACAATAGCTCGACTTTTGGCAATTCGACAATTAATTTCGTCCGCAATCTCTTTGCAATGATTCAATTTCATCTTCAGCAATTTCTTTGGCAATTAATGTTTGGCTTTCCTTTATCGGTTTGCCCTCCGTAAAGGTTTTTGGTTTTCTTTCATTTTCAACAGCATCTATTTTGTCTGCAAGTTTACAAACGGAGAATTTCTTCCTCTACAATTCAGCATTCAACTTGTGTAGTAGTTTGGTATTAGCAAAATTCAGCAAGTTCAGAATTAGCAAGTCACAAGTTCGGCATTGGCAAGTGAGCAACACTACCGCAATTTAGCAATTTGACATCAACATCAACAACTTAGCGCTCAACATTTTGCATTTGCACCAGCTACTTCAGCACTCATTATTTAATTTTTGTTAGACAAACTCTCGCCATTATCATCGTGAGTTTGAGGGAATTATGAGATATACAAGTAAGTTAATTATTTAAGTCGCCTAGTACTTAATTAGTAAAGCCCTAGTAGTATTTGGAACCATAGTTTGAGTAGGATATGGTATTAAATGTATGGTCTATATAAGGAGAGAATTTTCCATAGTTCTATGTAATTGAAATTTGTAGTTTTTTGATAATTAGTGAAGATGTAGTTCTTTAGAGTCAATAAAGATTTATTTTTGTAAACCTATCAGTTTTTTAGTATAGTAGAGATAGAGATATATAATATTTTTACAAAAAAACAAAGAATGTGTTTAGATAGGTTTTAGCAAAAGAAAGGTTAGATCGGTTTCAATAGGAATTTTAAATGTATAATAAAATTGATTTACATGGTTGAATTAGATTAAAAATTTCAAATATATTAAAAAATTAGAAATTTTTCTTAATATTATATGCCCTTTTGAGGAAAAAGGGTTAGATTTCCTTATTTTCTCTAAAGAGTAATTATAGTTTAGCACCCAACAAAGAAAAGCTAGCTTTATTTTAACAAATCTTGCCCTAACAGATTAATCTTGGAAGAGGAAGAAGTATCTACCACTGGTTACCACCAACACAAAGCATCCTCTAGTTTGATTGGAAAAAAATTGAAAAACAGTTGCTTCTTGGAAATGGAAATTAATTTCCTTATACAAGCATCAGAGTAAGAAGGGTTTTTATATATGATTTAGGTGCACTTGTGAAAATCTTCTGACCCATTTCTGATCCATCTTCTCTAGGGAGTTCTGCCTTCATCTCTTCAACTGGAAGAGGTAATGCTTCTAAAGCTTGCAGTCTTTCTTCTCATGGTCATGTTGATAACCAAGGTTGTGATTTCTCTCACAGCCAAAGTGATTCTTCCAAGTTCACCCATCATGGAAGGACCAATCAATACATAAATATCCTTCTTACTCTAATAGGGTTCTAAGAACAATGCCCTATAGCCACCAATACTGAATCTGCAGCTTTTCAATTGCCAACTGGAACTATTATGAAAATTGAGCAGCTTATGTCCAGTTTTCTTTGGAGGAATTTAGTCACTTAGGTGACTAGAGCATGCAGACCTAAGAAGGAAAGTGGTATAGGGCAATGAGCAATTCAAATATTACACAAGTTTCTATGCTTCGCCGAATTTTGGATATGCACGGATTGATTTGAGCTCGATTGACGTTCAGGAGAGGTCGGTGATGGGGGAAGATGATTGGCAAGGTCAGTGATGGACATAGATGATCGGCAAAGTCAGCAATGGGCAGAGATGATCCGCTAGGCCGATTGATGTTGAGGCCAGGTTGGTGAGAGGTCGATGTAGGATTTGATAGAGTGAAAATTAATATCGCACCTATCCCCTCTCCACATGCACACACACATGATTGTAATTGTAAATTTATATAATACTCTAATGTCTAAAACTGCTAATGGATGACCAGAAAAATATTAGAGTCAAACTAATTTCTGGGATGAATTTAAACTCTCTCTCTCTCTCTCTCTCTCTCTCTCTCTCTCTCTCTCTCTCTCTCTCTCTGTGTGTGTGTGTGTGTGTGTGTGTGTGTGTGTGTGTGTGTGTGTGAAGCTATCTACGTTTAAATCTTATAACAAGAACTCAGAATTTGAATCATGGTATGTAAAGCAACCACATAGTGAAGGAATCAATGATATATATGAATGATGTAAATGGATCCGGTAGGGGACATACACCACCTATTATCTATAAATTTGCTGGAAGGCAATCTAAGTTACTAACACCATCCAAATAAGAACACAATGTAGAAATTAAAACATAATAATTTGTCAAAAAACTTTGCAAAAAATAAAGAAGTTGTGTTGAGTGCACATTAAAAAAGCTAGCTATGCATTCAAAAATACCATATATCAAACAAATTTTAAGAGAGCTTCAGTAATATCATAAATGATTCACAATTGTCTAGTGCATACATAGCTTGTAAGTGGAATGCAATTTTAACATGTCAATGTCACTCTGAAGTATCACATGAACTTTAGCTTGCATAATTGCGATCAAAGAAGTTCCAACAATTATGTGCTCAGAAAAAGATCGAATCACAATGCGAAGCAGATTATGTATCGGAAACTTACCAACATAGGGGCCCAGATAACACAAATCAATATGAAGAATAAACATATCCCACTGCAGAATTTGGTCATTTTACTTTGCTTTTGCCCTTGTTTATGTCCAGCTCTATTTAAGTCAGCATCACATTTGACAAGAAACAAGCTTGCATTGATGTCTTCCAACTATGCAGATAAACATATCAGATTTGGTAAATAAGAACAAGTTCATTTTCTACAAGTTCAACAGTAAATGTGATAAAAATTACAATCTTCCTGAGCTAGGAAATTTAAATTATTCAAAGATAATTTAAACAAGAGTTGAAGAAAAATGCAACTTAAAATAAACATAGCACGCCTAACCTTAGATAGAATGCTTTATTTTGTGATGTTTCACAAACTTGAATGCCAAGACATCAACGTTTAAAATCCTGGCTCAAGACTCAAGAAAACAAGAGAAAACAACTAGAGAAGGTTATCTCGTTCCAACAAGTGGTCTAGGTCGACTGCTAACAGTATTCTTCTCAAACTTAGCGCCCATATGTTGGGTCACAAATCCAACTCAGAGCTCAAGTAGAAATAGGTCTCATCATTATAAACAGTTGGGCAGACCATTAATGGACTTTAGACTCTGAATATTTTTAATCTCTGAGAGCTGATGACTAATAGTATTTGTGCCTTTCCTGCTGAATTACGAACTTGGCTGCGAGCTTTTGTTTTCCAGAGGATTGCGGGCATACAGGTTGCAGGCTTGGTTTATCAACCCTAAACTAAGGCCGAATAAGACTCTGTGTCCTCAATTACCCCGCATTTGAGTCCATCTAGATATTTTTCTCCACATTCTAAGATTGGGATCATTGTTTTGCTGGTTTGACTTGAAATGCACTAGCGCAAGTCTGCTCAGCCAGTTTTGAAATATCAAATGCATAAAAAACAAAAGTCTGCTCAGCCAACTACATCTGATATTAAAGTTTTGAGTATATTTATATAAGATGGATGAGGGTGCGTCATTTTGGTATCCAGTTTGGGAGTCTTTTGTTTGGTATGAAAGGCAAGGAAATCATCATCTTAACTTGAGGGAAGTGCTGCTTTGAGTTCCTCCTTCATTCCCTCTAGTGACCATCAGATGAACACACAAAAAAGTTGTATACAAATCCAATTATTCTGCTGCTAAACTTGATCAAACAATGATGATAGTTTCACATTTATGATATGTATTTCTCTTCAAGAATTTCTGAATTTCCTTTAGGAAACAGAAATAAATTGATTTGTATTAAGAAGAAGATGAACTATGCGGTACAGAGACTCCAATACATATAGATCCTTAAGTACCCTTTTGCAATGGTTGAGGAAGCACTAGGACAGATTAATCTGGAAAAAGGGTTTGCTTAGTTAGCCAGGTGTCAGAAAAGATTAGGGAAATCTGATACAACTGTAAGTATTTGGATAAAGTAAGGGTTATCAACAATTTCTACACAAACAAACAGGCTATCTCTCAACCCATCTAAACAAACAGATTGTTAATCCCTCAGTTTTAATTCCTCTTAACCCGTGTAGAAAGTTTTATAAATCATTCAGCTTTTTATTTGCCCCCTGAAAGGATGGAAGCAGGTTAATCCCCATCGAAAATTGTGGCACTCTTTGCATTTGGCAGGTTAGAGGGGAATCCAACCCCTTGACCCATTTTCAAAATTCGTACATACTTTCTAAATATATTAGAAACTAACCTCGGAAGAAGAATACAGTTACTAAAAAAGCCTCCAAACCTAAAATTCTTAGTAAATTAAATTTTCAAAGAGGACTTCAAACAACAAAAACAGAATAGGAAGGTAAATTACAATAGCAAGAAACTAGTGCTACAGTTCTCACACAGGTCACTGTTAAGCTAAAGTTATATCATATCCACACGTTACTGCTATTCATGTGGAAAAAGTGTTGATAGATTATTGTACAAGTGAATAGCAATCCCTAAATAATTCTTAAAATTTTCTTTCTCAAGAATAGTTCATCTTGCTTTAAAATGAACTTTTAAAATGAAAAAAAAACAAACAAACAAAATAGTTCATCTTGCTTTAAAATGAACTTTTTAGTTGGTGCAGCAAACAAGAAAGTATGAACAATCCAAGCAACATCAAATCCATAACCTTGTAACAACCACAACAAAACCTTTATCCTGATTAGCCAATTTCTTCGGTAAAATAGCACCACCCCCTTTGCGAAAACAGAAGGGGGGAAAAAACCACCACCACCACCAAAATTAATGTTTTGGTGTACCACTAGCCCTCGCCTTTTCATATGAGCATGTTTCTCCCCCTATGTCGCACTCTCAAGGGTATTTAATGCATTTGCCCAGACCATCTAGACCAATGCCCTCATCTTATCCTCAAACGAAGAAACTTCTAACTTCTGAATTACACCATAACTTAGTCCATCATTCATCATAATCATGACAAATAGAACTGTAAGTAAATATATTACCCTCACCCCTCATTACAACTTCACAGTTCAAGTATAGTAGCAGGCTATGTTGCACAGACACGACAACATTGAAATGGACACGACACGTAGACACATGACAAATATTTAAAAATACACATGACATGTGTGTCTGACACGATACGACAAAGCAACCTAGGTTCAACCCCAAAAAGTGTACATTTAAAAAAGGGATTTAAAAAAATAAGAATATTTGATGAATAAAATTTCAGGTTTCAACCAATAAAAAGGGTACTCAACTACGACAACATGCTAGCATATAAATATATTACTCTCAACCCTCACAACTTCAGAATTTTAGCACAGTGGAACTTCAATATAGTATCAAAGTGATACCTTTATGTATCATGAGATTCCTCCTCCATCACCACCTGCGCCTCCATCATCATCCAACAACTTCCAACATCATCGCCATCATGAGCATCACCATCGACAACATCTTCTTCTTTTTTTTCCTCTTTTTGTATTCAGATCTAATTTGATCTGAATGCAAATATATAATATTATTGTTTACGTGAAGAGAACTGTGGTAGTACTATTCACGATGACAATCTGAAAGTCTAAAATTCTATTAATCTGACAGCTAAAATTGTTTGGCCACAAATCACTGAATTAAAGGCCAATTTTGATCATTTGAGAGTCGATTTCAAGGCCTTTGGGCGTTTCAGATGCATCAATGGGT
Organism: Agave tequilana; assembly: GCA_038442645.1. Taxonomy (NCBI): domain Eukaryota; kingdom Viridiplantae; phylum Streptophyta; class Magnoliopsida; order Asparagales; family Asparagaceae; genus Agave; species Agave tequilana. The sequence goes on from JAVJIF010002690.1 coordinate 291,571, forward strand.
TTGGTTTGAATTAATCATATTTTGATTTCGTAGTTCTATTGAGTTGGGAAACTATAAATCCTCATCTTTACTATTTAAGGATCTCTCAAAACCTCGTCCTTTAATGAGTTTGGGATCTCTCAAAGCCTCCACATCTATTGAGTTTTAGGATCTCTAAAACCTCTACTCCTACTCAATTTGATGATCTCTTCAAACCTCTTTTTCTACTGAGTTTGATGGTATCTCCTATCCTCCTCTTTTACTAAGTTTGAGAATCTTTCAAAACCACCTCTTTTATTAAGTTTGAGAATCTAAAATCCTAACCTATCCTCCAAAGAGATGAATATTTGACTTTTCGTGCAATCTTCGCACAAATGTTTGGTTTGACTTAGGATTTGGTTTGCAACTCCGGCATTGACATCAATGATTTAACAATTTAATATTTATTTTCAACGATTTTGATATCTATTTGTTTCTCTATTTCTTTTATGAAAGCTTTGTTGAGAAAATCTTTTTTTCTAATCTTTGTAACAAATTGTGCATGATTGATATTTATACTCCAGCTTCAGGGGGAGTATTATAGTGTGTCGCAAGTAAGGTTATTATTGTAATCTCCTACTATCTTTCATCTATTTAAAGAAGAGGTTATCCCAATCTAGGGTAAGCCGTCTATTTCTAAAATCGTAACAAGAACTTTCAAATGAAAATTTTGGTTATAGAGCAAACTCAATTCTAGAAAACTATGTGTGGCAAAGAATTTTGCAATAGATAGATGGAAATATTTAGCTCCATCATCCTTCATATTACTGTTCACTTAAAACAGGAAAAGCTATATCATTTTACTCAAAAGAAAAAAATGAATTTTATTGTCTGACTCGAAACCTAATGCAAACTCAATCTGATGTCCCACAATGCACAACCTTTTTGTTTCTTAGTTTCTATCATCAACTTATTATCTTTAAAGATTGAATACAAGAAAAGGAAGTACAATAGAATGTGGCACATGACATTCCATCCCCCCATCGACCAAGCTTTCAAAGGTCAAAAACCATCATGTACAGGTCCCTCCCTCCCCCACCTTCCCCCGCCTTGCGGGTTGGGGAAAAAAGGCCAATGGATCATGTGAATTTAATATTAAACAATGAAGAAGAGAGAGGTAGCAACAAAACCTAATAAACTATTACTTAGCTTTTATTTAAGACCCAACAATCTTTTTTTGCTTCTTCATTTTCTTAAAGTAGAAATCATATCACCTTCATCTTTTTGCCCTTATGTTGTGTTTTGAATTACCCATTTCAATGTTCGTTTCTTTTTTTTTTTTTTTTAACTTTACCAGATACTTTATGAATTCAATGATTCTTCCTTAAATTTGAAATTTTCATCCTTGCCAAATCATTCTAAACTTTGAGCTCTTGATTGATAAGTCATATTTCAAAACTAACAGAATCTGATACAAATATACCTAGGGAAAACTGTAATCATGAAATTTTTAGTGAGATAAAGGCTCAGGGCACAGAATAAGTGCAGAACCATCTAACAGCGAGCTCATTTATATGCCCATACCTTCCAATAGTTTTCCCTTTAACCTTTCATGAAATCTTACTTTGTGATTAATATGGAAATAATTTTTTCTTCCATCTACTCTTCATATCATATGCCTACGAAAGAAATAACTTCTATGGTTGATTATATATAATATATAATAAAATATATGATGTTGTTCATTATTCTTTATTTCTGTTCAATCACCTCACCTCATTCAAACTTCATCTTATGAATAATGCTTTGCAATGTTAGTTTAAGTCCTATAAATCGCCTTTATTCATATTTATCCATACAACACTATCCTACTGCCACCTGGTGTCATTGACATTTTTCATGATTTACTGAACACAGTAAATAAATCCTATCAAAAGTACGGAAAAGTATTTGACTTTGTAATATCTCAAACAGCTGACTGGTGTCATTTAATCTGATGCCATTGCGCAGACAATTTCACTACACACAAGACCAGGGAAACTAGACATGATCTTTTTCTGTCTGAATTGCTAATGATCGTAACTAGGCACCCGGTAATCACTGGCCAAACTCCTTCTCTCTTGATTTGATCCTGCCCCAAAGGCGGGGTCCAAAAATACAGAACATTTCTACATTATATAATTCATACCCAACAGTAGAATTGATAATAATGGTAAATGGATCTCACCTTAAGCCAATCATACATTGTTAGAGATGTGGATGTGCAGGACCAATCAAGTACACATCGCAATTCATAGAGGAATGGTAAAGCGCGATAAAGTCGGAAGCCCAAGTAGTTAACTTGTGTAACTTTACTAGTCAAAAATTGCCTATACAAAGTGCTTTTGTTAGGAATTCCATAGCGAATTTGAATTGCCTGCAAAGCAAACGAAACTGATTTTGTAAGGTAGATAGCACGAATAGCAAATTCTCCAATCCGCTTGTGAGATGAATCCATGTTCCACGCATACTCTGTGACTGAGTACGTAAACAGGACTAGGTTGAAAAGATAGAAAATAACTTTGACAGTAGCAAAAGAACACAGGTATATAATCCGATCAAGCACGATTAAGAAAAAGAGAGCCTGCAAAAGAAGAAACAGATCATGAAGATATCCTATACAAGAGACTAGATAAATTTTAACTCTTACAAACAAAAACTATAATATAGTGCTGTATCTTTTGTTCCATATATGGAAACTTTGTCAATAATGTAAAAGAAAATTTATGTATATACTTACCATCAAGATAAAAACAAACTCTTTCGGAAACTGGTCCTCTAGCTGATAAACATCAATAAATTTGTTGATGTTTTTAATGACAGATTGATAAAACATGGCGACCAGAAAGAAAACTGCTAAATCTGCACCAAATATATATGCATAAAGGTCAACTTCTCTTCTCCCTCCACCAATTACAGATAATACAGGGTAAGGGAAGTCAATCTCTTCAAAAATCCCAGCACTTTGTGCTTTAAGAATCTCTGCTGCAACATCTGCCGCTGGAGTCAGTGATCTATACCATTCCACTGCTGGACACCCTGTCAAAGGAGAAGCATAAACAACTTCAAGGACAGCAAGAGCTATATCTGCATTTTCTTGACTTTTCTCAATACTTTGTATTCTAACTCGACTAGTAGAATGGCATGAACTTGGAATTTTGGCTTCACATCGTTCTTCGTGAGCTAGCATAAGCAATTGATTTATTCCTGTTTCAATCCTCTCTGGCTGAATACCATCAACTGGCCAATCACTAACTTTCATTGACAACTGGACAAAATATGGAGGTGTTTCTGATCCTTGTGTTAGCGACCTCCAGTACTTGGAGAAACTTCTCGCTATTATCTTAACCACACTCTTTAGCGGTGAAAGAAACTGGTTTAATCTATCTGTCCAACCATAACCCACTGTGTGCTCTTCCTGATAATGATTTCTCTTATTTAAAAGATTAAACTCCGTTACAGGTGCCCATTCACCATCTTTAGCAGTTATTGAACTTTGCAAAAGGGTCGATATGTACACCATAAAGAGAGGTAGGGTGCTAATGACGAATGATGATGATATTTTGTGTTCTGGAAATCCAACCCACCGAAGTATCATGGAATCAATATTGAACCCACAATGCTGGATGATGATCTGATACAAATACTGGAGCAAAATATTGAACTCTGTATAGATAAGCATGGTGAGCCAAAAGAAATAACTAGGACCAGAACTCACACACAGAGCATATATGAAAAGAGCTGCAAGGTAGACCATAGACATCATACTGAAATTCCATAGGAAAACAAGTATAAAGCAACAGTAGCAAACTACATCATTGTTTGATCGCATCTGTGACCATATGTAACGAAAGATCCTTCCAATTTGAAGGCTAGCTGCAGGTGTTGTTGTCCCACTAACAGAACAAACTGAATTAGTTTGATTCAGTTGCCCATATCCCGTCATCTTTTGACTCTCAATTTCATCATATGCCCCATCTTCTGTAGAAGAGTGTCCATTTGAAGATGTTTCTTCAGGCTCAATGTTCAAGAAACTCACAATGTTTGTAACTGCTTGATTTCCAAGAGATTGTACTTGAGAAACGCCATCACCTAATAGCTGCACAGCAGAAATTAAGGGATTTTCCTTTCCTTTGCCCTTTTCTTTCATGACTTTATCTGCAGTAAAATATGGGGAGCCATGCACTGTAGAGACTTCAGTTATCTCACATTGAGAATCTACTGAATGCCTCAAGTTGTCCATTGTCAATAAACTTTCACTTCTTTGGCTTGTAGGTGACTCTTGAAAGTCAGATGCTTCCCGATACAGTAAATCATTCTTAACCAGATCAGGTATGGGAAAGTCGAAGGAATTGTCAAATTCTGTATCAACATTCTGGTCCTGTTTGTTGGACAAACCATCCTCACCATCACATACCCTGTTATATTTATCCATACTTAATGAAGAGCTTTTTCGTCGTCGGAGGCCTTCACTCTGTGGTGAGTTGTCACTAAAATTTGCACCAGAAATCATGCTGTTAAGTTGAATTTGCAAATTAAGCATCTCAGATTTCATTTTCTCAACTTGGAAGTTGCGGAAACGCTTCTGCTCTTCAGATTTGCGAATATGATGCAACTGTGCAGTCTTCCATGCAGCTCTTTTCTCTTGTTCACGCACCATAGCACCAATTTGTTCGGCCTCGAGGTATCTTGCCACATAATCAAAGTCACTGGAGTAAAACATGTATGATTGCATAGACACTAACAAAAAGATGACTATTTCAACAAACGCAGACCGTGATGTAATCCGGAAACCATAGTCATACTTGTAAAGTCCAATAAACTCATATATGTAGTCAATAGTATCACATTTACCAGATGTGAATTCCCCGAGATAAGGAGATTGATAAGCAAGAGAAAGGACAATGAGTGCAAAATTATATATGCGCAAATACTTGAAAATTTTGTTCTTCTTTTTCAGTATTTCAAGTCTCATCCGGATAAAAACCAGGGCAAAACCAAGATAACCAAGGTGCAGAATGTCATACTCCAGCGTCCCAGTTATTAGAATCAAAGCAAGAACAATGTCTAGTAGGTGACAATAGGAGTAAAGCCTCACATAATCAAGAAAGGTCCAGAAACTTTTTGTTTCAAATGAGAGGTCCCTCCAAACTAATGCATTTTTCCTCTGGGACTTCATTTGAAGATATGTGTTTGTCTCTGAGAAACCAGTGAAATAGTCAGAGCGGAGCTTAAAAGAAGAGAAAATGAAGACAATATAGTAGCTGACAAGCATTCGTGGATCATCAACAACTATCCCTGCATTAGACAAAAAGTGGTCGTTAGTTATGATTACGAAATCTGGTTAACCTTGCAGAATAAGAAATATCATGATGCAAAATTCTAATTACCAAGCCAACATTTTGCACAATAACTGAAGTGAAGACTGGAGATGCTCCAGCAATCATGGCAGTGGATTTTCATATCACTAGCAGCATGAATCCAAGGTATCAAATCTTTCCAAATGGCAAAGTATTCGAGTATGAGGATTGAAGCAAAGAAAAAAACAAATATGGGCCATAATTTACTGATAACTGATCTTTTTAGAAATATGCAAGTGACAAGGCACATAATATAAAACATTGATATCACATTCAGCACAATGAAACTTGCCACGAGTAAAGCAATCATATTGATCTCAAGACCTCGTAGTTTGAATAGATTCTCCACCCAGAATTTCATGTAGATTTTTAAAGTGGTTTTCTGTATTTCAAACCTCTCCTTTCTTAGAGCAAGGATGCGTTTCTTGTTCCACTTGTGACTCTCTCTAGAACTTCCCCATATATAGCCAAATGTATATTTCTTGGGGTTATTACTCTCTGAGGCTCTTCTCATGTTAGATTCTGAATCTGAAATCTTATACGCATCAGAAAAGGATGGGTGTGAGTTCGTCCTCATGACCCCCTGCTGGGCACATACAGGACTGGAATCTGCTGATGGCATCTTATCTTCAGTATAAGCTGAGGTACTAGTTGAAGTATGCTCTGCTGATACGAACAATTGGCAAGGTTCTTCCCACTTTCCCCTGTTTACTAGAGATCTTGGCATTGTTCCTAACCAGTGAAAAACATTATACTGTAGAGTACATGCAACTATAACCAGAATTTTCCCCCTCAAGCCTGACTCAAGACCCCAAAACCCAGAATCGAAATACCTGAAACCAAGAAAAACTGACAAACCATAGAGATGTTGACCAGGAAACATATGAGCCAGTTTTCCCCACATCTGGAAAAGATATTCCAATGCAACAAGAAATCCTGTGTAGACTAAGAACAACTTCGAAGGAATCCGAGAAGCTTTCGGCAATGTTGAACAGATGATCAGACCAAGTAGATAAAGAAAACCAAATGCACTAATTGGAGACAAAGAAGCATAAAATACACAAACAGACAAGATCTTCTCGCTGTGCCAAATGAGGAATCTTCTGACAAAACCAAGAAATCCAAGCTCTGATGCATCAGAAGAATCTAATGTACTGTTGTACCTGTTATGTCTCCTTTCGTAGCTGTAAAGTTGCATTACAATTAAAACAGCTACAGATTCCCAGGTATTCTTGAACAAAGAAGCTTCAGGGTTGAATCCTAAATCAGGATAAAGATCAACCATCTTCGATACCCATGACCGAAGGGTGGAAGAAATGCTCAAGCTATAAGTGAAAACAAACACTACTGTAGCATAGACTTTCAAGGGGAACCAGAGCCGCCTTCTTGTCTTCTCAACCAGCTGCCTTCCTATTATCCAAAATAAAAGGAAAAAGAGGAAGCCGAAAGATATATAATTTGGAGTCACCAGGTATAATGTGAGAAGGATAGTTAGGAAAGCTACATATGTGCCACATGAGCGATACATAGACAAACACTTCTGGCCAACCTGACTGAGATATGATGATATAAGTTTCTCTGCAAAGGGGGAAAAAACAATTAGAGACTCCGGTTTTACCATGAGAAATGTGATTACTATGTACCTTAGTCATCTCATGTGACTTGGGTATGTAGGGAGTTTTCTTCTATTTATTTATTTTAATCACCTCATGCTACCATGACAAATGTGATTACTATGTATTTTTATTACTATGTATTTTCATCTCATAATACTTGGGTTGTAGGGAGGGTATTTTTTTCCTTTTTCTTTTTCGCTGTTCTTTGTTTCAGGAGTTATATGTGCAGTGTAACTTAGCATTTTTAGTGGCCACATTAGCGTAGCCAGTAGTAAACTGCTACGCTTTAACCTGATGCAGAATAGGTAAGCAAATGAAAGTTATAGTGGGCGCTTTAGAGCGGCCGTTTGATTTTTAGTGGCCACTTTAGCATAACTGGTAGTAAACTGTCACGCTTTAACCCAATACAGAATAGGAAAGGGGGTGAAAGTTGTAACGGGCAAAAGGTGAGTTAACACCAAAAAATCCTCCTAAAACCAGTTAAGTGCAAAAGACCCAACTCACTTTAGAATAAGATCTCACCTACCGCCAATTTTTGTCCTAAAAAAACACTACTTCGACTTTCATGATTTCTTTCTTTACTATTGAGATTTTTTTTTGAATGTTTTCAATTTTTAAGTTTCAGTTTTTAACTATGCTATTTGAGTTTTTTATATCGAGTAATGATGAGGCTTCAAAAGAAACTTGCTCTTACCTATGGCTTATAAGTCCATACTGATTCAATTATGGTTTAAATAACATTTTCATCTCTTTCACTTATGTGAATTTCTAAAAGCAACATCAAATGTACGCATATTTATAATTTTGTATATATTAATTATGTATATTTATACTATTCATTTAAATACCTATTAGTTATAGTTGCGGCTAAGTTGTATTTTTCAGCTTTAGCGCTTAGCAGCACATGCCCGCTACACTATGCTTTACGCTATTTAGAACATGTCTGTGTGTGTGTTGGTTGGTTTTTTTTTTTTTTTGGCCGGGGCGCGCGGGGGGGGGGGGGGGGGGGGGGGGGGGGGGGGGTGGGATGTGCTCTCTATGTGCGTGTTTTCTGTGCGCGCGCGCTTTTGGGTTGGGAGGTCCCAGGCGTCTGTCTGTCTCTGTGTGTGTGTGTGTGCGCGCGCGCGTGTTGTGGGGTAGTTTACCAACTTCAAATTGTTATCAATTATGGATTTAACAACATACCATGTGAAGAGTTGACGGACAGGCTGGAACTTGATGAGGCATATACTGACAGCAAAACTGATTTGTTCAAACCAGCTTTCAGAATGCTGAACCCAAAAGGAGGATGAGGAGTATGTTGCACAATAGCAGATAATGAAAAGAGCAATTTCAACCCATGGTTCTGCACAGCACAAAAGCACAACAATATACCTATCTCAATAAAATCTCTGAAATTAGCATGACTTGGAATTCCTGCAAAGTAAAAATGTAGCATAAGAAACTTCCCAGATTAATCAAGGCACCTCCATCCCTGAGATTCATTAGTAGAATGCCAGAAATAAAACAGGAGAAACAAAGAAAATTTATTTCACTAGAAACAAAAACCTTTCTACCACATGTCAAATAAGAAATTTACAGTAAACTAATAAACAAAAGTAGGGTATATCGTTAAAGTGAACATATATGGCAAAAGAGACATCATTCAATCCAAGATTTAACTCCTCAGACCCCAAAATATTGTTTAGGGAATTGATGTAGCTCATAGACTATAGCTTTTTGTGGAATTGTACTGGAGTTGTCTCCTGATGAATGGGACTTATTACAGTTCACTCCTAAAACTACAGTCTTCAGAGTGCAGAAACAAGAACAAGCCTTTCTTCCCTTCTTTTTAATATCCTAGCTGAAATACACATTTCGTGGATAGCAAAATATTGAACAAATCGTTCAAAAAAAGTCTTACTACATTTATAATTCTTAGTCTTCACAATTAAACACAATAATGAATTATATACATCCATTCATTTGAACAATTTTCTTCCTTTATGACATTACTGCAGTCTTACCTTCCAGTTAGAATTAATCTTGTGCTATACCGTGTGAGACCATCAATCAGAATAAAAAATGGCAAGTGTCTGAAATATTAAAAATGCTGATATTGTTATAACCTATAAGCTTATTAAAGATTATTATTTACTTGTCACTAAAATAAATCAAACAAAGTCTACAATGTAAAAGATTTATTAAAAATATATGCATATGTACGAAACACATACATGCGCGAAAGGTGTTAAAGAGACTAGTATTGAAATTAACAACTTTTAGGTGATTTCAGCCTTTTTTTGGTGACTCAGAGGCCATATATTGAATAATAATGGTACAGTGTTGCATGTAGACTCTGCATAAGCTCGTACCAGGAGTTTATTCTGCAAAAGCCACATTTGTATTGACCGCATAGGAATAATAAACTGGGAAATTTTCATATGGAGCATCCACACAATTTTGAACATGCTTCCTTTGCGTCCTTACTAGAAACAATCCATATGTAAGGATGACCAAATAAATGGACCCCATGAAGTCCTAGAGAGGGACTGAAATTATTTTATTTCATGCATGACTACCAAAGGTAACATTTATGCATCCTAAACTAGTATGTTTCAAGCCAACCAATTAGAATTGTAGACACCATCACAGAGCCATTTGACACAGGTGTTTGTTGTGGAAACTACCACATCAAAATACTATTCAATTAGATTTACTGTATTATTATCACAAATATTATGATAATTATGTTGGCTCAGTGGCCTATCACTCTAGTTTTGCTGATGATTGACTCATATGTTATAGTACTAATGATCTTGTGGTGTTCCAGTTTCAGATATTGATCAAGATCTTAGCTGGTGATTAGCTTCCTCAAAAGACTCAAAGTCAAGTTTGGAGCTAACACATGGTAATTCAAGAGCTCAAACGTAAAGAACACATCAAATACTTAAGAGAAGTCTAGCTCAAAGGATCAAGTTGAGATCAAGTCTACTTGGAGAAGAAAATCTTCAAGAAGACTTGTGTCTTGTGTTTGTAAGTTTATATTTATGTAAAATAGATGAGTTTTGATTGCTCAAGCTTACACACGCACAATAGTTTTGATTTTCGGTTTAACCCGTTTTGGTTTAACAAATTGTGCTTATATAGTTTACATCTCAAAAGAATAAGTTTTATAGTTTGTAATATGTGTTGGATTCTATCCACACATAATAGTGTTTTATTTGTTTAAAGAAACTTATTTTGATGAGTTATTGGGTCTCGGTTTAACAAGTTTATGTTTTTGGTTTTCATGAATAGATTTCATCGAAAACTAGTTTATATTAGTTTTTTATGTGTATCAGATTTCATTGGTACTTTCACTGTGTTTTAAAAACTTATTTTGATGAGTTGACTTCATGAGTCAAAGTTTCGCTTTTACAAAAAGTCATTTGTAAATAATATATTGTCAAAAACAAGTTTATATCAATTTATATGGGGATATGGATTCTATCCATATACATTGGACCTCAATTGAGTTTGATAACTTGTTTTTGTATTATAGAGTTTTGGAAAAACATGAGTTTCTATTTAAAAGTTTAGTTTTTGAAAATACGGTTTTGACTTCAAGATTGAATTTCTATATATCAAAAAACAAGTTCACTTGTTTGTAATATGTGTCGATTTTTAATCATACGTATTTGTACCTCATTGTATTTACGTGAACTTATTTTTGTGAAATTTATTAATATTTATTAATATTTAAATTGAATTTAAAAAGATGTTTAAAGTTTTTCAAAATTTGATTTTTGGGCTGAAGCCGATCGACTGCACTATCGACCGTCCGCAGAACTCATTTGCTCTGTCGATCGACTGCAAAGTCAACTAATGTGCACAGATGTGCACAAGCCCAAGAGAGCTAGATCTCGGTTGACCGACTGGACGACTGCAACAGAGATTGGCCGACCGATTGGTCGACCGACTATGACTGCAGAGCTCCCTGGCTTTCTCGATCGACCGCTCGGTCGACCGGAAACCCCCAACGGTCAAAAATCTGATCATTGGTGGTCGACCGCTCAATCGACCGACCGGCCAATTCTAGCAGATTTTAACCCCCAATTGCTAGTTTATTCCTTGGCCTATTTATAGGGATTTGGACTGGTTTTTCGATAAGATTTTTTAAGTGTTTTAATATCAGTTTTTTAGTGCTCCATTGCCTACTTTCTAAAGAGTTTTTCAACAAGTTTTGGGCTTCAAATCTATATCTTCTCTATTGTTTCAAAGTTTTTGAAAATCAAAGGAAACATGTTTTGCGAAATATAATTTTTAGTTCTTCAAAGTTTCTACATCTTCATACAAGTTTTCCCAATTGTTCTCTAAAGAGTTCTATTTTCAAAATTTTTTTTTCTCACAAGCTTGAGCCATCATTGCAAAATTTATCCTTTAGAATCTTGTATTGTAAGATTTCTTGGTTTGTGATCTTTATGATCATCAAGTGTTGTAAACCATTTTCTTTTCTTTGTGCTTTTTGGTTTTGTGCCTTCCCTCTTGTGTAGAAATGACTTGCTTTGTACATTGATTTTGTGCCTACCTCTTGTGTAGGGGTTGTATTCTTTGTGGAGTTGCTTAGTGGAGATAGTGGAAGTCCTTCAACCGGTAAAGGCAGGGACGTAGAGCAAGTGGCTCGAACCTCGAAGCAAATCTCTTATGTTTGCGTTTGCTATCTCTCTCTACTCTACTCTTGTTTATATCTCGCATTGTTACTATTATTGCTCATCTTATACATGCTTGATATTGTGCCTACACTTGTGTTGATCCAAGAGAGCTATTGAAACATCCCAACTCTTATAAAAAAAAGAATCTTGAGAAGAAGTTCTAAGGCCCTTCACCGGGATTTCAGCTTCACTCTTAGGACATCTATTATGTGTTGAATTTTGTTAGTGTAAAGTTTTAAATTACACATTGATTAGCACTACACCTATTCACCCCCCCTTTAAGTGTACTTTCAAATTAGACCTAGGGGAAACCATCGAAATATAGTTTATTTACTTTGGTGGAAAACCCAAAATTAGAGATTTTAACAAAGGATTAGAACATGATTGGCAATTGGATTCAGCATAAAGCAGTAGGTTTCCCAATACAAAGATTGTGGCATGTCTCCCAATACCAACATTTTGGCATGTCTAAATGAAATTAAGACTCAGTTGGGTGCATATTTTCACACAGGCAAATGCACACAACAGAAATTCAACCAAGATGGAAAAAGAACAGCTAAATTGTAGAAGTAGTTTTGTAATTACCACATATGAGATTAACGCAATGTCTAGGTGATTCCATTTGGCTCCTCGGCTTATTTTGCTCCTCAATGATTTGTTTCATGATAGCACATATATCCTAATCACTTCATAGCTATTTACAAGTTAGGGGAATCTGGAGCATCCTTGGTTACATGAGCTTAAACCGCAGGACCCAAAAGGCCTAGTGTTTTCTCTTTTCTTGAGCATAACTTTTGCACCAACTCAAACTGGGTTGACATCAATTGACATCAGTCAGCCAACATGGCCATTTCTTCATGGAGCTTTTTCAATTTTGAGCCATTTTCCACAGTCAATCATTTTGATATGAGAAAACATAGATAGTGATGACAGTGCCAACAGGGATATGTGAAAATAAAGTAGATAAAGTTGCATGACGGTTTGTATTGGAAACTACTGTGTGACACTATGAAGTTAAATAATAGAACAAAGAGAAAATTTTATGTGGAAGAATGCAAGGGTTCATTCTTGGAGTTACGTGATAAGACATGCCTGAGGGATAAAAATTCCATTAGCCAAATTCACACATAATATCAAAACAAAAAATAAAGATAAAACAGCAATAAGGCTTCCCCGTTGTGTGGCCCAGAATGTTGGGCAATGCACATGGTTCACGTGTCACAAATGAAAATGCAACATTGATAAGTAATATAACTAATGACAAAAAGGTAAGGCATGAGTCCAAAAAGGAAAGCATAGAAAAGTGTGGTGAGAAAAAGGTGATCAGAGCTGGTGAAGATAATTGGCATGTAAGCAAAAATATTGAGGCGGCCTTGGTAACAAGAATTTCTAAAATTTGTATACAAGATTCAAGAAATATAAGGAAACAGTTAAGATGACACTGATGAAGCATTACAAACAAAAACAAAAACTTTTGCAATAATGAAGTAATTGACAGGTGACAGAAAATGAGTGGGGAAGAAAGATATATAAAGGTAATTGCTATTATTCTCGGCTTACATTTCAACTGAAGGCATATGCATACCTGCAAATAATGAATCAGTTTTCAGGTATTTATAAAAACAAAACCAGCATGCTATGACAGACCAACTTTTTTGCAAAAAAATTATGATTTTCTAAGAAAGTGTCTTTGAAAAGCATTCAATTGCACTTCTTACCCAACAATAAGCATCACTGAAACAATTTGCACAAAAGTTACCAAAGCATAAAGATGGTAAAATAGCAGATATATGCACTGAACTGTGTTTAGAATTATATTCTATATCCAAGTGTATATATTAACTTCATGATCTCACACAGGTAAAAGGCATTTAGAAGTCAACACAACAAAACAATTGAGTAACCATCTTAAATTGGGATCCCTTCCTCGATTAGATAGGTTTAACAATTTAGCACACATATATCAGTGTTATGAAATCAGACTGCGAGAAAATGTTCCAGCACAAACCAAATGTGGAGGGAGGCATAGACAACCAAATTATAAAGACCTACCTAACTGCAACAAAATTAACATAGTTCGAGAGCCACTGTGCTTCAAAGCATTCAAGATTAGATTAAGCTGAAGGATGTACAGCAGAGAAAAATGTGCCGCACAGAAAAGAACCAGAGCTTGACGCATCTTTCTACTAATGGAGTGACTCAACAAATAAGCCAGAAAGAAGCACACTGAAAGACAGAAAATTTTCGTTATCAGTTAATCTTCATCAAACATCAGGAATAATACAAAAAATAGCTTGCAGCATGTATTAAGTTTAGATAAGCATAAGCTAGAGATCTGAGATACTGAATTAAACAAATAAAAAAAATGGCATACTTCCAAAGGATGAGAAGGCACATCTTACGACCTATATCAATTCATATTTCGATAATATAGGACCTACAAGTTTACGTCTCCATAAGATAATAAAAATACAGTAATGTATGTAAGTAAATGTAAACATTTCATCTGCTAATCATATTCTATACCATAGCGTGGTGTTTGGCATTTGCTGATCAAACTCTTTATCTTTTACCGAGTTGTAAGATTATGGATGGTCATTAGTGATGATCAATACGGTATTGCATTATTACATACAAGCTCTCCTCATATATACCTAGTTATTTATGCACGTGGCCAGAACCATAGACTATCAACATTTTGTATCCAATGTTGTCAGTTTTAGATTTTTACTGCACCTATAGCACATTTTCAGCTTCAAAACTGAAGATGTTAAAATTAGATAAGTCCTTGAAGTTATATTTAATACTATAAACAAAATTTATCTCCGGAAAGCCCAGGATAACTGCTTCTTTGTGTGTGTATGCGTGGGTGCACATATTGCAAGAGAGGAAAGTACAGCAAGGTTGCCTCAGTGCAAACAATATAGTTAAAGTTTTTACAGTTATTCTCTATCAACATATACAAAAGCAAAGTAGCAAACTACTATAGTACTATACTTGCTAATAATATTAGCAACACAGGTACCATCCCCAAATTTTGGTGAAGTTCCACCTGGGTGCAGAAAATTGCCCAGCACATCTAATAGTAACTTCTCATAATAAACTGAGCATGAACTATAAAGCAAACTTAAAAAGCTCGTAAGATGAGGCAGGGATGTTTTGCCCTACTATATACAGCATGAACATAGCCAGGCTTCATGACATGAAGAAATATCAGGGCCAAAGTGATAGCACGAGAACACTGGCGCAACCCCCATGCTATTGTGGCAATAATCAAAACCTTTGTGTCTTCTTTCTCTGTAAAAAAACGTAAAGAGCAAAGAGACATGAGAGTATTGTATATTAATATTTCACTAGGGCTGAAGTTTTGTTGAATATGCTTCAATTGAACAAAAATAAATACAAAACTTACAAAGTATTTACACTGAGAAAAATCCAATAATTTTCTTTTATGTTAAATTTAGAAATAAGTATATATTGATTTATATAACAAGAATTAAGTGCTCTATGCTGAAGAAAAATAAAAGCATATGTGAGAAAACTTTGCAACTACAGCAACACAACAAAGCCATTAAAGAAAAAAGATTATATAAGTGGGTCCAAATGCAAACACTGTTGATAGGTATGAACTCACCTTCTACTTTATGATCATCATTTGAGGAACAACCACCCTCACCAGATAAGTATTGGAAAACGGAATTATTCACAAGATTACCAATTGCTACAAGAACACCAAGACAAAACTGCGCAAGTAGAAACAGCCCTGGTATAGGATAGTGCCAAAGTCCAATAGTTTCCCAAATCTCCATGTCCTGCAATTATATTTGTAAACGATCTTATTATAACTCAATGGCTCTAATTGGGAGTATCTTTAAGAAAAATGAATAATACCTTTCTGAATTCTCTATTGAGGACCGTAAATGCCACATTGAAAATATATGTACTAGCAGCCCAGAGGAGAATGAAGACAAGAAGCAACCCGTTCAACCGGTGCAATTGGAACAATGAGGGAAAGGCATATAAAATATATCCAACATAAGCTAGCAAACCAAAAGCACATATACTGGCAAAACGAAACTCCAAAAGGCAAGAGCAAGCAACAACACCTGTCATAGTCAGCACTGAAAGTTTATACAAATAAGCCTAGCATAACAGTTGAATCAAATGATGAAACAAATTGCATCTACATATATTACGAACAAACTTCTCAAGAAAATTTAATATCATTTGATCATCCAATGCTGGATTTAGTTTGGCTCTGTGAAATAAGGAATCACATCTCACATATGAATTATACTTTACTATTTATCAACAACAGCTTTAAAGGGTAAGATTGTAGTTATATGTAGCAGTCAAATTTTGACCCTCATCAAGATCGTGACATGTGTCCTACCGCATCAAAAGCGTCTCAAGCGATCGACAAACTCGACGTACCAGCTGGCCCATTGCCAGTCCAAGAAGAATGCTTCGGGCCTTGCCCGAGTCCATACTCGACCCGAGGTCCCTCTCCGATATCTGTAACTGTCAGGTCTCTCTCTGAGTCCACACTCGACCCGAGGTCCCTCTCTGAGTCCTCACTCGACCCAAGGTCCCTCTATGACATCTGCAACTGCCAGGTCTCTCTCCGAGTCCATACTTAACCATAGGTCCCTCTCGGACATCCGCAACTGCCAGGTCCCACTCCGAGTATAGCCATCCGGGCCATTCACCCGGATATTCAAGTCGGGCGTAACCATTTCACTAGTCTGAGGCTTAGGCCCTCCGCGACGACTCCCGCCTCTGAGCTGGATACAACTCAATGGTAGGATTCTCTGATTGTTACACTGTCAGATTATCCTCAAATTCTAAATGTTTCAGCACCCTATTTCAGTGGAAACAGTTATGGATAATGGCGGATATCTCTGCATATCAATTCCAACAATCAAGCGCTATTATGTGAACAGTTATGAGAAAATCGCAACGTGCAAATCATGCGGTTATTGAGATCTGAAATATCAACGCCATCGATTACAGCGCCACAGGGTATTTATGCACTTGGAAAAAAGGGGCGGATTCAAGAAGTAAAGACAATAATGTTCCGCAGAACCATTGCAACCTTAGATACTACAGTGAACTCTCTCTCTCCTCGTGATTTTTCTAATTTGGGTTTTCACATAAAAATATTTTATTTCCACCTATTTAGTGTGTTGAAATCTTCAATTGTCACCCAATAATTAAGATACCCTTTCGCTTGTGGTATGAGGTTGACTGTTCAATCAATCGTATCAGAAAATCTCAACCATATTATATTATCTGGCAATTAGATTTGAAAGGTGCGGACATATTTGTCACATAAAAATGGAACTGATGTGGACAGACATTTAGCATACATAATGTAGAAATTTTGCCGGAACATAATATATCATTTACTTAGCAAAAAGAAATAAATCAGAATCTCATAATAAACAAACAATATATGTGATCATTCTATAAATATAAATGTACCCTCAAGCAAGTTTTTAATTCCACCACTATATCGAATATTGCTTGTGTCATCAATAAACAGTGATCATCATATTTGTTTTGGGTAATTTCCCGAACCCCCTCCCCCAATGTTTTATGTTTTTTTCACCACCCCCCCCCCCCCCCGACATTTTTTTTCCTCACTTAACCACCCTCCACCGTGATCTCAGACTACTCTGTTAGGGAACTCATTTTAATTTTTCTTTGACATTCAGACCCTTCTTTCTCTCTTGACCCCAACCCCTCAACGCCCCTTTAGTGCACCCACCATCTTCTCTTTTCTATTCTCCATGTTCCCACCTTCACCTCTTCTTTCCTCCATTTTAATGACAAATTTACCCATTTTACCGTCATCATCATTATCGCTTTCCCTTTCACTAATTTAATCATCATCTCTATGGCTACCTCAATGTCGTCGACCTCCACTCCAACTGCCTCTCCGGCCAAATCCCCGACCAACTCGGCCTCCTCGTGTGCCTTTCCGCCTTCGACTGTCTCCTACAACTAGCTTGAGGGGCCCATACAAATGAAGAAGCAAAATATTCCAAATTTCACCAAATACTTGTGGATTTCGTTAATGTTAGGTTTTAAATAAAAGACGGCATAACCCTATATTCGAGTTGTCTCTATTTATATAGATGAGGAATAAAAAGAAAAATATAATAATACCCTCACACTATCTAATGCTCTTCCTCATGTAGGAACATAAATATCAATCATGCTCACCTTGTTAAAAGGACTAAATAAGGACTACATAAATAAAACTTTTCCAAATAAAAAACAAAATTTGAGAAACAAATAAATATTAAAGTTGTTCAAAATGAATACTAAATTTCTAATCTGATGCCACACTATTGAATCATTGATGTCGATTTTCAAGTTGCCAATCAAAACAGTTATGCGCGAAGACTGCATGAAAAATCTTTTGGATATAGTTAAGATTTTAGAGTTTCTCAAACTCAGTACTGTGTAGAAGATGAGGGTTTGAGAGATTTTTCAAACTTAATAATCAGTAGGAGATGAGATTTAAAGAGACCCTCAAACTTAGTAAAGTAAACACCAAGGAACACACACACAAAAGACTCGCCATAAGATAGAAGATGATACGACAGGAAGCAACAACAGCAGTAGATGAAGGCAAAAAAGATATGGATCACTTTAATAACAGTAGCACCTATAGAAGTAGTTGACAACATTTTGATAGGTCAGCAGCAGCAGTTAATGGCGAAAGATAGTAGACGAGGCCACTGTTGATGACGACTAGAGTTTTGGAGCATGGAGACATCTAGAGTCTTTTTTATGGAGATGTCCGGCTAAGGTTTCTATTTATTTTAGTGGAGGAACTGACTAGGATTTTTGAAGATGAACACTATGGTTATTGTTCATGAACGCACGGTACTGAACAATAAACCTTTTTCCTTTTCCTTTTTTGCACATCTAGATTCATATCACATCAAAAGTGAAGAAGAGAAAGAAAAAGGAGATAAGAAGATGGTGCAGATAGGTGATGGCTAGGATTTTTTTGAAGAAGGCATGGTGGATGATGGGGTGCATGTGGATTTGCAAGAGGGATCTCATGAATACTAAAGGTATCACTCTGATATCATGTTAGGTTTTAGAAAATAAACGGCATCACTTTAAATTGGAATTACCTCTAATTATATAGATGAGAAATAAATAAGAAAATATAAGACACTTTTACATAGTCCATTAGTTAACATGAAGTTAGTTTTCATCATCAAAATTCCTTTCCCCCCTTTTCTGAAGATTTCTTTGATAGCATTGTATTTATATATGTTATCATTATGATTGCAGAGAGGGGGATGAGATCATTTGAAGGACGAAGGAATTGTTTGATGGGGAAGAAAGAATGGCGATGGGGTTCAACATGTTACCGCAACAAAAAAGCAACCACAGACAACTTCCCCCTCCCCTCCATTAAACCCCTATGGACCTCACCCAATTTAAAACCTCCACAATTTGTTCCCCTACCTCCTCATAACTTCAACAAGGTAACAAAAATTCCATACTTGTTTCTCTGTCCTATCTCCTCTCGAACCCCGATAATGGTTGTGGGCTACCCGCTCTCCACTGACCGACCGCTTTACCTTCTGTCGCAACTCCACCATCGTCGCCTACCTCAAGCATCTTTCCCTCAAGGATCTCGTCCCCGGTGGCCCTCTCTTGCCTCTTCAAGAACACCCCCTCCTACACCACACTGACCCTAGAGGTGCAATTTTGACCCGACCAGTCAGACCTGACTCGAGTTACTGAGTCTGTGTTTGGCCTATACAGCTACGGGCCATAATCAAGTCGACCCGCCTGACTCGATTATTAAATGGGTCGGGTCGACTTAGACCCGCCAGACCCGGTTATTCTCTCCTCGGCCTCCGCCTCCCCTCCACCCTCTCGGCCTCCCCTTTCGCCTCTCTCGTCATTGCCTCCACCATCGTTGGGGCCACTGCCCCCTCCCCCTCGCCTCCCTCGCCCCCCTTTGTTGCCTCGGGCCCCCCTACGCCACCGCTCACGCCTCCTCCCCCAACGCCGCCTCTTCTGCCGCCCTCTCGGCCTCCCCATCCGCTTAAATAAAATTATCAAAAAAATGCGTGTTAGCCCGGGTTCGAGCCCGGAACCTCTAATGTGTGAGATTATTGTGATGACCAACTACACCACCCAAGAATTTGAAAATATTTTGTAAAGAAATTTTAGTTAAGGTTTTCAAATCGAGTCAAACGGGTCGGGTTGCGTCGACCCGACTAAGTCTTGGTCGGTCTGGGTTTACATTTTTGACCCGTATATATAATTAGGTTGGTTCGACTCGAACCCGATTACGAGTCGACCCATGATGACCCGACTCATTTAACCCAACCCGACCGGAATTGCCACCCCCAGCTGACCCTCATCAGTCCTTCGCCAACGGTGTCATCCTTTCCACTGCCCTCGTCCACGTCCTCCCCAACGCCTTCGCCGCCCTCTGTGTCTGCAAGCTCGCCTCCCGCCACCCCTAGCGCAACTTCCCCTTCTCCGGCCTCATCACCCCTGTCGACTTCACCGCCTCATCCCACGTCCTCCTGCGAGCAAACTGATCATCTCAACCTCTAATTCCCACCAGTCACCTAAGATCCCTTTCCTTAATTTGAAACGAAGTTAGACCTAGTAAGCCACTCAATACCCTTTACTGCACTTTAAGGGTATATTAGGCATTACACAACGCCCCTCTAATGAAAATGGTCTGAGTTCATGGCGGAGGGTGATTAAATGTGAGAAAACAAACATAAGGGGATTTAGTGAAAAATCATAAAACGTTAGGGGGTTCGAGCAATTACCTTTTTTTGTAAAACACCAAACGTATAAAACAGATCACAGGTTTGGAATACATAATATTGATAGAGACTGCTTGACTATAAAGACTCCTATAGTTAATACACGAGCAAATGCGGAACCTAGCGCTCCCCCCCCCCCCCCCCCACAAAAAAAAAAAAACACCACCACCACACACACACACACACACACACACAAAACTGTCAAAGAGAAAAAAAGAAAAGGGAAAAAGAGAGGAGAAACACAAGGCAAAAGAAAAGAACGCATACGGCGAGGACCTGATGTTGTGAATCCAAGTTCTTTTAGCATACCTATATACTAACTGTCAAGGTATCTATCTACCTACATTGTGTGTTGTGCTAACCATCAAGCTGCTTAAGTGTGTCAAACAGAAGCATAGTGTGGGTTGAGATCTATAGAAGTGGGCGCTACAAATGCACACATACACATGCTTTATGTAAAATCTGGCAAAACAGATTTAAACACCTTTTCCACCACTACTGTTGCTTTATACTAGCGTCCCCACGATTATCTAACTCTCCATTCACTCCACTCACATGATAAAGTTATAAACCTGTAATGCATATGACAATATTTAACATGAACTCCCTTGTCCAATTTGTTCATGCATACATACATGCATAAATATATATATCGAAATTCGGCTTCATAAATGCTTACCGGGAACCCATAAGTGAAGAAGTTTATGCTAAAATTCCGGAAAACGGACCCCCTCAATAGTACATTTGTGTGCCTGACACCAGACCTACAAATAAAAATAGAAAAGACAAGATGAACACAATCAAACAGAATAATAAGGAGAAATATAACAATTGTTTAAGTTGAGATATCATAAAAAACAAACTTTATTGTGGCTGGTGTTCCTTATGTATGCCAAAATCCCTTGTGAGAATGAAGAATTCAAAACACTTCCGCACGAAAATAATCATCAATGTCCAATTATTATAATCAAAATTCAAAAAAAAGGGAAATGTGCTAACAAAGTTATAATGCTGCATAATTTGCTAGCACAAAGATTGTATTGCACATGAAGATACTTTTAAACAATGAACAAAAATAATTTTTTCAAAAAAGGCATGGGCTCCAATACAAGAATAAGAAATATCAGTGCCACCTTTCTTTCACTAACAATATGATAATAAAGTTAAAGTGTAGCACATAAACAGGAGATAAATAAGCAAATCAACAGAAAGATAGACGTCAATTATCAAATGCCAACAAAAAGACATATGACGAGAGGGTAGGATATTTGTTCATATGAATGATAAATGAAATTATACATCCCAAATGTATGCTAGCACAAAGGAGTTAACATGACCTCACCCAGTAAAATGAAAATCTTATAGAATAGAGTTCACATAATTATCCATCATGGATCGAATTAAACTTATGTCATTTATTAGAAAATTCTGCATTTTATAAGCTATTAAAGGCAGTGCAGCTAAGTTCGAGGGAAGGGGACATGGTTATATACGAAACTTTGAGGATCATGCCAAATTTGAGTTTTAACCACAACTTGGAGTAGATTGGTAACTCAATGTAGTTGGATGCCTCAAAGATTAACACCACCTTGCCTAGATGAGAAGAAGTAAATGCTTCCTTCATGTTCCATTTTATTCCAAAAGAAAGTATATATTTGTTGCATATCAATAGCTGAATGCCTCAAACTTCAAAGATCATTAAACTATAGCTGGAAGAGCAAAAAGAACTAATTTAGTCTTTTTCATGCTTGAATAACTTTTTGAAACTTTCTAGGCAGATTAGATGCATTTAAACAGATGTCATACCTGAAATAAAGGTAGTGAAGTCAACAGATTCTCAGATTCAAGGTTGAGATTTCCACCTTTTGACCACCCATGCATGTATGTGCCTAATGTGACGGTGTCAACATGGTCCCCCACCCCCAAAAAAAAAAAAAAAAAAACCGCAACCCCCACTCCCAAAAAGAAAAAGAAAACAAAAAAAGATACGGGTTATTCATGGAAAATCACCCATCACGAAGATGGATGGCATTAGACAATCGTATCCGAGTGTAATGTCTACCGACACAAGCATATCGTTCAAGTGTTGATCAGAACTAACCTCCAGGATACCCCGGTCACTTCCATTGTACACACTAGATTGTTAAACACCTTACACTTACGTTATACTCTCATCACCGAAATAGGAGTGAGTAAACATCAATTAGATGTGTCGGCCATACAGAACGTCGTGTATGCATAGCATAATTGTCATGACCACTAAATAACCTCATTTCTTAATGGCAAATTTAGAGGAATCAAAATCACGATCCAAAAGTTTAAGCATGCCATTCTTATCAGAATTTTAGAAGAAAAGATCCGAGAGAGTTTGTAATATCCCGAGTTTATAATACTATATTAATATTTTTAAATATTTACCTGGTTCTACCAATTATCTTATTATTATTTAACTTAATTTAGTATTATAATTGTTATTATTTATAACTTCTAACTATTATTGCTTATAACTAGACATATAATTTTGTATTAGGAGGTTAAATAATTTTGCATGTAAGTTATTATCATAAATTGTTATTCTAATTGTTAATATTTATTTACATAGATTGTATTAAGAGATTAATTATCATTAGTGTGGGTTACCATTTCTAATTGTCATTAGTGTCGATAATCATTAATTATTTTAAAGTATTATTATTATCACTAATTATTTTAAATTATTATTAATAGATAATTGTTATTG
The DNA here is from genome assembly GCA_038442645.1 of Agave tequilana. NCBI lineage: Eukaryota > Viridiplantae > Streptophyta > Magnoliopsida > Asparagales > Asparagaceae > Agave > Agave tequilana. Next base: position 314,782 of record JAVJIF010002690.1, read on the forward strand.
ATTATAATTATTAGTATTGTTGTTGTCATTATTAGTATTATTATTGTAAATGTTATTATTATTATCTTCTTTTTCCTAGCCCATTTCCCAAGCCCACACCCTTACTCTCTCAATTTCTTATTTTTTCTTTATTTTTCTTTGGCCCAAACCAAGCACATTCCTACTTCTCTTTTCTTATTCTTTTTCTTTTCCTTTTTCAATACACCCACAAGCCCATATTCAATATCCAAACCCAATAGCCTGTTTAACCCATAACCCAAATCCTATCCATATAATCCTAACTCAAATCCTAACTAATCATATCCTAATCCTAACTAAACTATACCTATTCTTAATCCTAAACCTATCACTAAACCCCCTTAATCTCTTCTTCTCTTCCCAAAACACAACCACATCTCCCTCTCCACCATCTTCCTCTTCTTCTTCTCCTTCTCCATGCCATGGCTGCCATGTCTCCTCTCCTCAGCCAGCACCCGAGCTCACCCCTCAAACGTTGAGATCCTCCCAGCCTCCTTGTCCTCTGTCGTCGCGCCGCCGCACTCCTCCATGCGCAACCCCCTCCTTGTCGTCCACTTCCAAGCACACAACCGTCGCCCACCTTCTCCACCGCACCCCACTCACACCCCGACAGCCCACAAGCCGCGCCACCGTGGGCGCCTCATTTCGTCGTCGTAGCAACCACCGAGAGCCCACAACCGCGAGCTTCGCCTTCAACAACCACCCTCCTCCGCCATCGCCGGAGCTGCTGGCAACACGCACCCATCCCCGCGCACGAACCCACGCACCACCCAAACCATCTCCACGCCATCACCATCATCTTTTTTTTCTTCTTCTCTCTCCCCCTCTCCCTTTCTTTCCGGCACTCTCTGTCCCTCTCCCTCACGTTCTCTCTCTCTCTCACCACGCCGGGAGCGCCGCCACTGACAAGCCAAGACCGCCAGTCAGCGCCCCAGTCGTGCTGGCATGCCACCCCCCGGCTAATTCCTCTTCCTCTTCTTCTTCTTCTTCTTTCTGTTTCTTTTTTCCATGCTGGATCTCCACCCAACACCCATTTAATTCCAACCCGAACCCGATCCCTCAAAAATCCGAACCCAAACCACTTAAGTTAATGAGTTTGGTTTGCTGGGCTTGACCTGATTAGACCCGACCTGATAGCAACCCGACCCGATCCAGTTCCAGACTCGTTAAATATTGATTTCGTATTCGGGCCATATCTCGGTTATTCGATCTCCGATTCAAGCAATTTTGGAGGCGTTGGAACCGTGAAGACCAGGTCTACGCAACTGCGACATACTCTTTAAGTGTTTATTGACTTCTGCATTTTATTGTAATTAATTTAGTTGTTTATTTAATGCTTACTTGCTCCATTGCTTATTTAGATTTCCTAGCAAAATAATCTTAGAGATATGCAAGTAGTAATGAATTAATTTCTAGAATAATATGTTGACCTGAAATATTTATTTGTGTCAGTATATGATCATTTTACATGTTCTAAATAAATTAATTTAAAGCCCAAAGAAATTATATTAATTTGAATACTTGCCTTAAATTATTCTGATCATGTCTGCATATTATTATTGATTCTGAAAATCATGATCTTACTTGAAGGACTTGACCTGTTGTACATGATATCTACCTGATAACGATATTATTCGCGTTACTAAAGTCACTAGAAGACTTGATTGATTATACATGACATTTACCTGATAACCAATATTGTTCATGCTATCATTGAAAAATATTGTTATACGGTAACAACATCATCCTGCTTATCGTGTTCAGTGACATCATGTATCCTGAACACACTGTTAATGTTACCGTGACTATTACCGAGTTATCCTAGTGATCTAGATAATATGTACATTAGTCAATCTTGATAAACTAAATAAAATGATATTAAACAACTTACACTATGATTGAAAAAATTGATGGAGAAGACATCTGTATTTTGGGTGGATTTAGGATATACATTGCACAGCCGAAAAAGGGTTCCACTGCAGAGCTCCTGTGGGGTGACTGACACCTCGTCCTATTCTTATTCCTGTTATACATATTATACATGTTACATGTCTTGTTATACATGTTACCTAACTACCTGGCGGTAGGACCTGATTCAATGTCAGGAGTCTGGGTCGTGGTCTCAGGTATGTACAAAACCCACTTAAAACACAGACAATATCTCCAATCGATCAGTTTCAATAACATAGCACCTGATTGACATGTGTAGTAGGCGTAGCATAGAATGCATTTACTACATGTGGCAATTGGTGTTCGCTAACATAATAGATAATAAATCTGGCATAGTACACTGCAGATTGAGGTGTGCTCACCTGTTATACATGTAGACCATGACGAACATCTGACATATATGATTAATAACATAATTGAACCTTATGCATGACATCGTAGACTGATTTATGTTCACTTGTTTGTATATGCATGCTATAATAGACACCTGACACATGCTTTATAACAAATCAATTTCATTACTCTTAAAGATAAGTATTGTACGTTTCCATGATACTTGTGATATGCTAAGCGTTATTATGTCAGATTTCATTATTGATATTCAAATTGCAATTTCATTCATGTTTCTCATTTAATATATCTTTATGGTACTATCATAGTAGTCTCACACGTTATATGCACGTGCACCTTCCCTCATTTTACACACTCATTGGGAGTTCTGACTCCCTGAATTTGCATATTCAAGTATATGGATATTTCTTTTACTGAGCAGATATCTGAGAAAATCATGTGTATTTGAGAGGTACGGAGTCTCTTTTACTTAATCACCGGATTCTTTGGTACAGTTCATGTCCTCTTTTTTCTCTTGTTGATTTCTATTGATTCTCTATAGCTTGGAAAGTTGGACTCCATATTTATTATATTGATTTATTCGTAGAATAATGCTATCATTGTGTAAAAATTATATGTTATATTGCAGTGATATTAATTATTATAGTTGGTGTATATAACTTGTTTAGGTCACTTTAGGTTTAGCGTGTATATGTGAAATATTTTTCTCGTGTATATATGTCGCCGACTCTCATCGCGTCTCCGCTCCAATGTATTTTGGAAAGTGGTGCGTGACAGAGTTTATGAGTCCTCTCACTATACTCTTATTTATAGACAAATGCAAATACAACACATAATACAAGGACCATTAATAACATAAAGCAGTGTGACATCTAATTCAATAACTAACTAATCAAAGAGTTTAACACTCTTCCTCAAGCTGGAGCAAACATATGTATCATGCCCATCTTGTAACATAAGTATAAAAAAACTCTAGTAGGAACTAGCTTAGTAAATATATCTGCGAGCTCCTAAGGGGTAAATAAGGCAGAAATCAACTTCTGAATGACACGTCACGAACAAAACGCAGTCCACCTTTATGCGCTTCGTCCTCTCATGAAAGACAATTGTTGGATATGTAAATAGCATCATGTTTATCACAGTACATAAATATTGGACCATCCTCACTGAATTTGAGTCCCACAAGAGAGTTTTTCAGCCACATCATCCCACACGTTGTATGAGCCATCGCTCTATACTCTGATTTAGGATTGGAACAACACAACACTTTGCTTCATACTCTCCAAGTAACCAGATCGCCTCTAGCATAAGTGTAATAGCCATTGGTAAACTCTCTTTTATCTCTTACATGATTAGAATCTGAAAAGGCTTCAATTGCAGATGCAGATACTCCTTATACAACATACATTTACCATGAGATCCTTTGATGTATGTGATGGGGAATCGAAAGGGCCAGATTCAGCAGGATTTAGATTTTTATTTAATTTAGATTTGGATAGATTTTGTTAAATTTTAGGAGTTAATTTGGGTTAGATTTGAATAAATTTGATCCTATCAATAATTACATGTGTGATGCACGTTTTGTAGGCTATATATAGTCATGTATTAAATTTCTGAAAGAACGATGATTTAAATTAAAATTTATTTCCCAATGAAAATCTGTGTTGTTTAAATTAATCTCATGAACTAATCGAACCAAGTGGTGAAATCGAGGCCCGGGTTGCAATCTGTGGTCATACCCAACCCCCAAAATTCGTGTTCTTCCCTAATTCTACAAAATCCTAATTCCACTCTTCCGTCCCACATCAGTATGTCAAGATTCTCAAGGTGTCCTTCCAATGAATCTCTCTAGACTTGTGCATAAATTGACTCATGAATCCAACAGCATAGATAATGCCTGGTCTTGTAACCCTAAGATGAATAAGTTTACCTGTTGCTCTCTTGTACTAATAAACATTCTCAAACAAGGGTCCAATTTCATCTTATAAATTAGCATCAGCATCCATAGGAGGACGCACTGACTTACAACTAGTAGTCCAGTCTCTTGCAGTAAATTCAAAGCATTTTGATGGGAAGAACTACTCCATGCTTAGTGAGTAATTTCAATCCCAAGAAAGTATCAAGGTCTATGTCTTTGGTCACCAACTGAGTCACAAAATACTCTTTAGCTTTCTCAGTACCATCAATATTACTCTCAGTCAATAGAATGTCATCAACATAAACAACAAGAATTATAGTGCCAAAAGACTTCCTGCGAATGCAAACAGAATGATCAGAATAGCACTTCTAAAAAACCACTTCAAAGATGATATGGTTAAACTTATCAAACCAAGCTTGCGGACTTCGCTTAAGACCATATATCGCCTTCTTGAGCTTGCATACCATATTCTCATATCCAGGAGATTGCTCCATATAGATCTCAAGGTCGCCATAAAAGAAGGTATTCTTCACATTCGACTGAAACATCGGCTACTGGTGGTTGACAGCCAAAGAAAATATTGAGTGGAGTTGAGATGAGCCACAGGAAAAGGGTCTCCACATAATCTACTCCATAAGTCCGAGTAAAACCTCGAGCAACTAGGCAAGCCTTATATATGTTCACTATACCATCTAGACGATACTTGAAAGTAAATACCCAGCGGTAACTGACAACAGACAGTTCAGGTGAAGTAGGCACAAGATCTCAAGTTTGATGTGATATGAGAGCACCCATCTCATCATCCATAGTCTACTTCCATTCTGGGTACACCAACGCTTCCTGATAAGACTTAAATATAGAAACAGAGGATGCAGGCAAGGCAAACTCATGAGATAATGGGGTAAGAAGATAATAGGAAACAAAACTGAAAATAGATATTGAATACAATATTATTTTCTCTTTTAATATGCAATAGAAAGGTCCAAGTTAAAGAAGCAAAAGCATTCATCTCAACAGCAGGAAGTGAAGGATTAGTAGGCAGAGAATTAGAAAAAAAAAAGGATCAGGAATAGCAGCTGCAAATACTGGATCAATAAAGAGTTAAGTAGAGACCACATTCTTGGAATGTATGGTATGCACATGCAATAGTTATGCTATAATCTCTTTCTCTACATCCCAGAACTAGAAATACACTGAGGTATAGGAGAGACGAAATAGGAGAAAAATACAGATCTGATTCAAAGGTCATGCTAGTAGAAGTATAAAATTGATTGTGTACAGGATCAAAACATTAATAGCCCTTTTGAGTTCGTGAATAGCCACCAAAGACACATTTTATAACTCTAACTTCTAACTTATCTAAACCAGGTTGAAGATTCTAAACAAAACAAGTAGAACCAAACACATGAGAAACAATAAAAAATAGATTTATCAAGATAAAAGCAAGAAACGAGAATTTTATCATAAAGTACTTATGAAGGCATTCTATTGATCAAGTGACACGCACAGAGAATAGCTTCAACCCAAAAAAACGTTAGGGACATGCATGTGAATCAAAAAAGTGTGGGTCACAACTAAAAGGCGTCTTAATTTTCTTTCAACTACCGCATTCAACTGTGAAGTATGTGGACAAGTACCCTGGTAAGATATACAAAAACGAGAAACTTCTTTTTGAGTAAAGAGTATTATCAGTGCGCAAAATATGAATAATAGTAAAAAAATTGAGTTTTATTTCATTAACTAATTTTTTAATAGATCAAGAACTTAAGTCCTGTTTTTCAGCACATACACCCAAGACATTTAGAATTATCATCCACAAAAACTAGAATCGAAAACCAAACATAGAAGTGACACGATACGGTCCCAAACATCAGAGTAGATCAGACCAAAAAGAGAATTAGTCCCATTATTGACACGACTCAAGTAAGAAGCACGATGATACTTTCCTACCTGACAAGACCACATTCTAAAGTGTAATAGAGGACTCGTTAGACAGTACTTGACGCAACTTTTATAAAGGACATCCCAATCTATAATGCTATTATAGTAGAGTATCAAAAAGAGATAATAGCTAAACCAATGTGGAGTGTATCATCATCCTAGTAATAGAGGATGTTATATTCACAACACGAACCAATCCTCATTCCAGTTTGCAAATCTTGAAACACACAATAAAAGGGCCAAAAATTGCATAGCAACGATTTTGTGTAATAAGTTTCTAATAATAAGGAATTTAGGAACAAATAAGACATTACTTAGTGACAAAGAAGAGGTAATATGAACTCTTTTTTCATGAACAGGGAAACAGGTACCATGCAATTTTAACAGGAGGAATATTATCTGAGAGAGTGAAATTTTTTTATACATATCATAAGTGGAGGTTCTTGAATCCAATATCCAAGGCTTATCAGAGAAAACAATAAATACACTCATACTTGAAGTAGACCATGCATGATAGTATTAGCTGACTGGGATGTCTAAGCAATCAGTTGCTGAAGGAAATGCCCATACTGTGCCTAGAAAATCCGTATAGTGGAAGCAGCACTATATGTGATAGCAGTTGAAGTAAATGTAGAAGTAGAATTAACCTGAGCACACTCTGGTTTACCAAACTTATTCCAGCACTTATATGATGTATGATTGTTTCTACCACAGTTAATACAATGACATAAACCCTTATCTCTATGTCCACGTTCTCCCTCTAAATCGTGGGCACGACCACATCCACATCCTCCACCTTTGCCATGGCATCCAGCTATAATAGCATCAACACCAAAAAATACACGAGAAGAAGAATCACCTCTTATAAAAATACAAACTCAAGATAGGGGTGGTAGAGCACTGTATCACCACCAAGAATCCGTCCTCGAACTTGATTGCCTAAGGAAGTATCTAGTCTAGAGAGAAACTTAGTCACTGCCAGCTCATCATGATATGACTGAAGCACCTTCAAATCCAGTTCAGGGATTGATAGAAATCCACTCTAAGAATCCAGTTCAACTAAGAGTAGTAATCAGACGGAAAGCGACCATCATGTCGCAGTAAGAATAGCTTCTCATACAGGTCAGCAATACGGAAAACATTTTGCTCGTAAGAATACATCTCCTTCAAAGTATCTCATATTTCTTTGGTAGTTTTTAAAACATGGCACTTGCATTGACCTTATCATCCATACTGCTAAGAAGCCATTTCATCAAGCTACAGTCACTAGCCACTCAATCATCATAGATAGCAGTACCTTTCACAAGGGAATCCTCTGTAAATTGTTCCAGTTTTTTTAATGAACCGACAAAGAGACGGAAAGATTGAACCCAGAGAAGGAAGTTGGCATAGCAACGAACTCTTTTGAAGACATGGAATCGAAGGTGTGTTTGATATCTTCAGAAGACATACTAGCCAGTAGTCAAATTACCGAAGGGTAGTCAGATAGAGGAGAATAGATAGAAAAGTGGTTTAAAAAAACTTCAACGATCTACCATTGCAAACATTCAAATAAAGCAACAGAAATCAACCAGGGCAGTTGATGGCCTCTGCAAAGATTGTAGGAGCATCACGAGGCCATAAGGAGCGCAGAATAGTGAAGGAGAGACTCAAAAAGGTCAGAATATGGCTCATCAAGGTCAGAGGAAGCAGTAGATGGCCTCAGCGAGGTCGATTGCCACAACAAAAGACCTCGACAAAATCAGGTGAGACTTCCGGCGCATCATCAAGGTCATGTGAGGGTTCGGGTTACCTCGGCGAGGTCAGGCGGGGTTTCAAGTGGCCTCGCCGAGGTCGGGTGGCAGTTCAGGCGTTTTCGCGAGGGCTAGGGAAGAAGTTAAGGTGAAGGAAAGGTCATGTGAGAGTGGTTGGTGATGTTCGGGTGAATGCAAGGGATGTTTGGGTGACGGCAAAAAAGAGAGAGGAGAGGCTAGTTAGTGTTTTCTTCTCTGATACCATATCAGAATTTAGAAGAAAAGATCTGAGAGAGTTTATAAGTCCTCTCTTTATACTCTTATTTTCAGGCAAATAAAAGTACAACTCATAGTACAGATAGGACTCCTAATAACATAAAGCAATATGACTCCAAATTAAGTAAAAATACATTTCAGTATGTGATGGCTTTCAGTCACTATCTCCATATACTAACAAATTATCTATATATAATGACAAGGATATATAAGATCTCAAACATTGAATAGACAATGGAGGATGGTATTAACATGAGTTTTATCTTCATCGGGGAAAAAAATTATCAAAACTTAATGAACAGAATTTTACTGTGTTAGTTTAAACAAGAATTAATGCACATTTTCTGGTTATGAAAAAAAAAAAGTCAATTCTTTCTGCTTTGAGTACGGTCCTGCTTTGAACTCCTAGAATGAGTAAATCAATACAGCATATGTCAATAATGATAAACTTATCATAAAATATACAAAAATCCTGCATACCTATATTCTCTGATGAAAAAAGAATGCCTTGATGGGAGAAGTCTTTCTGCCAGACTGTCACCACCCATAGACATGATAGAGTCCATTTCTTCCAAATCACATTTGACAGACGATAACTGCAACAAAGAAAATATTTAAAAGAAAAAGGCTGTCATATGAACTATATATACAACTTATCATGAGGACATTAAAGGAAACAACCTGCCTACAATGAAATAGCTAAAAACATGGCATGAGGGGGGAAACAAAAAATGGCAACAATGAGATAAGTGATTTTTTAGTCATATTGAGCCTAAGCCCAACTCAGACTTTAGAAAGAAGTACAACAGTGTATCATAAAATTCATTCTGGCTCATTGCTGACACAATCAGGTGTTGATAGGTTACTTACACTGCTTCTCTTATCAACACCTGACCCTGCTTTATAGTACAAAGGTAATGAGCCAGAAGTACAACTTTAGAAAGGAATTACTCGATAGGTTTCTTCTTCAACCACAATCAGGTGTTGATAAGTCTGCACTCGTTGTTACTCCTACTTGTGGTCCTAGCCCCTGGACAAGGCTGTAGTAGCGGACATGGTTAAAGGAGAATACATGGACGAGGAGGTTGCCCTTGCATTGTTCTCATTATGGCAAGTTTAGCCATGTTATTGGATTTCTGTTGGTATCTTCTTTATCGATAGCCAGTGGCTAATTAAACAATCACTCCAAATGATCATTTGACTCATTCAGTAGCATTTACCAAAAGTATTAACATTTGTAAGGAACAGGGTTCTTCATTTACTCTCGGTTGGTACAGACTATAGGTACTTACACTACTTGTTTTGCAATAATCTTGGTTCACAAGCTCGGTAATATTTGATCATATAACAGGTAATATGAATCTCCAATCTGATATTTCTCACCATGAATCTCAAGTCCCTTCAATTGGTGGTTGTCTCTATCATCCCTGCCATTTGCTTGGTCTCTTAATCTCATGACATGTCATTATCTTATGTTTTATTGGTCCTAAGTAAGTTTCTTACTAACCGTCTTTCAGTTGGCAAACTTACTTGATCTTTAAATTGTTCAATAACCACTGTGCTCTTTTTCGGGATCTAGAGTTGTAGAAACTGATTGATTGGCATTAGGCATGAGTCACGGGAGCTAAACTAATGGCAAATTATCTTCATCATCTACTCCATTATCTACTTCAACCCCGTCGTTGATATTGTTATTCGAGTTTAAATACACTGCAATAATGTTTTCTTATTTGGAGTCGTTCCCTAAGGGCGTGTTTGGTTGCAAGGAAGTGGGCGGAAGTAAGAAAATGGGGAAGTATAATTGCTCACTTCCCTATCTATCCAAACATCGGAAAAAGAAAATAAGAAAACCCCCTTTTCCTTTTCTGTTTCTCTTTTACGCAACCATTTCCTCATTTCCAGTGTGTTACAGTTAATTTTGTGGTCATGTAAAACTCATTTGTAATAAGTTGTAGCACAAAACAGTTAATTCTTTGATCATGTAAATCTCACTTGCATTCTAATTACAGTCTATTTTTTATTTTTCTTAATTAATTTTTATTTTAATATTATTTTGTGGTCAACTTTGTGGTCAACTTTTTCACTTCCACTTCAACATTACCATTCAAATGGTGAAAATCATAAAATTTTTCAAATCACACTTCCTAACAACATCCAAACATCAGAAAACTTACTAACCAATTCCCAAGTTCCAAAGGGAACTATTACTACTCCCACACTTCCTCACTTCCACCCTTAACCAAACAGGCCCTAATTTGAACTGCAAGTCGTGTTAATTTGGGAAATATAATTGGGTATCATTGAAGCTGTTTGATTGGTATCATGCATGAATCACAAGAACTAAACCACCATGAAGTTGGTAGGATGTCAATGCTAATGGCAAATTATCTTCATCCCCGACTTCAACCTCATCGTTGATGGTGTTATTCGAGTTTGAATACAATGTAGTGATGTTTCCATATCTAGAGTCAGTGCCTAATTTGAATTGCAAGTAGGTGCCAATTTGGGAGAGTATCATTTCCTATATCTGATAGCAATGTTTGAGTCTTTTAAGAGTTCATTCAGATGTTTGGACCATTTGTTGCCCTTCTTTTTTAGGCTTTCAGGATTTTGTAGTTTTTTTTTGTGGATGATTTTTCCCATATCAGTTAATTATATTTAATGAAAAATCTTCAAAAATCTTTCAAATTTTTTGTTCGTTTCATTTGGAAATACTTAATCAAATTGCGCCATCATTATGTGTTCAAGAACTGATAATGAAAGGGAATACCTTAACAAATCACCCTTCTTTCTTAGGCTTTCAGGATTTTGTAGTTTTTTTGTGCGTGATATTTTTAATACCAATTTTTTGTATTTAATGAAAAATCCTTCTGAACACTTTCATTTTGTTCATTTCATTTGGAAATACTAACGCAGATTGCGGCATTATTATGTGTTCAAGAACTGATATGAAATGGAATAGAATATCTTAACAAATCTTTTTCTAGATGTCTATGTGATCATGGACTAATTCATCAAACCATGGTTCAAAGTCGCGGTCTCGGCCGCCGGCTAGGCGGGCACCGAGACAAATCGGTCGCGGCATCACGGAACAGACTTGGGCAATACATGCAAAACGCTACATAGAAAACTCAAAAAATTCTGAAAATACTACAACAAATCTTAAAAAAAATATAGACATCAATATTTACGTATCAAATGTCCAAAACATATCATCTAGCATACTAAATATAAAAAGAATGCATAAATACATGCGGAGCTGGTAAAAACATACGAAAATACATGCATAATATAGTCAATTCCACCAAAAAAATGCATAAAAACATGCATAATGTTAAATGAAAGACATAGAGAGAGTGAGGGTGAGACAAGGAGAGGGGCCTAGGGTGAGACATATCACTTATATTTTTTTTGAGAACATCACTTATATCATTGAATTAAAATTAAAATTAAAATTAAATTATAATAAATTGAAGTATAAGAGAGAGTGAGACACGGATGGAGAGAGCCACAGAGATAAAGAGTGACACTTTCTTTCCCGATCTCTCTCGACAGAGAGAGGAGCGGCGACGAGGGCGAACGAGGGCGGCGAGGCGAACGAGGGCGAACGACGGCGACAACGAGGGCGAGCTGATCCAGATTCAAATCCAAATCGCATGAGGGCAAACGCGAACGACGACGCGAGGTCGAATAGATCTAGATCCAGATTCGAGTAGCGACGACGAGAGCGAACGACTTTGAGGGCGGCGAGGGCCACGACAAGGGCGAGCATATGGATCTCGGGTATGCTTTTTTTTCCTTTAAGGGCGAGCATCTGGAATTGGAATACCAGATCTCGAGTTTGAATCGGCCCCGACTTGACCGAGTCGGGGCCGATTAATGGCCGATCCCTTCCAAAATGGGATAAAAGACGGATCGCATCTTGATCTCATCTCGTCGACGGTCGTTCCGGATATGACTCGGCCGAGACTTTAAACCCTGCATCAAACATTTTGCTCATGCTCTCCACAACCTCTCAACAACAAAATGGGGTTGCCGAAAGAGAAAAATATGTCACTTATTCGAAGTTGATGTGTGACCTTTCTCATGTGAACGTTCCAACACATTTCTGAAGTGATGCTATTCTTATTACTAGCCAATAGCTATCTTATTAACCCGTTGACTATCAAAGTCCTTGACGGTAAGTCTTCTATCAAGTTTCATTTCCCGATGTCTTCCAGTTTACTTTATTTCCCACAAAGTCTTTGGTAGTGTTACCTTCATTCACAAATTAGGTCCTGAGGCGGCATGTTTGGTCCACGCTCCAAGTGTTCTCCTATGAGTAACTCTCGACTCAAAAAGGTTATCATTGTTATTGTCCTATATTGAATAAACACTTGATGCTTGCTTATGTTACATTTTTAATTCATTTTTTTATTTTATGTCGTCTAATGGGTCTCGACTAGATGGGTTTGTTCTTTCTCATGTTTGCTTGCCCATATTGGATATGAATATTAATGATCAGATTGCAGTAAAAAAGCCTCCAGCACTAACCCAACTCTGACCCAACTTTTGGGGGGCGGGGGGGCATTGACAAAAATCATAACTGCTATTAAGTGAAAAACAGATTCAATCCTCCGATTGTCCTAATCAAGATTATCTCCATTGCTTCGAGGAAAGGTAAATATACTTAATCCTCTCATCCAATATCTTGTTTTTCTGTCCTAATCAAGATCATCTTCATTGCTTCGAGAAAAGGTAAACATACTTAATCCTCTCATTAATATCTTGTTTTGTTCTTAGCTCAGTTCATTGCTCGTCTTTCATGCCTTCGTTTTCCCATTATCTTCTGTGTCAATTCCTTGCACAGTACACCAAGCTTCATCTGCTTCTAGTTGGAACTCTGCAATGAATGAGGCAGTGATTATTGCGCACCTGGAAGGCAAGTCGCCAGTTAGATGATGAAACAAGGTGTCTGTGCTCAAACATCATCCTTTCAGATCTATTGAAAGGCTGGAAGCTCGTCTAGTTGAATATAACAGACCTACTGTGCTGATATACTGTAGAGTCTCTCCAAATGCCCGCATTACTGCTTTCAGAACTGTTATTCCTCTGGTCGTTAATTTTCATTGGCTAATTGGCCGTTGTATGAAATGGATATGAAGAACGCATTTCCTCACAATCATTCGGAAATGTAAACAGTTCAACCTCCTGGTTTTGTTGCCCAAGGGAGTCTGAAAAGGTATGGTGCATATCTATGGACATAAGCAGTCTCCTAAAGCATAGTTCGGTTGATTCAGTTCATTGGTGAAGAAGTTAGGCTTAAAACAGTCAGATAATTTGTTTTCAAAGATCTTTTGATGGAAAAATTATTCTCATAGTTTATATTGATGATATTGTAATTAAGAGGGATAATGCAAAGCAGCAAATGACTTAAAGGCAGTTCAGCAGTCCCAATAAATACTATACAAAAGATTTAGGGACAATGGCAAATCAAAGTGCTTATGGAGTATCAAGGAACCTCATTCCGAAGGGTCTTTGTAGCCACAAACCTTCTTTGGATCTTCCGACCTATTTCTGGTTATTAAATGAAAGAACGATTCAGATTCTCCACCCGAACAGAACAAAGGAATAAAGTTTAATGAGCTTTGTTTGGGGGGGGGGGGGGGGGGGGGGGGGGGGGGGGGGGGGGGACCGAGTACCAACTAGTCTTCACAAAGGCTTTACAAGAGTGAAAACTAAGAGCCTAGATACAATAAGAGGTCTCAAAGAAAATATCACAAGATATAATCCTGCCAAAGTAGAACTGTACTCCTGCCGGGCTTCTACTGGGTCTATGGAAATTAAAAAAACGTACCATAGAATTATTACTGGCTTCTTATTCGATCTTTCTATTTCCAGTTGTGACTGGAAAGACAATCGCGATATCTCAGTACTAAAGAACACAAGAGAGCATGTATATAGAACTTAGGAACATAAAAGCTTCAAGCAAAATAATGTGGTTATTTTTTTTCCCCTTTCCTTCCACATCCACTATGTGAGGTTATCGAACTATGAAACTCAATTACTTAGATTACAAGAGGCAGCATTCTCAACCATTTCCTCATACTAGCACCCTACAGCTCAGTGGATAGAGGAGGCAGCATTCTCAGTGTGTGTGCAGTGTTCTCTTCTCCCTTCTAAAAAAAATACTTGAAAAATGAAGAAATTAGAACAATCGCCAATGACAGAACTTGCAAAACAAAAGAAGAAAGGAAATGTCCCCAAAAAAAAAGATTTACCCAACAGGTGCTTGGGGAAGCTCGACAGCACTCGGAGATATTGGGGGACGCTCGCCTATACTCGAGAAGACTCGAGAAAGGAAAAGAGAAGTTCGTTGGCACGCTGGAATAGTCTGGGAAGCTCGCCACAACTCGGAGAAGCTCGTTTGAGGTCAGAGATGCTCGTCGAACATCGAGGATGCTCGAATGTGCACAGCTCAAGGGAGGTCAGGCAAAGCTCGCCGACGCTCAAAATCAGTTGGGGAAGCTCGCCACTGCTCAGGGATGTTTGTCAGAGGTCGTGGATGCCTCGCCGTCATCGACGATCACGGCTCTCCCTCTTTCTCTCTCTCTCACAGTCGTAGCTTACTGCTACTTCATCGTCATCGATGGAAAAGATTTAGGACTCAGGGAAAGAATCAAGCCAAAGGAAACTTATATATAATGGGTATTGGGTTGGGTTCGAGTTTGCTTTAGCTGACTGGTTTGAAATTCGAACCCAAAAACTAAAATCACTGCAAGGCAGAATTCAAAGTTTCGGCCAAGTCGGTCTCAACTCGGCCGAGTTTAGCCGGAACTACCGTCAGCGAGGGGAGATCGAGACATGATCTGTCATTTATTACAATTTGGAAGGGACCGGCCATGAATCAGCCCCGACTCGGCCGAGTCAACTCGGTATCACGAATTGACTCGGCTGAATCGGCCGAGCCAAGGCCGATTCAGACCAAAGATCTAATGCTTGAGATCCAGATGCTTACCCTTAAAGGAAAAAAAAGCATACCTGAGATCCAGATGCTCGCCCTTGTCGCTACCCTCATCGTCGTTCGCCCTCGTCGCCACCGCCCGAATCTGAATCTGGATCTACTCGACCTCGTCGTCGTTCGCCCTCGCTAGATCTGGATCAGCTCGCCCTCGTTGGGATCATCGTTAGCCCTCACCTGCCTCGTTGCCCTTGTTTGCCGCTCATCGTTGCTTGTCTCTCTCACGCTATCCCTATCTCTCCCGATCTCTTTCGAGAGAGATCAAGAAAGAGAGTCACTTGTTATGTCTCTCTGACTCTCTCTATTTGTCTCTCTCACTCTCTTATACTTTAATTTTAATTTATTATAATTTAATTTTAATTTTAATTTAATAATATAAGTGATGTTCTTCTAAAATAATATAAGTGATGTGTCTCACCCTCACCCCCTGTCTCACCCTCACTCTCTCTCTCATTTAACATTATGCAGGTATTTATGCAAGTATTTGATGGAATTGACTATATTATGCATGTATTTTGGTATGTTTCTACCGACGACGCATATATTTATGCGTTCTCTTTATGTTTAATGTGTTAGGTGATATGTTTTGGACATTTGATACATAAATATTGATGTCTTTTCGAGAATTTTTTAGAATTTTTGAGCTTTTTGTATAGTGTTTTGCATGTATCGCTCGAGTTCGTTCCACGACGCCACGATCCACGACCGATGCATCTCAGTGCCCGCCAAGTCGGCGGCTAAGACCGCGACTTTGAACCATGCTGCCAAGCGCGTACTTCAGTACTGCGCCTCACCGTCGTTGTGGGACGCAAGGTTGTGCCTCGCTCGCGCACCTCGCAATGCCTTTGACATCACTGCTGCCATGAATTTTTTTTCTGGAGATGTGTTCTATTTGGCACTTGGTTTTTTATTTGCTTCAAAGTTGAATTTCATTCTCTGTAGCAAATCTATCATCTCTCCCTTTCCCCCCTAATCTAGAATTATTATGGCAAACCCTTTATTGTGCATAATTTCATCGGCCAGGAATTTGACACGAATATAGACATGGCTAAACCAGAATATCTTAAAAAAATTGTCAGATATTTCATGAATCCTTGCTCATAGCCAACCCCATATTTATGGAAGAAGGAAATCACAAAAGATGATGATCTCCTTGTACCATAAGGCGCACATGATAAATTTAACCCTTTCAAAACGGATTACACCTTAAAGCTTTTCCTTGTGTAACGCCCTTAAAAAGCCATCAGAAACGCCAAGATATATCTGGCTTAAGCAACAGCATTTAGCAAGGATTCATAAGGAAGTAAAATAAACATAAAGGCTTAAAGGCAAAGAAAAGGTGACTCAACTACTAGCAAGACTATTACACTAGAATGAAGAATTTGACAGGCCAACTACCCTACAACTCAAATTGATTCCAAAATCTTAAAAAAAAAATATTAAAGCAATCAGATGGCTTGAATGATGATTTGATGACACCCCTTCATCCATCACACTATTATATATTAAAATATTTTAGGAGATGGACACACCTCGCAATGTCTCTAGTTCTAAAGAGAACTTAGAAATTAAGCCATCATGAAATGAAATACGTCTGAAGTTAATGATCAGCTAAGTGAATGAAAATCAGAAACAAGTACCGGATGCTTACCATAAAATAGAACAGTAAAAGGGAAATCCCAGAAGAAATCTCTGGCCACTCTGATGTGGTGGTTATTTTGTATAAACCAATGAAGTCTGCAATTATTTGCAACGGTTTTGGGAGCTTAACTGGCAGCTGGTAGGCATAAAGCAGGAAAATGTTGACGCATGCATAAACTAGCAGAGACCTCCACCACCTATAAAATAATATATATATATATATATATATATATATATATATATATATATATATATATATATATATATATATATATATATATATATATATATATATATATATAGGTTAAAGTGCTTTGCAAGTTCCGAATCCAATGCATGTAGTTAAATGCATAGCACAATATGAATGATAATTCTTATGGAAGCTTACCGGAAAAGACCAAGGAAATTGCTCGTTAGAGACCAATCAACAAGACCAACACAGCTACCAATAAAAAAGGGCAAAGAAACCCAAGAGGGATGACTAATCCCTACAACCAACTGGACAGCTGGCAGCACTAAGCAGCATGCAACCCTTAGGTGATGTCCTACAGCGTGGCATAATAAGAAACACATCACAATGATCAGAATCATATCCCATATTGGCATCAAGATTTTTTGAAAATATGTATAGTAGGTGCAATGACCAATGCATAAAGCTTCAACAGCCCAAAGAGAAGAAAAACAACTTAAGGTTAGCTTGATGCACAAATATGAAAGAACTCTTAATTATCAGTTATCTCATATGATTGAGATTCAGAATCGACAAAATGGAGAACAATAAACCAGAAAAAGCATGAGAACATCTGCTACGGAACAGTCATACTGAAATTTTCACCAAGCTACTATTTTTTGAAGAAAACATGTAGAATTTAAGGGGAAAAAAGTGTTAGCATTATCATTGCCTCCTCTACCATCTGTTTTGGTGGTCAATTGCTGAGGAAAATGCTTAATCAAGCTGTAAAACAAGAACTAGGGAGGACTGGTTAAGTCAGGAGTACATAATAAAATTTTGAATTTACAATATCTAAATGGCACTATATTGTTTGTCATGGATAGTTGTTTGATTAGGTTCTTCTGATGGTCGACAAAAGGAAACTACAGATTTTTAATGGAAAATAATTTCCTTTGATTTACTTGTATCCCCTTAGAGCGGGCAAATTAACATAAGAAGGATTAGCCACTTAAAGTGAACAAAATATAAAAAAGATTAAATGGTTGGGAGATAACTAGTTAATCTAGAGATAGTCGGCTAATTTTCATAAATTCATTTATGGATGCATGATCTTTTGTGATCTTCTTAATAAATGCCTTATTTCTATATTCCTATTTTGATTATTAATCAAAAAAGTTAAATTCAAAAGGCATTTTATGATCTGGTTAAAGTGGTTACAGAGAAGAAGTGTTCACAGAGCGAGGAATGTGTTTTTACAACATTAAATTGTTCACTGTTAAGTTTGCTTGATATACTTTGTTCGCCTACTACCTTAAGCTTTTACGTGAAGAAGTTACCCGACACATTATCCAGGTTTGAGCAGATCCTAGGCCCAAACCTCCTTATTTGCAATTTAAAATATGTTTATTACCCCTATTTATTCTGCCTTTCAAGCAACTCGTATTTATGCTAGAGGCCTTTCCTGGTGGTCCAAAGGCCCATGTAAGGTGGAGTGTCAAGTTTGTTTGAGTATACCATATACAATGTTAGCCCACAATCTATAAGCTTAAGCTTAAGGTAAAGTGATCATCCCACACAAAAGATCAAGGGAGTTTGGAGTATAAATTCAAGATGTCAGAATGTAGTCATATTGGATAAATGGCCACAGAAGGTGATGGGGACATCGAGACAACATTATTTTGATTTTGAGTCTGAGTTTGTATTTTTCATTTTATTGAGTTGAGTGAATTTTTTTATTTAGTAATCATGTTTTTCTCTTTTTAGTCCCACATCGGCTATATGAAGAAAAGTCAATAGTTGTAATTCTATTTAAAGACTCCAATGCTTTCAATAAAAAGGGGACAGACGAGAATTTGAGAAAAATTATTTTGGGAGTTTTTCCCTCAAAGGGCGTGTTGCCCATGGCGAGGTGTGAAACCCTAACTGTGAAGCCGAGCATGCGGCGTGAAACGGCGTGAGGTCAAGATCGATGAGTGTGCGGCGTGAAGCGGCATGAGGTCCGTGGAGGTGGAAGACCTTATCATTTATCTCATAAGTCATCTACCATTTTCTTTCATCTCTCAATTTTTTTCAAAATCCGTAGATCCCCTCCTCTGTTTCACATCAATTTGGTATCAGAGCATGGTTAAGAAAAAAATAATGAGTGATGAAATTAAAATTGTAATATAAGTTTCTTGTGAAAAGATTCCTGATGTGAAGTCCGTACAATTTTATTTAAATCAGTGATTGTTTCTTTCTTTCATCTCTTTTGTCAAATAATCTTATTCATTTTTTTCACAAATTCAAAAAAATACATATTACAATATCTTTTCAATCTCCTCGTTATCTCTTATCTTATTTTTTCAAATCTACCTCATTTCTCAAATCTCATTTCAAATCTTTTCTCCACTTCAAAATCCCAATTTCTCAAAACCTATCCGTTTACAAACCCTCGCCTTTTCTACAAAACAAGTTATCTCTTATCTTTTTATCTCTTGATCTCAATTCAAATCAATCCACAAAAATTATTTACAAGCTAAAAAAGAAAGAGCCATAACAACCTCCTTATTAGTCAAAGATCTCAGCAATCTCCTCCACAACAACCTCCTCAACAGCCAAAGATCTCACAATCTCCTTCATAACAGCCTCCTCAAAAATCAAAGATGTCAGCAACCTCTCCAGCAACCACATCTGCAACAACATCTACAGCAAGATCAATAACAGTTTCATATCCAGATCCAGCGTTGAGCCACTACTGCCTCATGTATACTCAACAGGGTTGAGTTCTTCCCACCCAACGAAAATGATGGGGACATCGAGACAACATTATTTTGATTTTGAGTCTGAGTTTGTATTTTTCATTTTATTGAGTCGAGTGAATTTTTTTTATTTAGTAATCATGTTTTTCTCTTTTTAGTCCCACATTGACTATATAGAGAAAAGTCAATAGTTGTAAGTCTATTTAAAGACTCCAATGCTTTCAATAAAAAGGGGACATATGAGAATTTGAGAAAAAAAATTATTTTGGGAGTTTTTCCCTTAAGAGGCGTGTTGCCCATGGCGAGGTGTGAAACCCTAGTTGTGAAGCCGAGCGTGCGGCGTGAGGCCAAGATCGATGAGTGTACGGCATGAGGTCCGTGGAGGTGGAAGGCCTTATCATTTATCCCTTAGGTAATCATGAGTCATCTACTATTTTCTTTCATCTCTCAATTTTTTTCAAAATTCGTAGACCCCCTCCCCTGTTTCACATCAGAAGGCTTTGAAGGCTTTAAGTAATCCTGGGCTTAAATGTCCATCCATTGTCTCAGGTTAACATTATTCCAAGCTTCCTGGTTTTTAACCCATACAAAAAACATCTCCTCCACAGGGTCCTCAACTTCCATTAAAATCCCTTAAAACCCTTTCTCCTTCATGCTTAGTGCCACATAGTAGAGTTTTGCAACAAGTTTTCACATCAGCTAGCCCAGCATCCCACTGCTGTAACAGTCACTGTCAGCATAAGAGAAGCATCAGAGTCTTGATGTCTACTTCACTTAGTAACCT
Organism: Agave tequilana; assembly: GCA_038442645.1. Taxonomy (NCBI): domain Eukaryota; kingdom Viridiplantae; phylum Streptophyta; class Magnoliopsida; order Asparagales; family Asparagaceae; genus Agave; species Agave tequilana. The sequence continues at coordinate 335,304 of JAVJIF010002690.1, forward strand.
TTTGGTCATGCAGTTCTCATAATGGCTCAGTTCTGCTTGCCCACCTGAGCTTAAACTTTATCTTCTTTCAACACTTATCGTGTTCCTTATCCAAATACTTCAAAACCTCTTTTATATTCTAATTCAAATCTAATTTTTAAAAAAAAAATTCTGGAAAGACTAATAAAACATCAGTCTAAAATGTATGTGGACTCAACCTGTTGACTCCACATTATGGATTGATACACCTTTATCTGTTCTTAGTCAACTGGTAATCCCATTAGACTTAAACTCTACTTGAGCTTCCAATCTAATGTGAAGAAACCCTTCAAATGGCTTGCTAGAGTACCTGCTGATGTTCAGACGGAAGTAGATGATGATAAGCTAACTGCATTAATTAGCTCAGTAACAATTCACCAAAAACATTGGTGGACAGATGTGCTTGGGACCCATGATCCATGGATGTATCCACGAGTATATTTTTCAACTAATACCGTATGCTTAAAGACTACATCTGTGCAATATTTGTGCTCCTCCTTGCTAATCAATCTATGAACTGTGAATGGACAAGGTAGCATTCTCATGGAAAATAAATGCCATGGTTTCAACCTTAAGGTCTAAGGAATGCTAGGTTTCCAGATTCAACTGTAACCAATGCTTACAAACAGCTGCAGGTGAAAACCAGGAAGAGTGGTAGAGAAGTATATAGTAAAGAAGATCAAGGGATAAAGAGAACAGAAAGAACATGTATTAAATAGAATAATTAGTCCAACAGTTATTGATGCCGCTTCTATTGCCACATCAATATCATGTGAAATACTAAAAATATTAAAGTACCATGCATCACAAATATATCCTGGGATACAATGTGTACAATGTCACAAGATACTGACAATTTGCATGCTTCATACCAAACTGGTGTTTTCAGATATAAGTAATAAATAAAATCTTTAAATCTAAACCACATTGAAATGTTCTCTAGTTTCTAACGGGAGGTCAACGTTTTTAATAATCTTAGTGTAATGCTAAATCATCTAAAGAATATCATATACTGATGCATAACAGCATACTGAGAGCTAGCAAATTGGCCCTCAACAGGCATAAACACGCGCTATCGGGATTAACTGATCATCAACTACCATCCACATAACAATAGCAACCGTAAACAAAACAAAAAAAAAAGTCCGCATATGTTTCATAATAAACCTCAGAAATAGCTTTTATGCTTCATTGAATCTAGATTCCAGCGAAGAGTTTGCATAGATGCTAAAGCTTTTCACAAGCAAATGTTTGGAAACGAGCGGGGGTGAAAACGGCCTAAATAGAACACAATCAAATAGAGCTACTTTTGGGCCAGTCAGCTGTTGCTTGAAGGGGAAGAACATATGTGCAGTTGCAGAATAAATCATGGAGAAGTTGGTGCTATGAAGTTACATCATAACCCCGCTGGCCTTATCTGCGAACTCAGCAGATTGTGTCCCGGTGTATGCATGAAATGTACAAAACGTGTTATATAACTCACTCATACTAAATTTCTTGACTACACATCCAGCTACCAACAAACCAATTTTGGGGTTTCTAGGAACCACACGTATTCACTATTTAAGATTTTTTTTTTCCCCCCCATATACCATAAGAGCTACAAGTAAACAATTGTGCTGCCAGCTATACAAGAAAACAGCAAAAATAACACCAAAAAGGCAAGAAAATCCAAAGTCAAATGATTACACAAAGATCACTAACTCAATGTGCTTTATTAATAAAAATGTCAAATGATAACATGATGGAAAATTGTAAGGTCTCTATATCGAACCTATACGACGAATAGCTGAAGAGAAGTTCAACCAGCAAGAATCCCCATGGTTACTATTCCCATGGACTTCAACAAAAGCAACAACGGCAGCTGCCAATTGTAGGATCACAAAGTATATAACAGATCTTGATCCCCAGGGCTCAACTCTGTAAAAGGCAGAAACAATGATCAGAAACATAAATAAAGATGAGTGACTGCATATCTGAAAGCTCGTAATACAAAGTTTATCAAGATAAAGAAGTGGTTTAACACCCTCTTAAAATTTCTTAGCTAAGTAGCAAGATCAATTTAATCAATGGTGATATTGAGATCAACTATTCCTACATATTGAAGCCAGACACGAAGAAAATGATGGGGGGAAATGCATGGTAATCAAAGCTCCACAGCTGAAATTACCTTTCAGTCAACTAAAAGCAATATGATCTATGGAAAATACTTCATGCAAGGATGATAACCCAATGTTACATAATTAGCAATCCAGGTGTTGATGATAACAAGTGTATTTGGAGATAATGATTGCATTGAGTGTAAATAAGTAATTCGATCAACGAATGATGACTTCAAGCTCAAGAATTTAAGTTAAAGAAATCAATCATCCAATTACGAGGGCAAGAGCGAACCATCGAACATCACTAGAAGAAGATTTTAACAATATGAAGACTACATCTTCATTATTTATCAAAAGAATTATAAACATAATTATTGATGAGGGCAATGCCCAATTATTTATAAATCCAAATTGATTAAATAGAAAGTCCAAAATAATAGAAAGTCATAATCGCGAGTCTTGATCATAACAATATTCCCAGTATTCATAAATAATGGAAAGTTCTAAATAATTAAAGTTTAATCTAAATATTATTATATTCCTAAACATTCCCCTCAAACTCGCAATGTTATGAACAGAGAGTTTGCCTAACAGAAAAAAAACGAAAAAAAATACAAGTACTGAAAATTCTGAAGTGCTGAAGTGCATGTTGAACTGTTGAAAATGAACTTCTTATGCTGAAAATTGTTAAAAATCTCCCACCTTCTAGTTCAAAAATTATCACAACCAGAATCAAATTCTCTTCTTTTTTTTTTTTTTGAACTAAAATCTGATCTGAAATAAACCGAAAGACTCAAACAATGATGCTCTGCTTAAAAACGCCCCACTATGAACCTCCTTTGGATCCTCCCTTGGAATCAACACCTCCGATACATCCTTGGGGTCTAATTGTTTCAACACAATATCCTGCACCTACCTTGGGATCTCAAACTATAGAAATCCTCCCTTGAGATCTCAAACTGCAAAACTCTCACTCCTCCCATGGGGTCTGAAAAACATAAAATATCACTACCTATATTCTCCTCAGAACTATAAAGCTAAACACCAAACACTTTGTATCCTCATGCAGGATCTAAACACAGAAATCTACTCAAGATCCTCCCTTGGGATCGTACAAAAAAAAACACAATCAAATCCATCAACTAAAGTCCACAAAAGAAAAGGTTTCAAGGCATCAAAGTTCCTTTTCCCTGTTTTTTCCCCTCTTTTTTTCTTGATGTTTTTAGGTCTTATGTTTTCCTTTCTTTTTAAAAAGAAAAAATAGAAGAAATGAAGTAGAAACTAAGAAGAAAAAGACAATAAGAAAAAATAGATAAGAAGAATAGGAAGAAGAAGAAACAAAGATAACGATGGCATAGAACTGTAGTGATAGTTCTGTAGCAATATTGGCAGAAGTCGAAGAGGAACATTAGGAATAAGAAAAAGTTAGAGAAGGAGATCAAGGTTTAGAAAAGAAGATACGGAGAAAAAAAGAAAATTTGATTCAAACTAAGCAAGACAAGAACCTCTGATGTGGGACAGAGGGGGATTTAGAGTTTGTGGTGAGAATTTTATGGAATTGGGGAAGAACAAGAGAAGAAAGGAAAGATTGATCGCGGACCACAACCCGGATCTTGACTTCACCATCTATGATTTAATCCATGAGAATAAAATCAATACCCAAAGCAAATTGCTTTATTTTTTTATCAAAATCACTCAATAATTTTCAAAGATCACTTCATGGCTATATATAGCCTACAACGTACACTATACGTGCAATTATTGATAACACCAATCTAACCAAATCTAACCACATCTAAATTCAAAGAACTCCTAAATCTCAATCAAATCTATCCAAATTTATTCAAATTTAATTTAAATAAAAATCCCAAATCTAATTTATCCAAATCTAAACCGTTTATTTCCCCATCATTCTCCCCGGTTTGAAAACAATTATCCTCAATGAATGTTGTAGCAGGTAGAAGGTAAGCACAATCGGGTTAAACCAGATCACGAATCCTCAATCAGGCCACAGTGGTGATCAGGGAATCAGCATCGATGAATCATGGCTTAACCAAAGTGATGGAGGTGGAACCGATTTTCATGACCAACCGGTTGTGCTCGATGGTACCTTAAACAAGACACATGCAGCAAGCCGAAGCAAATCATTCCTGATGAAGACTGGATAGATTGTACTCTGCACCATAAGAAATCTGAACTCTTATAAACCTATCGCCTCTAGAAGGATCTGCAAGGGGTCGTATGCATCAGGAACCCTTACAACTGGCGTAGATGGTACTAACTCTATGGCAAGCTCTGCTGGGAGATCTGTTGAAGTCTCTATAAGAAGTTCTTCTATCTCTGGCTCTGGTTCAAGCTCATCAACAACTGTTGGCTCTGACTCTGGCTCAGCTGCAACTTCTGATGCAGTTCTGGCTATGTGTTAACCTTTGTTGCAATGTATTCTTCTATACTTTTTCAAATGTCCTTTAGAGTCTCCTGAAACTCAGTGAAGAGAAGGTAAAGAGCATACCGAGTACGAAGTAGGTCTTGCAAGATAAACCAACGTCAATAAGAACTATAGTTGTTTTTCCACCACTAGTAAGCTTCTTCATCTAACTTTCTTCGGGCATAGAGGCACTTCTGATTAGATGTCAGATCAAAATAACTGAAAAAAGATTCAAGATTCCTTTCCCAGCCTTCTAACCATAACGGTCATAAGCACCCCGAAAGTATGAAACAGCCGCAAACATACTCCGTTCAACTTCTTTGTCATCGCAATCAGTATAAATGTATTTACCGCAAAAGTAAAAAACCCATGAAGATAATCCAGTGCATAAGCTGAGAATTTACCCTAAGTCTAAACGGTTCGAACTGGACTCCAATCGGGCTGGAAACGTGGCATGAAACGTTAATCTTCTGCTGCAGGAACAGTACCAGCACCAAACAAAAGCTTGTGGAGGTAAGATCTGGTATCCAACTGCTGTGAAATCTTTTCAATAGCTCCGGGACTCAGTCATGCATCCAATGCTTCAAACGAGACTAGAATCGGGCTCTGAACGGGCCTGAAACGGACTTCGGACAGCGGTTGCACTCTGCATGAACAGTGCGATGAACAGTAAAATCACTGTTCACAGAACTTTTTTTAAGTGAACTTTTGTGAAAGAAAAAAGCAGGAAATTTGGCTCTGATACCAAATTGATGTGGGACGCAGGGGGTTTAGGGTTTGTGGTGGGAATTTTGTGGAATTAGGGAAGAACAAGAGAAGAAAGGAAAGATATGATCGCGGATCGCAACCCGGATCTTGGCGTCACCGCCTATGATTTAATCCATGGGATTAAAATCAAAAACCAAAGCAAATGGCTTCATTTTTTATCAAAATCATTCAATAACTTTCAAAGATCACCTCATGGCTATATATATAGCTTACAATGTGCACTATACGTGCAATTATTGATAACATCAAATCTCACTAAATCTAACTAAATTTAACCACATCTAAATTCAAATAACTCATAAATCTCAATCAAATTTATCCAAATCTAATTTAAATAAAATATCAAATCCACTAAATCTAAACCATTTGTTTCTCCCATCAACCTTTCTCTGATAGCATATATTAAACTATGAGACTTACATCTCTATTGATACCCAAAAAAATTACAAAATACAATTAGAGATGAGGGCAATGCCCAAATGTTTATAGATATATAATTGACTAAATACAGAAAGTCAAAATCATGGAAAATCCTAAACAAGAGTCATAATCATAATAATATTCCTAGAATCTTTAAACAATGGAAATTTCTAAAAAAATTTAAAAGCCTAATTTAAATATTATTATATTCCTTAACAAGGATCACAAAAATTCAAAGCCATTCTAGTATAATATTTCTTCCCTTTTTTATGATCCAATGTAAGACACTACATGTGATTGGCACAGGAGTTATATTTTTTTCGTCACCCAAAAGCTCTAAATGACAATATATTAGCCTTAACCCCTTAGAGGTTGCATTTTAATGTGGCTTTAGGTCAAGTGAAGTTTGAAAAAAATATAATATGGCACCAAAATTGAATTATAAATTGGATTCAGCACCTAGTCCAACCAAATTTGAAAATCAGCAGAACCTAGTTCAACCAAAAGAATCTTATACCATGCGGTGAATCTGTCAGGAAATAAAAAAACTGAAAATGAAAAGACTTTCAAGCAGCCCTGGGGTCCCAAGACCTTGCAATCTTCTCTTTCCGGCCCTGTGGTATACTACATAGGCACCAGATACTTCACCTTTTCCCTGCATTTTGGCTCTGCCAGGTAGGGAGAGAAATAAGAATTAAGAATCAAGTGAAATTCGGTCAGGAAAAACATGTAACTCAGAGTTAGGAATATTTCTGCACCAAAAACAACATATGCATCTTGGCTAATAATAGGAACAGACTACCATGATGCTAATGGAACTCTGGCTATAAAAAGAAATACAAGAAAAGAAGCAGATATACTGATCATCCAATTTACCTGACAAACCCAATCAGCTTTGCCCACCAAGACTCAGCTGTACTCCACTTATTCCCTCAACGCTCCAAATTATATTGAACATGATTTGAGCTATTATGGTAAGCGCAGAAAAGACGATTGTACACCATGATATCAAATATAGCCTCCAAAATGGAAAACCTACCAAGTAACAGCATCACAATGCATTGTCATGAAAGATAAAATTAGTTTGGTAACAGGAGCAGTAGACAGCTGCAACCAGTCACAAGTCATTAGACTGCTTTGCAAGAGGAAAAATAAACCACAAAATTACACTAAGTTGATACAGAAAAAAACTAATAGCATAGCAATTGAAATAACAGTCTAAGATCTCTTTAAGTTATAAATCATATATTTCAACTATCAAGTTTCTTGGTCATGGGTATTCAATATGTCAAGGAGATTCAAAGTTTACAACAATAGAGTAAGCTAACACCCATGAACAGACACCCACACGCATAAACCCAACCACACGCACGCAGAGGCCCACACGCATGCGCCTATGCATGCGCATGGTCAGGGGGATCCAATATGTCAAGAAGATTCATAGCTTACAATGGTACAGTGAGCTAGAAAAATAACACCCCCCCCCCCCCACACAAACAAAAAAAAAAAAAAACCCTCCCCCCCAACCCCCTCACTGCCGCAAATATATGTAGGGAAAGTTTGAATTGTGCATGGAGGGCAAAATAAGAGTTCAAACACCTACCAATGAAAATACGCAGTGGATCATCCATATCGATGATCCCAATGTTCATTGTGATTTATTCATCCTAAAACCAATGTGGGTTGAAAATCACTTGTATTAAAATAATTAATCCTATGAATCTCATGATCTTTAAATGAATGGCTCAATTATTTTAATTTTCTTGATTCGTAGGATAGAAATTTTCAATCCGCGTGAGTTTCAGGATGTGTAGATGGCAACGGAGCAGTTCAGGCCATTTATATTGATGGCACGTCATGTATTTTCATAAACTCTTAAGTTACACCATATGTGTAATATAACCTTTAACATGTGGCCTATGTTTTTAAATATGCATGTGTTAAGTTGGAGTATTAGTATTAAGTTTTTGGGTTGTTATCCATATATTCGTTCTATATATATATATATATATATATATATATATATATATATATATATATATATATATATATATATATATCTTCTACTATAAATTAAACTCATCTTTTGAAGGTTTCTATTTCTCTACATGGTATGGGAGCAAGAGAAATCCTAACCCTAAAATTCAACATCTTCTTCTCTTACTTTCCTCAAAATTCCCCTTCCTCTCCTCAACCATCAATAACCCACCTCTTCAAATTGTTGCCGCCACCCCTCCAAGGTCTCCAACAAGTGCTGCCACCTCTCCATCTATTGCCACCAGCCCTCCACCTTCTTAGACAAGTGTCGCCACCCTCCATCTTCTCCAGAAGTTGCCGCCACCCCTACACATCCTCCAACAAGTGCAGCCACCACTCCATCTTCTCAAGGATGTTGACACCACCACTCATCTTCTCAAGAAAGTTGTCGCCACCACTCCATCTTCTCCAGAAGTTGCCGCCACCCATCCATCATCTCCAAAGGTGCCACAACTACTCAAAATCAGATTTTTTTTTTTTTGAAATCTGATATTGCTTTTTTGATGCTCTACAAGACTTCTCTGGTGAGATCTGATCTGTTACTACTCAAAAATCAGATTTTTACATCTGATCTGGCTATTTCAGACTGAAAAATTATTTCCTTTAGTGCTAATCTGGTTGTCTATGCTAATATCTGGTAACTAAGTTACTTGTTTCTCTGACTGGTTGGTTTATGTTGATCTATCCAACTAGCTACTATGTCTGAGACTACAAGTTCCTCCTCCACTATGATCTCCTTTCCAATGATTGAGATTTTTGTTCTCAAGACAATGTTTGAGACTACGGTGAGTTAAATGAATCTAACTACTTGTTATGGGCGCAGGCATTCCACATATTCTTTGGCGCTCAGAACAAATTGGCTCACCTCCTTCAAGCTCCACATGCTACTACAGATCATGCTTATGAGATCTGGCTTACTGGAGATTATTTTGTAATGATATGGCTTCTAAACGATCTAGAGGAGAAGATTAATGGTAGTGTCATATTCTTAACTGTTGCTAAAGAGATGTGGGACACACTGAAGGTGATGTATGGCAATGAGAAGAATCCCTCAAGAGTATTTGAAATATATGAGCGACTGTTTGATCTCAAAGAGGGAGACAAATATGTCCCTCAGTTCCATAGAGAACTCAAAAGATTGATTGATGAGCTAGAGATGCATCAGTCTGCTGTTACTGATGCAGCAACCCTGAGAGGATACCATCAAAATCTAGCAGTATTGAAATTTCTATTTGGCTTGAGTCCTACACTATGATCCCAGGTACGGAGTCAGATAATGGAAGGAGATAGTATTCTCACGTTGACTGTCACATTCTCGAGAGTTATGCGGGTATCTACTAGAGCCAATGTTTCCTCTATACCATATATTGAGCAGTCTATCATGGTTTCTGGGCTGGCAGAGGTCGTGGTCGCGATCACGATTTTAGAGGACAAAGACGTGATTTGTTGGAGGTGGATGTGGTTCTTATGGAGGCAAACAGAGTGCCTCTGACAAAGGATCCGGGCAATGTAGGCATTATGGATGAAGTAATCACATCCCGAGAAGTGCTGGAAAAATTTTGGTCAGCCTGAATGGGCACAACTATCTCATTCTGATCCTCCTGTCCCATGTGGTACTCCTCAGGTCTCTTCATCTGCTCTTTCTGTCTCTTCCATAATTATACTGTCGCAGGAGAAGTATGATAGACTCAGACAGCTAGAGAGATCTCAGTCTTTCAGCGACTCATGTACCTGCTTCATGTATGCACGCTTATACTGCCTCTCCTCAAAAGCCCTAGATATTAGACTCAGGAGCCTCATCCCATATAAGAGGTATTAAATAAAAGTTTGTTTCATTAAATTTTTCAAATGTCCACCTCTCTATTAAAATTGTTGATGTTAGCCATTCACCTGTATTAGGCAATGGGGTAGTTCAAGCTACTCCATCCTTGACCCTTACTGATGTCCTATATGTTCCACTATTTCCTGTTAGTCTCTTATCTATCAGTCAGTTTAGTAAACATAATAACTGCAAAATAACTTTTCTCCCTTCTCATTATGTGTTTGAGGACCTGTCGACTGGAAAGAGAATTGGTTCGGAGTATGAGCGAGAAGGCATATACTATTTAGACGATCGAGTGACCCCTACGGGCTTGGTTGCAGGTCAGCCTGGTCTAGTTGTACTTTAGCACTGGCACTTGGGTTATCCTTCGGTACAAAAGCTTCGGTCTGTTATTCATTTTGAGTCCTTTGTTTCTTCTTTACGTTGTGAGTCTTGTGAGTTACGTAAACATCAGTGTGCTATCTTTCAGAGTTATGTCACGTAGTAGTTCTACATTTAAGTTAGTCCATTATAATGTCTGGGGTTCTAATCGTATGCCCTCTATTTAGGGTTTTTTATATTTTCAGCTCTTTGTAGATGACTTCTCTCGCATGACTTGGTTGTATCTCCTAAATGAGAGGTCAGAAGTTTCCAATGTTATTGAACGTTTGTTTAATGAAATAAAAAATCAATTTTCTACTTCAATTCGTGTGATTCGTACTAACAACGCCTTGGAGTATATTAAAAAATATATCTACTTTTTGTTCTAAGAATGGGATTATTCGTCAGACCTCCTGTTCTCATACATCCCAACAAAATGGAGTTGTTGAACGCAAATATTGACATTCTGGATGTCGCTAAAACATGATAATTCATATGAATGTTTCAAAATATTTATGATCTGATGTTGTATTAAGTGCTTGTCATCTGATTAATAGGATGCCCTCTTCTGTTCTAGATAAAAAAATCTCCATTCTCGTCTCTATCCTAATAGAACACCATTCTCTGCAACAATCGCGACTCCTCGTGTTTTTTGTTGTACTTGTTTCGTCCAAGACTTATCTCCTGGGTTAGATAAATTATCTTCTAAATCTATAAAATGTGTCTTTGTTGAGTATTTTAGAACACAAAAATGATACCGGTGTAATAATCCATCAACCAGGAAGTATACGGTGTCTGCTGATGTTACGTTCTTTGAGTCTATTCCATATTTCTCTCCACAGGTTCCTGTCACTATATCTGAGACAGTTCCTTCTTCACTGTCTATGTCGTTGCCTACACTTGCTTCTATTATTTCTTCGCCAGTACCGTCAATAGAAACTCCGGATCCACCTGCATCAAAGCCAGTTCGGGATTTCAGATACGTCTATACTCATCGCCCAAAAGTTCCTGCCTCCCAACTAGTTCTAACTAACCCCTCTCCAGTAGACGATCATCCTCTTCAACCATCAGCATATCCCTCTGATCGTGATATTCCCATTACCCTTCGAAAAGGTAAACGGTCTTGCACTGATCATCCTATTTTGAATTTTTTTACGATCACCTAACCCACTTTTCTTCAGTTTGCTTTATCTTTGTCTTCTGGGTTTATACCCAGGTCTTATACAGAGGCCTTATTGGTACCTGCCTGAAAGCAGGCTATAGATGAGGAAATAGATGCTCTTGCTTCTTAAAGAACTTGGGAGTTGGTTTCAGCACCCATAGATGATGTTATTGTCAGTTATCGTTGGGTCTTTACTTTAAAGTACAGCTCAGATGGATCTGTGGATCAATATAAGGCCAGGCTAGTGGCCAAAGGTTATACTCAGACATATCACATCAATTATTTTGAAACATTCTCGCTAGTTGTCAGAATGAATTCTATCAAGATTCTATTCTCCGTTGCTATTAATTTGTCATGGCCCTTGTTCTAACTAGATGTCAAAAATGCTTTTTAATATGGGGATCTTCATGAGGAGTTTATTTGGAGCAACCTCAGGTTATGTTGCTCAAGGGGAGACCAAAGTTTGTAGTCTCAAGAAGGTCATATATGGACTCAAGCAGAGTCCAAGGGCGTGGTTTGAAAAGTTCAGCATTATCATTTCTGGTATTGGTTTTCACCATTGTCACTTATATCACTCTATTTTCATTCGGCGCACAAAGTCTGGCATGGTAGTTCTGACAGTTTATGTTGATGACATTCTGCTGACTGGTAGTGATTTAGTTGGGCTATTGGAGACTAAAATGTATCTTAAGCATCCTTTTGTGACCAAGAACATGGGACGTCCAAAATACTTTCTGAGAATTGAAGTTGCAAATCGAAAACACAGTGTAGTTCTTTCCCAACAAAAGTATGCTCTGGATCTTCTGGAGGAAATAAGATTTTTGGGATGCAAGCCTGATAATACTCCAATGAAAGCCAATGTGGATCTATGGTTTGATGAAACTTATACACTTGATGATCCAAGAAGATATAGGAGATTAATTGAAAAGTTGATTTATCTCACGATTACTAAGCCAGATATAACCTTTATTTTAAGTGTACTGAGTAGACTCATACATCAGCCCAGAGAGATTCATTGGTTAGTTGCGATAAGGATTCTGTCTTACATCAAGAGTTGTCCAAGAAAAGGGTTGGTGTACAGGAAACATGAGCATGTAGGTATTTCTGTATATTTTGATTCAAATTATGCTGGTGACCAAAGAGATAGAAAGTCTACTACTGAATATTGCACCTTTGTTGGAGAAAATCTGGTGACTTGGAAGAGCAAAAAGTAAGATGTGTCTCGCTCGAGTGTAAAAACTGAGTATAGAGCTATGGCTCATACGGCATGTGAGATAGTATGGTTAAAAAAAATCTACTGATGGAGCTTGATTTCAGACAACCTGGACCTATACCTATGCATTGTGATAATCAGTATGTCATCTACTTTGCCCAGAATCATGTATTCCATGAAAGGACCAAACACATTGAGATTGAGTCACTTTGTCATAGATGCTTGCACTAAGAAGGTGGTTACATTTTAGTTCAACCATCTTCAAAGCAGTTGTCTAATCTCCATACCAAAGCTACCTCACCTCAGGTGTTCTCTAATCTATGTAACAGGCTAGACATGTTAGATGTCTATACTTCAGCTTGAGGCGGAGTGTTAAGTTGGGTTATTAGTATTGGGTTATTGGGTTGTTACTCATATACCTTGCTTGTCTTCTATATATCTCTCTTTTTCACTATGAATAAAACTCATCTTTTGAGGGTTTCTATTTCCTTAAAGCATGTGTGTGTGTGTGTGCGTGTAAGCACCCTGGAGTATAAGAGTAACACTGCCCCTCTCCTGTTTGTTACCTCCTCTCAATCCCTTTCAGCAACACTCCCCCTCTCTTTAATTCTCACTGTCTCACTTTCACTCATTTTTCTCCCCTTTACTTGGGAAGAGAGGTCATTGCCTTGTTATGATAAAACCCGACCATCACCTCCTCTTCAGATAGCTTCAATGTCGTGCCAGAAAGGAAGCTTTAGCTCCCAATACATGAATGTTTGAATCTTGGGTTGATTTTATTTTTGTTGCATTGACCCAGTATTTGGGGTTATTTTAGAGTTAATAGTTCCCGCTTGATAGAATAGGTGAGTCGGTACTCAGATCCTCTAGTGAAGATTTTCAACAGAAATTAAGTTTTTTCAACAATAGAAAGTAATGCAATTTAAAAATTCATATATTTCTATTTCTTTTTCCCTTTGATGACCATATAATAAGAATGATCAAGGAAATACAATAAAATGGGATGTCCACCGGATGCCTAATAGATGTTCAGATTGTGTTTTAAATTGTTTGGATCATGCCTAAAGCATGTTTGATAACATGCCCATATGTGTGGTCTTTTGAACTTGTACCTCTGTTTTGATTGGTGGTGTGCTGCATGAATTTGAGTGGTTTTGATTGTTATGCTTATGAAATAGTTTAACTACTTTATTTGAAGGAAGGATGGGTTGCAACACAGTTCAAATCCTTTGGATTGCAATTTTATTTTTACAGAAAACAATGATAGGGTAGCATAGTTCATCTTAGCAAAGAAAGAATTGTAGAAGATTTATAGTTTGAATTATTAGATGGCTATCCTGAAAGAGAGAATTTTTCCAAGAGTACTCAAAACTTAATTAAGAGCTCTCCTTCAGAATTGGATTCTTTTTTCTGTAAATTTATTTAAGTTTATTTATGTGTTATATTCTGTGGACACATCACGAGGCAATGCGGGCTCCTCAGAGCCTATGTTATTAAATGGATAGGCACTCTTGAAATCAAAATAAGGATATTTACGGTCATGTGTGTAACAAAGATTTTCTGATGCTTGTCAGACTGTTGTGACCATGGCTAGGGTTTTATGAACTGAGCAAAAGCAAGAGACCTAAGCCTTTCATTGGACATTGAGCTCGTTCAAGATTTTAGCAAAACATAAAAGAAAAATACAAAAGGCACAATATTTTACATGGTTCGGCCAAAAGCAGCCTACATCCACTGGGAGAGCATCGAGAGATATATATTATAATAACAGAGAGTACAAGAGAGTAATCACCCACCCCGACTCTCTTTTTCCAATACAAGCATGAAAATTGAGCACTCATCTCACCAAAAATTAAACCCATACATTGAAGAGCACCTTTTCCAAGGCAAATCAATCACTAATTGATGTGAAGCATCTTTTTCTTCGCTTGGTCTATAAGAGGTATTAATGGCTCTCTCTACTCGATCCTTCTCTGTCTTCTTCTTTATCTACATCTTTTGCCTCCAGATAGTTCACCACCTCCTCCCCTCTTAAAACCCCTAAATTGCCAAACTCTTTATAAAGAATTTTGACAATCCTTACACATTGAGAGAGATCTTAGCCGTCGATCTTGAAGAAATCAACTCATTGTAGTCTGGAGGCCCACTCTTGAAAATAATTCACTTTTACAACATTATTCACATTCAATAGAAAACGGATTATGATTAAATTTTAGGAATCTTTTCAAGTATTGTAAGTATTTGATACATTAGGAATCATATATTGTTAAAATAATACACTTTCACAATATTATTCACATTCAATAGAAAAAGGATTATGATTAAATTTTAGGAATCTTTTCAAGTATTTGATACATTAGGAATCATATATTGTTATACTTTTTTAGAAGTTATACATATGATCCAATTTCTCTTTTTACTAAATCCAACTGGGCCTCGCAAATCAATGATTATATTATCATTGTTGATTCTATACTATGAAATAGGTTTTTACGATAAACTATATTATGTATTAAGTTATTCGTTAGAATTGTCCAGACCAATCCATCCTGAAATGTTCTCCTTGGACGGGTTGTGATGCAGAATAGAATTAATGATGGCATGGTGTCAGAGCTTCCATCACCACCTGCGTCAATACTATCTCCTACTTCTCTTCATCAAACCTCCATATCTTTTTTCTTGTTCAGATTTCATATCACATCACATTTGAAGAAAATAGAGAAAAAAAAAAGGAAGATATGGAGGTCCATCTCCAAAACCCTAGCATTCCATCTTCTCCATAAAAAAAAACTAACCGCCTCGTCCTAAACCTTACCCGCCTTTCCAAACACTTCCAACACCCTAGTCCTTCCATCTTCTCCATAAAATAAAATTAAAAAAAACTAACCACCTCACCATAAAAAAAAAACAACATTTGCTCCATTTGAAGCCCTACTGACCCTTTCCACCACTACCCACACCCTTGGCAACACTTTCTGCCAACACCCTACCGACCCTTTCCAACCCTATCACAACCCGACCCCGTCCAACCCTGCCAACACCTCTGTTGGCCACTTCCATGTCTTCTTCAACTCTCGTCGACTTTGCTTGACACTGTCGATTGCTTGTAGCAAGCCTGCAATTGTCTTTGTCACTACCTACTATATCAATCTAGTCTATGATCATCTCCAACCATCTCTACATCAACAACATCAACATCTACTACCTCTATCAGCTACTGTCGAGTCTTCTACTGCTTCTTATCATCTGTGTTGAGTTAATTGCAACCATCTAATGCTCCAATTGTACCATTGACGTTGGTATCTGTTGCTAGTACTATTACCTTTTTTTAAGGTGATCTAATTTGATGGTGAGATCTTGTTCCTATTCCTCTTCTCTATTGGTTCTCCGATTCTTCCCATCATATTCGTCTTATGTTTGTTAATGTCTGAACTCATGGCTGAGATCAAAGTTATTCGTGATCTCATGAGAATTTAGATTACAACTGCCAAACTAAAAGGGAAGAATTTTTTGCATGTAGGAAAAGTCTATGCATATGTTCCTTGGTGTTTCTTCTAATGAGTTTGTGATGTAAAACCACCTGGATCGCAATCGCCTTCAAATCGCAACCAATATTTAAATTGTGAACAAGATAAGATTTGGGTTTCCACCCCTTGCACGGGCTTCTCACCCTAAACTCGAGAGCAGCAGAACTCAAGAATTTAACAAATAATTTGAGGAAAAGTTTTAATCATTCATTCATTAGTTCATTCAATACAGTAGTCTAGGGGGCCTTATATAGGCTTTACAAGAGAGGAGTACTGGGAAATAACCGATGTGGTACTAAACGCCCACAAAGGAACACAAATAAAGCTAAAAAACCTACTACAAATAAAGCTGAAACAAACTACTAAATCCTCTGAATAAGGTAGGGCATGAAAAGATAAATAGGAGCTGCGTGATGTCCTCATCAATTCCCTCGGGGTGGGAAAAACTCGACCCTGTCGAGTGAGGACTCTCCTCACGAAGCATCTCAATCGGGCCAAAGTGATGGTCGTGGCAGCAGCATGGGAACATCATGTCGAGACCATGGTGGCGGAGGAGTAGCTAGTCTCCATGACAGATCGGTGGTGGAAGATAGCGGCACGATCAAGAAACAGAGAGTAGAGCGAGGTGCATCATCCTGGCTGAAAACGGAGCTGATACCAGGATCCCACGGGCTATCCATCTCGTAAGCAATGTATGCAATCCTCTTAAGAGTCACTTCGAAATCTTTACGCCAAGCATGCAACTTTCTCGTGTCCTCAGAGTGACTCGTAACCATCACCCTATCATCAACTGTAAATTCCTGCAAAATACTATGTGGGTATGCAGCAAATTTGTAGGTGTTATTGCAAGTTGCTATCAGCCTAGTGATATCATCAATATGTGCAACAGGCAGATGCAATGCATGAGGTATTCTAAGCATAACTTCTAACGATGGGAGAATGAGAGATATAATATGCCTAGAAGGACACAAATCTAACGATGGAGGTACACTGGACTCGGACACAAACTCTAAACAACCCGAAAAAGAAGTATTAGAAACCATTTGTTGGACCTTGGCAAGAAATTCAGGTGACTCCTTAAAAGATGAATTGATTGGAATAACCATAAAACTAGGTTCAACACAAGAAGACTCGAATGGCTGATTAGGCACAGTGGGTATATTAGGCTCAACTGTCTCGTCCACGTCATCATTGGCACTATCAAAAGAGAGGTGAATTTCATCACTAATCTGTGTGACAGAATCAACTGCTATGTCTTCAATTATATTAACAGTTTTAGAAGAAACTTGGTCTTCCTTAACAGTCTTCGAATCGTCAACTTCATCAGTGGGTAAAGTTCTAACATGTTGACTTTCCGAGGGGCATTGATAATTATAATGTCCATAGCCCTCACATTTAGAACATCTGACCTTGGCATTGACTAGCGTTTTGAAAGTCAAGTCCAGTTTTAATGCAACATCAAAAGCATCTTCAACAGTGTCTAAGTCATAGGGGCCAGTAATCATAGCACGTTTTATTTTAGGCCGTAAACCCCAAATAAATCTGGTTAGAGTCTCAGAAGGGTGCTCTCTCACTTCACTACGATGGGTTAAGTCCTTAAATATGGTAATATATTCATGAACGGACATATGACCCTGATGGAGATTGTGTAGCTGGTCTAAGTGGGAGTCCCTATAATGCTGATTAGTCATGATGACTCAAGCAAGCAAGCAGATGCAGTGGAGAGCCCTAAAGTCAATTAAACTAAATGTATGCACTAAACAAAAAAATCTCCCTAAAGTTTAAGCTTTAAATGTAAATAAAAATGCATTCCTAAAATGATGAAAAGATGCAACCACTAGATTGAAACAAATAGCATTTCTACCAACAAATTATCGCATTCCGTATAGTAGTTGCAAGTAATCAACAGTTAATGAATTAGGTCAAGTTGTGATATCACCTGAGTTGGAGTCGTTCACGCCCAAACGCAAAATTCCCGAAGATTTCCCAGAGAAATACTCACACTCAAGAGTTGAGATCACCCACAAGATTCTTGGACAGTGGTGATAAGAAGTGGACGCCGGATGCCTCGAGAATGGCGCAAATCGGGCCCGAATCGGGGCAGGTACAAGCTGTGAACTGTGGTGCGCTGATCTACTGAGTTAAATTTGGAAGACGATCAGAGCTTGAACCAGATTGTGCCTGCTGTAGGAGCGTAGTACTGGTTGTCACGAATCCACTGCCTCGAAAACGGCTCGATTTGGACTCGAAACGAGCCCTAAACGGCCGTCGGAAGCGATGCTGCGATTCTGGACTGAGTCAGGAACGAACTGAACTGAGTTGAATACACTGAACTGAGTTGACTCAGTGGGGTAACTCGGCAATGACGTCAGCACTGACGTCACTTAAGTGGATCGGGTCGAGTTCAGGTGCAAATCGCTCTACCCGACCAAACCGGGACCCACAACCCGCTATGAGTTCTCTTAAAAACCCAAACGGGTTTAAAATGGGCCGGTTGGGTCTGGATCCGGCCCAACCTCTTAGGATCTGACCCAAGCCCAAGGATTCGGGTTGGGTTTTAAAGGTGAACCCAGCACCCCGTTCCCTTTCTCCCTCTTTCGATCTCACGGTTAGGGCTTGCGACGCCCCACGACGGCGGCGTGGGTTGATTCAGGCGGAGGCGCGGGCGAGGAGAGAAGGCGTCGGCGGCGACGCTCTAGGGTCCAGCGAGACCCTGACGAGGGCGGTCAAGCTCCGATCTGGAGCGGCGATGAGGCCTGGGGGCCTCGACGAGGGTGGGAGACTGGCGATGGAGCTCCGACGAGTAGGTGGTGGTGTCGCTGCGACGGTGGAGGAAAAATCGGCGAAGATCGACGAAGTTCAGAGGCGATCAGAGGAGAGACGGCGCCAAAGATGATGCCAGAGCCGCAGTGGGATCGTCGAGACTGGATCTGGCGTGGGGGCTTGCCGACGACTTCGAACTGTGGCGATGGAGAAGAGGAGGGAGGTCGGCGATGAGATCTGGGCGCCCACGAGGGAAGACCTTTCGATTTGAAGGTGGAGGGAAGGCGTCGGATGTTGGCGCTGCTCGCTGGTGGCGCAATCGATTGAGGGAGCGATCGGCGGGAACTGTCGGAGACGACTCCGACCTAAGCAACTCCAAATCGGAGCAGAGTCGGCCTAGATCCGAACACCTCTGTTCTCCTCTTTGCTGTTGCGGTGAAGATGGCTGAGATCGGAGGAGAAACGTGGATCTGCGAGCGCCGACGAGACCAGGAGGAAGACGGCGGGGATCTGGGGCGTCGACGATGTTGCTGCAGCGAGAGAGGAGTAGACGGCGACGACGAGGATATCTGTGATGGCCTGAGGTCGTGGCTGGTGTCGGCGGCGGAGGATGTGGACTGTGATGCCTGCGTTGCTGGTGGCGGTGGAAGGTGGGATTGGCGACGGGAATTGTTGAAGTGGGAGATGAACAGTGCGAATTGGGAATTCTCAGGGATTTTTGATGATGAATTGTTTTTTTTTGTTTTTGTTTTTTTTTTCACTGTATTTTCTTTTTTTGACACAGTGTATTTTTTTTTTTTTGAATGGACCTGGAATATAGATCTAGGGTTTGGAAACTGGAAGAAAATTTGAAAAAGGAAAAATTTGAAGGGGATTGAAAACCGGTGCTCTGATACCAAAATGATGTAAAACCACCTGGATCGCAATCGCCTTCAAATCGCAACCAATATTTAAATTGCGAACAAGATAAGATTTGAGTTTCCACCCCTTGCACGGGCTTCTCACCCTAAACTCGAGAGCAGCAGAACTCAAGAATTTAACAAATAATTTGAGGAAAAGTTTTAATCATTCATTCATTAGTTCATTCAATACAGTAGTCTAGGGGGCCTTATATAGGCTTTACAAGAGAGGAGTACTGGGAAATAACCGATGTGGTACTAAACGCCCACAAAGGAACACAAATAAAGCTAAAAAACCTACTACAAATAAAGCTGAAACAAACTACTAAATCCTCTGAATAAGCTAGGGCATGAAAAGATAAATAGGAGCTGCGTGATGTCCTCATCAGTTTGAGGAATCCATGCAGTTTATTCTACTGAGTTCGATGATCACTCAAAATCTTCTTTCTGTTAAGTTTCAGTATCTCTCAAAATCTCTTTTCCATTAAAACTTTTTTCTACAGAGTTTTGATGTTCCCTCAAAACCTCATGTTTTACTTTATATTGGGTTTGAGATTCTCTTAAAACCTCTTCTTCTAAGTTTGAGAAACCCTAAAATCTTAACTGTATCTAAAGAGATGAATATTTAACTTTTCGCACATTCTTCGCATAAGTGTTCAATTCGACTCAGATTTGGATTGATTTGATTAGCAACTTCAATATCAAAATTATTGATTTAGCAGTTTAGCATCAGCATTAGAAATTCTGTATATGTTTCCAACAGTTTAATATTTATTTATTTCTCAGTTTTTTTTTTTTTGTTTAAGAGATGTTTTACTAGACTTTATAACAAGTGGGCATAATTGATATTTATGCTCCAGCTTGAGAGGAAATATAAGAGTGTGTAAGGGTATTCTCATATTTTTCTATTTATCCATCATCTTAACCCCAATCTGGGGTTATGTTGTCTATCCCTAAAAGCTAACATTTTCTTCTTTCCCCTAAACAAAAAAGAATAAAAGAAATAAGAAGAAAAGAAAGAACACGCACAAGTTGGGGAAAAAACTCTAAATTTAGAACGGCCATTGCTCAGCACATTGTGTTGTGAAAGCGTGTTAGTACACTAGTAACATTGCTTGCTCCTAAGAGGAAGGTTCCATGTTTGGTTCCCGCAATTATCAAACAAAGGTTGGCTTGGGTAATTAGTGAAGTGTGCTGGCATTCTGAACTTTCAAATAGTAGTTACTCTTCATCACGAACATTAACAGCAAAATGAAAATTTTAATCTACAACCCTAGTCGTCGTCATCTAGAAGTTAAACAACCTTCAACTACAAGTTTGTTCTTCCTTGCACCACCTCTACAGCAACATAAAAAAATTATGTTGACTACTATTGGCATAGCCAACTACTTCTACTGTTGCATATCTCTGGTGGTGGTGCCGATTAATTCTATTCTCTATCATCTACTGCCAAGGGTTTTGCTGCTTCATGCCATCTCTGCAACGTCAACTGTGGCCTTCTCTACTTTTTGTTATGCCTCTACCACCATTTCTACTCTTTTACTACTGAGTTTGAGGATCTCTCGAAATCTTCACTTTTACTGATTTTGAAAATCTCTCAAAACTTCGTACTGAATTTGAAAAACTCTAAAATCTTAACTGTATCCAAGTTTATCATGCAGTCTCCACGAATAATTGTTTGATTGGCAACTTCAACATCAACACCAATAATTCAATATGGCATTAGATCAGAAATTTAGTATTTAAAATCTAAAAAAAAGTTTTCCAGCATTTGTGACAAGTTGGGCATGATTGAGGTTTATGCTCCAGCTTGAGGGGAGCATTAAAGTGACTAACAATTAAGGGTACTATTGTAATTTTATCTTTATTTCATCTATATAAAAGAGAAGTTAATCCCCATCTAGGATTAAGCCGTCTATTCTATAAAACCTAACACATAAATATTCTAACGTCATATTCTTTTGTCCATGTATCCTACTTTTTAAGGAACTCCCATGTCACGTGTTTGTGTCCATCAATATAGCATGGACACATATATGGAATATGGGTATAACACGAAATAGATACGCATAATTTTCAAAAATATGCAGAGTACGACGTGGATAAGCCAAATATTGCATGTATATTTGTGTGCATACATGCACACATACATGATCATAGATAATGCATGATAAACATACAGATAGGGGCTGTTTGTTTCGCGTAAAAGACCGTAATTCGTAAATGACTTACAACCCAGTTACAACTGCGACGTTTGTTTGGACCGTAATTCGTAAAAGACTTAGCAACTCAACTGTCACTCACTTGCAACCCAATTACCACTCACTTACAGCCCAGTTACAGTTAATTTTGTGGTCATACAATTTGTATTATTTTTTATATTAATATTAAATTTTTTTAATATTTAGCATTTTTAATATTTATTTGCAATATTAAAACTTTTTAAATCACCAAATAGTTAATTTTGTGATCAAACTTTTTCGCTTACGACTTACACATTACGACAACCAAACACCGTAAAATGCAATACACTTTCTCACTTATAACTTTATATTACCAACCAAAACCGTAAAACTTACATGCACGTAATTCATTTACAACTGTAAAAGACTTTACCAATTACGACTTACGAATTACGACCAATTACGACAACCAAACAGGCCCATAGTATATAAACACATACATGATCATATAAAATGTTTTTGAGAAAGGCTGTTTTAGGAGAAATGCTTGTAGGCTTACATCATAGCCTACATAGTTGGGGAAAGGAATCCCGACTATAATGGGGGGAAATTACATAAAAGAAAAAGGAATAATTGTTGTGCACAAACAGATCACATTCAAGCAACCTCTATCAACTGATAGTAGTCTTCATACATAGTCTCTGTACGTCATGAACAAATCTCCATGAACCACTAGCCAAGCCCAGTGGCTTTCTCTGAAGTCGAGTCATTGTGTAATATGCACTTCTTATTGCATCTCTAAAAGTTCAGTTCAAAAATCCCCTTCCCTGATATAAGTGGGAGGTTTGAACCCACAACCTCTTACGTGAGAAGGAAGTGTCTTGCCGCTTGGGCTATGCACGGTTGCCAACAATAATAAAATTATACTTGTGTAATAATGTTTATTACCTCTCGCATAAATTTGTAAGGCTAGAACGGTTAGAAAAGCACAATATCTCTAATGAATATTTTTTGAGTTATATAAAACAATAATTAAGTGAAATATCATATTCCTCACCAAGAGCTGAAAATTATATGCAATGCATCAACAAATAATAGACTTGTAAACCCATTATTCAAACATTTGATTTTTAACATCTTAAGCATTTGTAATATTTGTCTCCCATATGTTAAAGATACATTGTAAGTATTAGGATATGTCAAAAAAAAGTATTGGGATACATGTCTGAGACTCTGACATGAGTACATCTCCTTCATTGAAGTAATCAGTGCTACATAAGAGTCCATAGGGGTGAAAGTTGATCGAATAATTCTCAAATAGTTTGCTTATTATTAGTCCAACTACTCGATCAAATTCGATTAGAGTGATCGTTTAAGCATTAACAAAAAAACCTGAATTTGTAAATTAAACGAATCAAATTTGCGCATGAGTATTTGATCCGTTAGTTCATTTAGTACATATCCATTTGACCCCTTAAAAATTATAATATTATGCGCATACATATTATTTTGTTTCGCTCATTACTTTTACATTGTTAAATGTCAAAAAGGACTCAAACATCGAATCTAATTAAGTATATATCTCATAGAAACACGAATCGAATATCAAATCAAGTAAACGAATCGAATATGAGAATCAAATAATGAATCGAATATCGGATCGAATATGATATTCACGAATATTTCGGATACAACTCATTTGCAAGGATTGTGGAACAAAAATTCGTCGGTGTTTTCGAATATCGAATATACATGTCAAAACAAATAAGAATGCTATTTATATTCTAATCGAATTCAAATTCGAATCTGAATATTAGAAATAGTCTTGAATTGAATACCACAGTAATCGATTGATTCAATTCATTTCCACTGTAGGTGTCCATGCTACATAGTGTCCGACAAGGTCTATGAAAAATTTGTGTGGTAACTAATATTACCAAAATACGGCAATCTAAATGCAAATATTCATAAAAATATAAGAGACTGCAAACAACAACATACCTTTTCTTGGAACAGAAACTTGAATGGCAAAAAATATTAACAAATTGATGAGAGAGATCAAACTCCAATCAAGTAAGGCAGCTGCAGAATGGAAAAAGAAAGACAAAGGTCATATACATGGAAAAATAAATGAACTTAATTGGAAACCATAAAAGACAGGTTTGAATTAGACATAGGTAATGCTTAAGGAAGTTAAGGTTGTGAAGAAAGGTGCCGAAAGATACGGGCTGCACAACTTTGAAAGACGTACCCACGTTTGACAGATATGAGATCCAAGTAAGAATTGCCAGATCATTAACAATGTAGTCTCCAATAGTTGGACCAGACCAGATTCCCAGCAATTTCAGGTCATATCACATTATCAATACAGAAACTAACACTTAGAGGAACATATAATTCATAAATATGTGACGAATGTAAAGTATCCATCTTTAAAAATAGGCTAAATTGTAATTTAAGATCCTAATATTTCACAAATTGCACTTACACACCCCTTTTTTGCTGCACATAAACACCATATGGTGTTCCTTTGTTTAACCTTTGATACCCATTTTCAACTTTTGTTAGAATACGATCAGGAATATTCCCATGTAAGAAAAATGTGACAGTTTTTGGACAATTTATTCTTTATGTCGGAAAGAAGGTCAGGTGGACCCTCTTTATTTCCATTTTTTTTCAAAATCCTAACCATTCCCTCTCTAAAGACCCATCGACTAGAAATTCAAGGCTTTCACCACAAAAAAAAAAAAAATTCCTTTTCCTTTTCTTTAACCCTCGTCGTTCTTCTACCATGGCACCTTCTTCAAGAATTGTTTGCTCCAATCAATTTAGCACAAAATTTAGCATGATCCATATTAAGTCACATGACCACATGCAAACATAGAAAATATTTCCTTTCTCCTTAAAGGAAAAAACCTTTAAAGCATTAAAACTAAACTTCCAAAATCACCATCTCACACTTTTTTTGGGAGAAATTTGTATCCTAATGTCTTCAACTTGGGAATTTTTTTTTAAAAATAGCGATTGGGAGTTAGGGTTGCTGGCAAAATAGAGTTGGAAGACAAGGTACTTTCATCTTTCTATCTTTAATTTAGTTGTTTAACATTGTGGGGATGCTTTCTAAAAATATTATGGAATATTTATGTTGCCACAAAAAAAAATATGTATGCTATTTAAGTGCAAGGCCAAGGAAACAATAAGGTATTAAAGTGTGATTTAGCCTTTATAATGTAACATCTGAATCCATTGATGGCCTAGCCCAAATGATGAGGGCATCCAGCCATGGCGCGTGAACCGTAAGTCACGCAACTCAAGTTTGATTCGAGCAATTCAAGAATTTTCAAGTATTTTTCTTTTATTTTTGATTTTTATTAGTAGTTGTATTTTCTTTTTAATTTTTGTACGACATCGACCGTAGTATGGGAACTCAAAACTCGTAAGGCCTATAAATACAGGCCAAGTATTTTATTTTGAACAATGAAGAATATTTTTTAAAAAAAGCTTAATGTGATAAGTTTGTTATCTCAATTATTTAAGATTATCTCCTATTTCCTATTTTATTAAAAACCCTAAGCTCTTCACTCTCCTCCTTTCCCCACTGCGTCGTCATCATTCACCCTCCCTATCTTTTTCTCCCCAAGCCGAGAGCTCCACCCACTCCCCTCCTCCTTCCCCTCGTCTTCCCACAGCTGATTGAACACCAATCGCCGCCGCTCCACAAGTCGTCACCGATCTCCTCTTTAACTTCTCCTTCAACATCGCAACTTCACCGCCGCCAACATTCATCAAACTCACCCTCCCTCCTTCCCCATCACCAAACAACCAAACCACGTCCGATCTCTTCCCTCTCCCTCTTCATCACAGCACCGACTTCCTCTCTCCCTTCGCCAACCTCGCGCCTACACTGCCACTATCAAAACTCGTAAGGCCTATAAATACAGGCCAAGTATTTTTATTTTGGATAATGAACAATACTTTTTTAAACAAAAGCTTAAATGTGAAAAGTTTGTTATCTTAATTGTTTAGGATTAGTTCTTATTTCCTATTTTATTAAAAACCCTAAGCTCTTTTTTCTCCTCTCCTACTTTCCCCACTGCGTCGTCGTCATCGTTCACCCTCCCTCTCTTTTCCACCCCACAACCGAGAGCTCCACCCGCTCCCTCCTTCCCCTCGTCTTCCCGCAGCTGATTGAACACCAATCGTCGCCGCTCCACAAGTCGTTGTCGATCTCCTCTTTAACTTCTCCTTCACATCAACTCAACTTCACCGCCGCCAACATTCATCAAACCCGCCCTTTCCACTTCCCCACCACCAAACAACGGGACCACATCCGATTTCTTCCCTCTGTCTCTTCATCGCAGCACCGACTTCCTCTCTCCCTTTGCCAACCTCGCGCCTACACTGCCACTACCACCCATCAGTCAACATCCCATCACCCTCGTTCTTGCGTCTAGCCGAGTTTCGCGGCTAGCCAACCCACCAGCACCTATCCGCCCTCTTCTCCTCCTCTAGTGTCGCCCCAACCTCAGCCGAGCACCACCCCTGCAGATCTTGCCCGACAGCCAAGCCTGCAAGCTGAGAACACATCGGCAAAACAGCCCTATGAAAGAGAAGAAAAAACACTTATCCGGTTCTAAAAGGTAAACCCGACCTGCACCAAAGCTAAAGGAAGCCCGGGTTTAGGTGAGTAGATCTGCTTGCTATAGTATTCAGACTTGTACCCACGTGCTACAGTCGAATTCAGCACAGAAAGAAGACATGCCTGCACACAAGTTGGTTTTTGGGCCGTAACATTTGCATCTAAAGCTCGATTCAAGTAATTTTCATTGTGATGTGTTCGCAACAACGAGATTTACGCACTAACATCCACTTCAGGTTGATGAGACCTTTGTGATCCTCAGTGGGTACAATTTTTTTACACAGTCTCTTGTGAGTTTTGATAATTGTCTCTATATTTTTATTAATTATATTTGCTGCAACAAATACTGTGAGATTGTGAGATTCTATTAACCATGTAATTGCTAATCATATTTATTGATTTTACAACTTGCCATCATAACTAGTAGTGCATCACTTTATTTTAGATTTAGAACGGTACGATTGCAACTGCACATTTTGTTAAAATCCATCTGTTTGCGTATTAGTTTTAACTATTTTCCTACCCAAAATTATTTTGCTGGTGAAACGTAGCAAAATTTTATTCTCTCACTGATTTCTGATTGACATGCATCACTGTTTCACATCATTTTAGTATCAGAGCACGTTTAGGGTAGAATCAGCATCACGTATGCACTTATTAGGAAATTTTATTAGTTTCTTGAAATAAAAAACATCTGATTTAGATTGCATCTCTTCATTTTCATTTAGATTGTGTAGCGTATGCCCGCCCGTAGTGGTCACCCGTATCTGTTAGGAGAGTCCAGTAAGTCTCATACCTCCCGAATGGATCCCAACACATTACAGTAATGTTCATTGAGATAAATACTAAGCTAGAAACCCTTAAGACATTCAACGAAAAGCTGACCAAAGTAGAACCCATGTGTGAACCACCTGAGTCACCCACAGGTGATCAAACTCCACCAAGAAGCAATCGATGCAACATCGATAACTCATCCAATCTCGATGCTCAATATTTGAAAAGCATCAAGATCAATGCCCCAGCTTTGATGGACGTCACGACCGATAACTTTTCATAAACTGGACACTCCAACTAGATAGGTACTTCACATGGTATGAACTCACTGAGTCTAGAAAAATTAAGTCCGCTACAATAAAATTATCTGGCCAAGCTAATCAGTATTGGACCAACCTAGAAACAGGCGTGCAGCCAGAGATAGATCACCGATTGACATACGGGATAGGATGAAAGAAGAGTTAGAAACAAAGTACGTGTCACCATTGTTTAGTGCTCGTCTCATGGACAATACACTCAATGCAACAAATTTGTCAAGAAGTATGTCGAGAAATTTGATGAATTCCTCATCAGATAATGTACCCTTCATAAGGATGGAGAAGCTCAAATTCTTTCTAGATTCAGAGCTGGCCTTAGAGATGACCTAAGAACTTAACTGTTAGATAGAGGAGTCAATGAGTTATAAAGACAGCGTATGCGTTAGTCCAAGATTTAGATTCTACTAGGACAAACCATACCTTCAAGAGTTATTATTATAATGCCTCAGTGTCTAGACATTCCTCATCTACCCAACCCAATAGGTCTAGTACCCAAACCCATCCTCATAAGAATGACATCAAGGGCAAGAGTCATGAATGGGACAATAAAAATAGGAGCCCGAGTTTTTCAAAGTTAGTTCCACAACCAAGTGCCACAAATGTCAAGGTTATGGACATTTAGCTGCCAGTTGCCTGAATCTCATCAGAATCTCCATAATAGATGGAACGCCCACTGAAGCTACTAAACCAGATCTTGGTGCAAGCGGGATTTGAATCTCATACCTCTTGTCACTGTTAAAGAGGTTTTATCACTATACTACAGTGACATTTTACTACTATGCTACAGTGACACTTGCAAGCATTGATTAAATGACAAATGGGAGCGTGTTAACGTGGGAAACAGTTGAAAAAAAAAATATTAATTTTGTGAAATAAAAAAAAGTACGAGTTGCCTCTTCGATTTGCCTTAATATTAACTTTGTAATGTTTATTTTGGGAATATTGATGCCAACTTTTGCCACCAGGCATTGCACTTTAAACATTATCGATATACATTTAGAAGTTATTACTAATTAAACATTCGCTAGTGGGCGCTATTTTAAAGAAGAATTTATTAGGAATATAAAGTTAGAGTAGTTATATTAGGATAAAGGCTATTAACATTGTTTTAAGAAAAAATAAAAGATTTTTTAATTTAGGACGAGAAATGAATTTTAATCAATAAATGTCTAGAAGTGAAATTACTTTTTTTGTTATCTATTTATTTAGTTTTTTTTTAAAATAATCTCTATTGTAGTATGGCGAGGAAAAAGTGTCACACCATAGATTAATTCTCTCTTGTAAGATAAGTGTCAGAAAATCTCTAATATACAATAGTTTTTTATGAACGCAAAAATTAATCATAAATAGTTTTAGTTTCAGAAGAAACTGGATTAAAAATTACATAATTAAACGTGATGGTGATCAAAAAAAATAAGTTCAGAAATCTAATTCTTACACAAACATATACAATGTTGATTGATGCTTTAGGAGCAACATCAGCCTTGTGTTAGTCCCATCCACGTTCCATTTTCCAAGCAACGTCCCCCACTTCCCTCAACAATGACAACTAACATAATTATTGTTCATATTTATTTATACACCTTCGATGATTCTATCTACGACATACAACAAGCTATAACAGGTCAGAAGGAAAAGACAACACAAAGTTGTATTAGGCTATTAGCTATACCATCGTCTTCTTCCTAATTTTTCTTCATTTTTGGATTGATAACTTGGGGATTTTGACTTGATTTCTTCTTTTCTTTTCTTTTTCTTTTTTTTTTTTTTGTGAGGGGGTGTGATGAATCTGATTTGGATTCTAGGGTTGATGAGGTTTTGTGTCGAGAAGTGAGAAATTTTGCGGCGCACCCGAACCATTATCCACCCCCCCCCCCCCCCGGCGC
The DNA here is from genome assembly GCA_038442645.1 of Agave tequilana. Lineage (NCBI taxonomy): Eukaryota > Viridiplantae > Streptophyta > Magnoliopsida > Asparagales > Asparagaceae > Agave > Agave tequilana. Next base: position 364,622 of record JAVJIF010002690.1, read on the forward strand.
ATCTTTGAAATCCTGAATCTGTCACTGCTTTCAGTTGATTGAAATTCCAATGTTGCCTTCAGTGTCATCAAGAATGGAACTCAAACAGATAATGCAAGAGTTAATGGTAATCATTATATCATTGATTCTTAGGATTTCAAATTCCAAAACTCAAATGACATATGCAGCCAACTTTCAGACCTACTCTGGATTTAGACTAAAGGTGCCCCCATTTACATTGAATTAAAAAAAAAGTAATTTGAATCACAGCAGAAGCTCTCAGAAAGCTTGGTAACAGGTAAGCTCTTTGAAGTATCACTCAAAATCTCCTTTACTGTTTAAATCGCACAATCTAACTTTCCCATAATACAGATAAGAATACTACCTGAGCAGACATAAAGATTCAATTTTGTTGCAGAAGTCATCAATCCAAGAAAGACCCACAAATTAGACCATTCGACAGCAACACAATCACAGCTGAGTTCATTCTCAAGTACTCAAGAAATTGCTAGAAAATACACAACATATCATTCAATAATCTTCTTTAGTATTTTAACAGAACAAACTAATTGTCCCACAAGCACATATGACAATATGCAATTCTCTAGAGTAAACATCAATATTCAATTTTTTTTCAGCAGAAATCATCAGTCCAAGAAAGACCCACAAATTATTTCGACCAACAAGAACGAGAATAGAAATAAATCGCCGAAACTCACCGGCTAAAGCAGCAGAGGCATACAAAGCGACCCAGAAAGGTCGCCCTTCTTCTACTCTCACCGCCCCATTGCCCATCCATTGCTCAACCAGCGATGGGTTCTCTATCGAATCGACGACCCATCTCGAGGAACCATCGGAATCCCTCAAGAACACAGCAAAGAATTTGGATTTAGGTGTTTGTCTTCTTCAGGGTGTAGAGATGATTGGATCGTTTGACTAGAGATTTTGATTCAGATTCGTCGGAGGCGTCCCAGGAATAGAGAGAAGAAGGGCTGATGAATTGAATATTTTTTTTGGGATTTCTTGCGGTGTTGTGTTTTCCACGCGCACTTCGCCTCGAGCATGCGTGATGGGATTGGAATATGGGACGCGATCTCCATGGGGAGCGGATATTTCCACCCAAAAAAAAAATCCTGGCGCCCCCAACAGTAAGGCACCCATTCTGTCTTTTTAAAAAAAAAAAGCACCTAGTAAAATTCAAAAAATAATAAAAAAATTTCTTTCTTTCCCCTCCTCCTTCCGCCGCACCTTCCCTCGGCTGACCTCCGCCCCGATGAACTCCCCCTATCACGGGGCGGAGGGGGGAGATCGGGGACAGGAGGCCCGGAAGGGGAGGAGCGGGGGTGGCTGGAGAGTCGGAATAAGGAGGAGGAGGAAGAAGAAAAGAATGTTTTGTACTTTTCACCAAGGGTAAAATTGTCAAAAAAAATAATGACAAACTTGTAATAACTTATGGGGTGCTTTCATAACTTTTGGGGTGAAAAAATCCACTCCCGATCCTCATGTTCTTCCTTTGAGAAGAAAGAAATTGTTTGAAAAATGCTCTTTGTTGAAAGGCTCTTTTGTAAATGTTTTCTTCTATAATATGCCTAAATTTTTCATTCTAAAACTAACTAATAATTTGCATGCATTTCCCATGTTAAAATGATAATAATAACTAGTATATAGCTCAGTCGGTGGTGAAAACCGACCGACAGAGCGGTAGGTGAGGAGGATGAGGGAGTGGGGGGGGGGGACGAAGGGGAGTGGAGGGAGAAGTTACTGGAGAAAGCCTATCTTCATTCGATTTTGATAATAATAATTATTGTTACTATAACCATTATTATTATTTATTAATTTTTGAACCGGGGAAATGCATGCAAATTATTAGCTTTAGAATCAAAATTTTAGGCATATTATTTTATAATAAAATTAGTATTATTATTGTTGTTGTTATATTTATTATATTTAGTTCATTTCATTTTATTTATTTATATTTATTGTTATTTGCATACATGGCCATTGTAAAACGGCTGACCGTGATAACGAAGTTGATATTCTTGCGCTTACTAAGATTAATGAAGATTATTCATTTGTTTCATTTCTTCTTCAAACTAAAATGCTAAACTTCCACGCTCTACCTAAACAAAAGGTGGAATTCGTTGGATGTAAGTCTTCGGTCATCTAATTTCGAGAAAGTTGCTTGCTAACTCTTCTGTAATTTTTTTTCATTTATTTTGTATTTATTTGTCTCTTTTGTTAACATCTTGGAGGTGAAGTTTTGAATTTCTAAAGGAACAAATGCAGAGAATTGTCCCTGTCGGAGATGATGGTGATGATGTGGCAAAATGAGTATTGCAGGGTAGTGCTTTGTTATACGCACGAAAACTCATTCAATACTTTACATGTAGGGTCTGCTTGGTTATCGTAATTGGCCGTAATTTTATAATAGTAATTGGTAAAGTCTTTTACAGTTGTAAATGAGTTAGATGCATTTAAATTTTACGGTGTTTGGTTGGTAATATAAAGTTGTAAGTGGGAAAGTGTATTGTGTTTTTACGGTGTTTGGTTATCGTAGGGGGTGTTTGGTTAGTTGCAAAATGGTTGCAAAAGTAAAAAGTTTTGCAACTTTACACTTTTCACTTGTTTGTTTCCATTTGCAAATGCAAAAACTTTTTCCACTTACAGTTGCTACAGTTAAATTTGTGGTCATTTAATTCTCACTTTTACACTCATATTTTCTCACTTGCAGTTGCTACAGTTAAATTTGTGGTCATTTAATTCTCACTTTTACACTCATATTTTCTCACTGCAGTGGCTACAGTTAATTTTGTGGTCATGTAACTCTCACTTGTAGTACACCAATTCAAACAGTTACTTGATAATCAATATATAATTTAATATTTTTAAATTTAATATTTTAAATAGTGTTCAATTTCTTATTTAAGTATTTAATTTTTATATTTTTAATCTTTAATTTTTATTGTTTTTAATATTGTTTTAATATTTAATATTTTACTATTTTAATTTACTATTTTTATTTAATATTTTATTATTTTATTAATACTTATTCATTCATTTTTTATTATTTTATTCAGAGTAATATTTTTATTAATATAACAATATTATACTTTAATATAAAATTACTATATATTTATTATTTAATTTTTATATAAAAAATTACTTTATTATATCATATAATTTTTTATTATTATATTAATATTTTATTATGTTAATATTGTAATAATAATTCAGTATATAATACTATAATGATAATTTATTATTAAATTATAATTATATTTTACTTTGTTAATTTTATATTTCTATAATATTACAATAATATTATAATAAAATTTATACTATAATAATTTTCAAGTATTTTTAATATTATTACTATATTTTTACTATTTTTATTTTTTTAACATTTTTTAATATTTATATTTTATTAGTATTCTTAAAATTTTATTATGTTCTTTAGATTTTCTTAAATTTTATATTATTTATTTAATTAATATTTTAGTAATATTTTACTATTTATACTAATATTTATTAATATTATTATTATAAATAAAATATTAAGATTATTAATTTTTTATCTCAATTTATTAATACAATTTAATTTGCAATATTAGATTTAATTAGTAGTATTTATAATATTTAAATCACTGCTACAGTTAATTTTGTGGTCAACTTTTCCACTTTCACTTTTACATTACCAACCAAACACCGTAAAACACAATATACTTTACCATTTACACTTTCACTTTACCACCAAACACCGTAAAACACAATATACTTTTCCATTTACACATCACTTTATCAACCAAACACCGTAAAACACAATATATTTTCACTGCTACAGTTCACTTTTTCCATTCTCATTTTTACAACTTACGACTTGCGACGTTTTGCAACGAACCAAACAGGCCAGTAATGTGTAAGTCGTAATTGAAAAAGTTGACCACAAATTAATTATTTCGCTATTTAAAAAGTTTTAATATTGCAAATAAATACTAAAAATGCTAAATATTAAAAAAATTAATGTTAACATAAAAAATAATATAACCACAAAATTAACTCTAAGTGGACTGTAAGTGAGTGATAGTTGAGTTGCAAGTGAGTGATAGTTGAGTTGCTTTACGTCTTTTACGAATTACGGTCCAAATAAATGTCGTAGTTGTAATTGACTTTTACGACTTTTACGACGAAACAAGCAGCCCCATAGAATCTTATACAATGTATGAACTTGGAGTCCACGTGACCCACATGGAGGCCACGTGACCCACATGTAACTAATGACCGAGAGATAGTATCACAAAATTTAATGTGAGAAGTAGCTTATAATCCAAAACAATATTATTTACTTGTAATAAAAGAAAAAGAAGAAATCAACAAGAATATGTCACTACACATAGCGTGAAAGAATGAGGTAAAAATTTTAATAATTTAAAGATATTGGTAATTCAGGATACTAATAATTTCTTTGCAGAAAAGATATATCAGTAAAAGACAAGATAAGCAACAATAAACAATAAATATAGGAATCACCAGATAACCAAGCCTACTAAGAATATAGTTGGTGCATGTATTAGGATTTTGTCTTATTTTCAAGAGGAGGTGATGATCCAAAAAGATCTACGATTGGAGAAGACGATGACTTAAAGAAGAAAAACGGATCAAGGTGGAGCAGATTAGTCGACTGTATAGTCTACTAATGCTCAGACTAGTCAACTAGACAGGATACATAGAGGTAGCATTATGTAATAGTTGACTAATAAGTTCTATTAGTCGACTAATAGAAGGGATTAGTCAACTAGTTTACATGACAAGTCGACTATCAAGACGTTTTGAAGTGTTAGCAGTTTTCTTTTCAAGTGTGTGCGGGTTTTCTTTTCCGAAGGAGTACGGACATGATTCAGATTCTATCTAATGAAGGTTTATTTCTAAAAATTAAAGGGTTTTAGAATTCTTCTAGATCAAGGAGATCTACTCCTAATAGGATTGATCAAGATTCTTCAAGTATCCAACGGTCAAGATCATCTCAGAGTTAGAATAGGGTTTGAATTGTTAACTCTATAAATAAAGGTTATGACCTAGGATATAAACGGAGCATAGGAGGTGAAGAAAGTTATGGTGAGTAATAATGTAAGGCAATAAAAGGCGAAGTTAAAGAGAGGTGCAAGATGAAAGTGCATAGAGAGAATATATATACTATTGTAATCTATGTCTAGATTCAGGGGGATGGTTAATACTCTTGTGAGATCAAGTGGAATGTTAGATCTCTTTGTACCAAGTTTATTAATAAAGTTTTCTCAAGTCTCTCTCCATGGACTAGGCCAAGTTTGTGCCAAATCATGCTAAATTGTGTGTCCTTGTATGTTGTAATACCCATCTTGTGCACTTGAGGTAATCGATCTCATGGCGTGTTTGAGATCATCGATGGGGATATCTGTATCTCCCAACAATTAGTATCATAATAAGTATGATATCCCGGATTATGCACGCAACAATTGGTATCAGAGTTGATGGTGTTCGGTCCAAGGTTCGAGTTCTCAAGATGAAGAAGAAGATGCATGTTTTCATTGATCTGAAGTGTGAGAAAACTTTACAAAGTTGCAGAAAATTACAAGTAAAAAGAAATTATAAGAATCTTTTACTGAGATTTCTGAGAAAGTGTGTCGATGGAGTCTGGTCGGGTACCACCACTTTGTTCCGTTGATGATACAGTGATCGAATCTTCTAGTCTTTTGCTTAAGGATTTTCTTCTCGCCTTGTTCTGAAATTCCTTGAGAAAGGAAGATCGTGAGAGTATTAGCACTCTGAAAGAGAAGCAGGTTCTCTGAGAAAAAGCCTGGAGGCTATTGAATGATCTCTTGTGAAATCTCTCTCTAAGAAGATCAGCCTTATTAAGAAATTTTCAGGGGTAATCAAAAGTCCAGCCTTCGAAAATGAGCCAACCGCCCAGAGCCCCTCCTTGCAATGGGTTCGGTTCATGTGTGTGAGCCACACACACATACAATAAGGGGGTCAATCACGAGTTGACACGTTGGATTAAAACTCTTATAATATGTTATGTGTGTGGACCTCACACACATATTATAAGAGATAATAAGAGTTTCTATCCACGTGTCAAGACGTGATTGACCCCCTTATTGTATGTGTGTGTGGCTCACACATATGAACCGAACCCCCTTGCAATGGCTATTTATAGGCTTGATGTG
>JAVJIF010002691.1:0-139275 GCA_038442645.1 Agave tequilana
AGTGTACCAGTATACTCGCATTCGGGTTGGTGCGATAGCCCCGGTCGACTACAGTGCCCTACCTTGGGGCATTGAAGTAAGTGAATCACACTCCGCCATGGCGGAATCGCAGACCTCGAACTCTTCTATAGAGAAGGAAGCCTTCGCGTACTTGACAAACACTCCTGAGGAGACGACCAGGCGCTTAGAACAGCAAGCCCAGATACAAAGGGAACAATTCGATATGATTTACGCCCAACAAGAATCTATCGATACCTTCAAACAGATGCTTGTACAATTGCTTGAAGACAAGAGGAAGTCAACTGACAAAGCTTCTGCTAAGAAGTCTAAAGGTAAACGGAAGGAAGGAGAAAGTTCATCTTCCATACATATCGAGGAGAAGGGGCAATCCAATTCCGAGTCGTCTAAATCCTCATCTAAAGAGGAAGGCAATCTATAGAATGGGGGTACTCATTCTGAAAGAATGAATCAATTGGAGCAGCGTCTAGAAGCCCTTACCAACTAGAAAGGCCTTCAAGAAGCAGGAGTGGTCCAGCCATATCCGGCCGAGTAAGTCCTTGTTCCATACCCTCCCAAGTTCAAAGCTCCGACCCTACAGGCTTTCGACGGCAAAGAGTCACCGAACCAACACATCTACTACTTCAAGTCTCAAACAGGGAATGTAGTAGATAATGATGCCATCTTGGCGCGTTTGTTCATCGACACTCTAAAAGTACTTGCCTTTGAATGGTCCACGAAACTCCCAGAAAGCTCCATCAAAAACTGGGGTGATTTGGAGAAGCTTTTCCTGGCACGCTTCTTTGAAGACGACTCAGAGATTACAATGCCCACTCTCCTGACAACAAAACAGCGAAAGGGAGAGTCCGTCAAAGCATTTGTGAAAAGATTTCGGAATATGACACTCTGATGTCCTAGCGGAATGACCCAGGCCACCCTGGTGGAAACATGTCGCCACAATTTGCAAACTTCGCTCCTAGCCCAGATAGGGGTTGCTGAAAGCTGCACTGGAAGCAATTGGTCCAACAAGGTAAACAGGCCGAAGAAATTGTCGCCAGGGTTAGGGCGGAAGAAAAAAGCTTAGACCCGAAAAGTCAACAAGGCGCGCGCCAGAAGTATCTTTTCAATCAAAGAGGAAGGATACATTAGCGACAGAGACAAAATCCCTCGTCAAACCTCAGCCGGCCAGGGGAGGTGGTTCTTCAAGTCAGCCACGCACCAATAAGTAGTACTCCTTCAAGGACGAACATGTCGATTCGTTGTTTAAATTGCTCAACAAGAGCAACAGATTGAAGCTTCATGAAGCTAGACGTCTTAAGAAAGTAGGCAAGTCTGACAATCCCAACTACTGTCTGTATCATAGGATGCTAGAGCACTCCACTAAGAGCTGTTATATATTCAAAGATATTCTTCAAGCTCTGATTGATGCAGAAGTGCTAAAGCTCCGTCCAGAACAGAAGAAAGTAACGACTAACATGACGTCATTTCTTCAGTTCAGAAACTAGCCTCTAGCACCAGTCGGAGTAGTTCCCATCCTGAAAGGGGAACTAAGGATGATCAATACGAACCCGCATTACCAGCAGGAGAAAGGTTTTGTACATATCCCCACACCTCATGGAGAAATTATGTGGGTTCATTCCGACCTTGTGGATGGCCAACAATGGCCTACTGTTACCAACAGAAAGTCCAAAAGTAAAGGAAAAGCTTCATCCTGCAATGTGGTGTGCGTTTCTTCACGGGAAGCAAAAATTGATGTTTCCTCACTAACCGATTCGGAGGAGGAAATAATCGTCCTTGCGGCAGAGCTCAATAAACCGCTCGTGACCGAAACTCGTTCGGGTCAGTTATATTTAAAGAAGTATGACGAAATGGTGGCAAGCTCTCCTAAACCTACTGTAGAGCCAACCAAGCCCTCCGCGAAGCAACCGTGGAGAAGCAGAAAGAGGTTCAATTTTCAAGGCTCTCCCAAAGAACAATGCAGAAGGATCCCAACACCTTACCGCTTTGATGTCCTGGCTCAACTGGCCAATATCCCGACCAGGATCACCCTTTACGAGCTCCTGAAACTATCAAAGTCAACAAGAGAAGCTCTGAGGGAAGCCCTAGCTGATGCTGAGGTCTTCATGACCCAGATCTCAGCTGAACCACAGGAGGAAGATGAAGAAGACTGCCTCCATGCCTCTCAAAATGCCCCTGCATCACCTTCACGACAAATGACATGCATGTCAAGGGGAAACATGATCCGCCCTTGTACTTCACATGGTACTGTAAATCACCTAGAGGGGGGGTGAATAGGTGATAATGCTAATCTAGATACTAAATACGGAAGCTAAAACAAATTTGCACAACACTTAATACAACCAACAAGTGTAGCCGAATTCCCCGTGAAGGTCTCTGGACTAACTCCTCTTGATTCCCTAGATATGGGTGAGGTGCTATATGAAGCTCTTGTGGTTAAGTATAAGTGAGGCACACACAAACAAGTCAAGCATATAAAGGATATACAACAATATGAATGATGCAAGGCACAACACAAGCAAATATAATATGAAGCTAAGAATGATGCTTTGCACAAATAAAAGAGAGAGAGTTAGAGAGACAATGGATCAAACGCAACACAAGGATATGTTTCGAGGTTCGAGCCCCTAGCTCTACGTCCCCGCCTTCACCGAGAAGGATTTTCAATCCACTATCTCCCACCGAGAGAACCTCCACCGAGGAGGATTTGTTACAACATAGGAGTACCGAACTCCTCTCTCAAACACCGCCTCACAACCGAGGGGTAGGCCCGTAGCCAAACAACAACCAATCACCTCTACCGAAAAGGGATACAAACCAAACTCCAACTCCACCTCACCAAGAGGGAGTAAACAACAATCTCCACCTCTACAAAGAGGGAGCAAACACCAACCCAATACAACACCTCAACCTCTACCAAAGAGGGAGCAACACAAGAAATCAAGGTTTTACAATAAGTGGTATGTCTCAACCACAAACCTCTTTCCTTTTTCCACAAACAAAGATCCTAAATAGAATAGGATAGAAGATAAGCTCAAGTGTGGAAAACTAGGTGTTTGGAAAACAAAAACTCAAGAAAAAATACTTGGGAAAAACTCTTGTAAAAGATAGAAAATGAAAACCAAGACAAATCTCCCAAATACTCTTTTCTTTGATTTTTCCAAAAACCTAAAACAAAATAAACATAGATCTTTTTGGCACTTAAACTCTTTTGAAAACTTGTTTAAAACACTGGAGATATCAGAAAATTTTGACACAAAAAATCTTAGTCAAAACCATCAAGAGATGGGGTATTTATAGGCCCAAAGAAAATTAGCCGTTAGGCTGATCTGTCAGCCTGACAGGCTTGCGGTCGATCGGCCGGTCGACCGCCAACGATCAAAAATATGACCGTTGGAATAATCCGGTCGACTGCCCAGATACAGAGAGCAGAGCTCTCTGGTCCGGTCGACCGCTCGATCGACCGTCCCACTGTGCTGCCAGACGTGCACAGCTCTGTGCACGTTGGTCGACCGCACGGTCGACCGGCCCTTGGTTCGGTCGACTGTGCGGTCGGCCGACCTGGCCTGTCAGCCACAGTTCTGGGTCAGAAACTAGGTCAGAAAAACATGTTAAAAATATTTTAATAAATCTTATAAAATATATAAAAATTCTCAAAAATAGTTTTAACATTTTGCATTGATATATAAACATGTGATAAACATTTCAACTCAAATATCAAGCAATTTGAACTATTTTGTGTCTTATCATTTTTATCAAAACCAAAACTTGTATTTTATCAAACTTGAATTTTTCAATAGGAAATCTGATTTTTCCTAAAACTCATGAATAGGCATATCAAAATAAGTTTGTTTAAGATATGAAGCATGTATGTATATTGAACACATCTAATATACATAAAAACCAAGTAAACTTGTTTTGATCAATCTATTCATGAAAAACCAAATCCAAAACATAAAACTTGTGTGTGTTGTGCACTTGAGCATATCAACTATTCTAAGCTTTACAAATGGATCTAAAACACACTAAACACTAGGTAAGTCTTCTTGACGATCTTCAATCTTCAAGCCGACTCGATCCCAAACGTGATCCACCGAGCATGGCTATGAATGATCTTGATGCTCGGGCTCTGGAATCACCAAGTGAAGGCTTCCAAACTCCTCTTTTTGAAGCAATCACCAACTAATATCTTGTTACATGATCTGAAACTAAAATCATAAGATTATTAGTAAACATACTACATGAGTTAATCATCATCAAAACTAGAGAGGAAGGCCTCCGGGCTAACAATCTCCCCCTTTTTGATGATGATAAAACTCATGGAGTTATATATATGCATGGATTAAAGTTAAGCTTCAAAGAAGCTCCCCCTTAACTCATGCATAAACAAATAAACATAATGAATATGCAATGAAGGCTCTTAAACATGAATGCATATCTATGCATAAACAATAAAAGGCTCTAGATGCCAATGAAATGATCAAAAACAAAACATGCTCTTGATACCAATTAAAATTAAACTAAATTAAACTTAATATATGGAAAACATAAACATGCATATATAAAACACAATCAAACTCAAAATCTTTCTCCCCCTTTTTGTCAATCATCAATAAGGGGTAAAAATCAAAACAAAACAAAATCTTCTCCCACTTTTTAATACAAAGAAACAATCATCAATAAGGGGTAAATAAAGACAATGTTCTCCCCCTTTTTGTCTAAAACAAAATTAAAACCAAATAGGGGTGACAATCAATTAAGATATCAATTGAAAATATGTCAAAGTAGCATCTTGATACCAATTGAAAGTAAACATAGATTGATAAAATAAATGGTATATGCTATATACATTCATGAAGAGGAAGATGTGAAGCTTCCCTACATAGATACATTACATGAAGAAGGGATGACAAGCTCTAATTCACATAATATACACTATGCAATGCATAAGAGGAGATGTGAAGCTCCCCCTACACACGTGTACCACATAAAGAAGAGATTGTCAAGCTCTTCAATACAAGATACACTCATCATGAATCTATAGGTAGAAGAGATGTTAAGCTCTCCTTGCATATATGCAATAAAAATCAAAACTTTTTGACTATTTATCTTTAAACAAAATTTTAAGATACCAATTTTAAAACATTCAAATAAACATCTTGATATCAAAAGAGAGTATTTTTTTCTTTTTAAGTATATGATATCAATTTAAAATTTTTATTTTCTATTATAAAGCAAGGGAGTGGAAATACAAATACCAATTGAAATATGAATTCGAATTTTCTCCCCCTTTATGAAATACCAACAAAACAATACGTAGGCTTGAAATAAGATACCAATTGAAAATTGAATCAATTGAAACAAAGTTAAAACTCAAGTTTTAGCATAAACAAAATTTTGTGCTTAAAATATAGGGATATAATAAGCACAAATAAAACATATATATGTATGAAAAGTAGATACCAATTGAAATTGATATTCTTTGAAATGCAAGCATACATATACGAAAACATATGAGTATACAATAAAGGTCAAAATTGATACCAATTGAAAGAATCCAATGATACCAATTGAAACAACAATAATATCAAATGTATATCTCATATTTCCTATCCTCCCAATCATGTTCAAGTTTAAAAAGATTTTCACTATAAGGCATACATGAGCACGATCTCTCATCCAACCACCCTTAGAAGTAGGGGTTTTCAAAAATAGATTTGAAAATAATGTATGTTTGAAAATCTCTACCAAATGAAAAATATCGCAACTAGTTAAATGGAAAAACTTGTAAAGTAGTACGAAATCCTTCAAGCTAGGAATAAAACAAAATTGTTTTTCATAAACATGAAATTCACAAAATAGTCAACTCTCAAAATCAATTAGGCATAAATATGACTCATGAAAACAAACACATGAGTAAACAATAAATGTGAGTGTACAAGTACAATGTGAAGAACATGATCACGAAAGTATTCAATTTAGCTCAATATTCCTTAACATAAAAACATGAAAACCATCAAGACTTATTTAATCTTCAAGGTATATGTATGTCCTATACAAACTAAAGTATACATACATATACAAACACAACGAGTCCACAAAGATATATGCATGAAGGCACGTGGCTCAAAAGGATGTATATGTATAACAATAATTTGGATAAAATGGACATATACATGAAGTTAAACATAAACACATGGAAATATGAAAAACTAAATTTTCATTAAAATAAATTTCATTTCAAGGTATATGTATGATTTGTCAACACAAAAAGTATACATACATATCCCTAAACACAATTGAGTCCATATGTATAGATTTGCATAAAAAGTAAATGACTCAAGGAGTATACATGTATATCTTAAAGTTTGGCAAATAGACATATACATGAAATGAAAACACATGATCATAAAAACAAAATCAAAATGGGAATATAAGTTTAAAATGCATGGATCATCAAAACTAGACTATACTAGCACATCTAATGGGTTCAAATAAGCATTCAAGCATAAACATATATAGATTTATTTTGTGGCCCACTATATGCATAAATATATACCTAGTCTTAATGAAAACTAACATTTAAACATATATTCAAATCATGAAGTATAAAACGGGATATAAATCAACATGAAAACATAAACATGATTATTATGAAAATTCACATGTTATTAAACCTATGATAAGCATGATAGCTAAACAAATGGTGAGAACACAAAATAATAGTCTATATTAAACATGGGTGTCTCAAAGGCTATATATGCATGTCAAAGATTTAATAAACATAGTATTGACATAATAATCTATAAACAACAAAACATGCTATAAACAATAAACATGAAAGCATGCAAATAAATGGGAGTTAGGGATCGTTACCAAACCTAGAAGGCAACTCTCCTTGTCTCCAAAACATGGTGGTCTTCCCACCAAACATCCCTTGAAAGTGATGCATCCAATTGATTTCCATGAAGCTCGGAACGCATCCACTCTAAAGTACCAATACTCTCACGTCATGTGAGAGCCCACACCTACATCAAACATAAGAGGGGTGGTCTTTGGTACCCACAACTTTTTGGGTCCATGGGGGTTAGTACCTTCTCTAACCCAAACAAAATTAGTTGCTAATTTGAAACATGTATTCTATCATAACAAAATTTAGCAAGGTGAACCTTACGTCCACAATGTGTACAAGTGTACACATGAGAATACAAGTGATGATGGTGTCCGTGAGGAGCATGTGTATGCCGTGGAGGATGTGCATGAATAGATGGAACTTGTTTCTTTCAAAACAAAGATTCCAAACGTGTATGGCTCACAACACATTGGCTCAAAGTGGAGCCCAAACAATCTACACTCTTCTTAAGCAAACAAATATCATCATTAATCATAGAAGAAGAGGTACGTGCAATGGGTGATCTAGGTGAAACTATCCTAGCATGGCAAGCATATGAAGAAATATCATTTTTCAAAGATTTATTTTTATTTAAACAAAATTTCTAATTCTTTTGAAATAAAATCAATTTCTCTTTTTAAAGAATCATTTTCTTTTAAAACAAAATCAACTTTTGAAGATAAAAACTCATTTTTCTTCAACACATTATCACAATCATTTTTATTTTTTAAAAAATTATTTTCTTTTAGTGCAAGATCAAGTTGAGACCTTAATGAATCCCTTTCATTATAGATCTCCACTTTCTCTTACAAAACACAATCAAGTTTAGAAGACAATTTTTCATTTTCTTTATTTAAAGCAAAAGTCTTCTTTTTCAAAACTTTATAATTTTCTATCAATTTTTCACAACAATAGAAAGTTCTTCATTCAAAGCATGGGCATCAACAAATTCATCACATGAAGAACTAGAATCAAGACTATCTAGTTGAGTTTCCGATTGTACCTCAAAGGAGTCATTCCCTTGGATCATGAAGCATTGTGACTCGGATTCTCCACTAGACTCCTCTTCTTGTTGGATTGGCATTTGAAACTTAGGGTGATGGTGGTTGTCAACTTGTTCCACATTGCAAAAGCGGAATCAAGATTTGAAACATGCATAAGATAATCTTTAGGTAGCGTGCTTCTAATGGCCTCAAGGGCTTGTGCATTGGCCCCTATATGCTTGCTATCACTAAGGAAGGATTCCTTGGTAATGGCAAGGTGAAGCTTATATCATAGGGTTAGTAAATAAACAGACATCCTAGTCTTTCAAACAATGATGTTGGAAGGGTCAAACATAGGTGGGGTCATGAAGTCCATGGGTCCAAGCTATATGTGTGCAAACAAGCAAATGCAAATGATAGATTAGCAAACAAGGATCTCACTCCTAGGATGTTAAGCCTAAAGTATCAGGAGCGTAGGCTTTGATACCAATTGTAAATCACCTAGAGGGGGGTGAATAGGTGATAATGCTAATCTAGAAACTAAATGCGGAAGCTAAAATAAATTTGCACAAACACTTAATACAACCAACAAGTGTAGCCGAATTCCCCGTGAAGGGCTCTGGACTAACTCCTCTTGATTCCCCTAGATATGGGTTGAGGTGCTATATGAAGCTCTTGTGGTTAAGTATAAGTGAGGCACACACAAACAAGCTAAGCATATAAAGGATATACAACAATATGAATGATGCAAGGCACAATACAAGCAAATATGATATGAAGCTAAGAATGATGCTTTGCACAAATAAAAGAGAGAGAGAGAGTTAGAGAGACAACGGATCAAACGCAAACACAAGGATATGTTTCGAGGTTCGAGCCCCTAGCTCTACGTCCCCGCCTTCACCGAGAAGGATTTCCAATCCACTATCTCCCACCGAGAGAACCTCCACCGAGGAGGATTTGTTACAACAATAGGAGTACCGAACTCCTCTCTCAAACCGCCTCACAACCGAGGGTAGGCCCATAGCCAAACAACAACCAATCACCTCTACCAAAAAGGGTTACAAACCAAACTCCAACTCCACCTCACCAAGAGGGAGTAAACAACAATCTCCACCTCTACCAAAGAGGGAGCAAATACCAACCCAATACAACAACCTCAACCTCTACCAAGAGGGAGCAACACAAGAAATCAAGGGTTTACAATAAGTAGTATGTCTCAACCACAACCTCTTTCCTTTTTTCACAAACAAAGATCCTAAATAGAATAGGATAGAAGATAAGCTCAAGTGTGGAAAACTAGGTGTTTGGAAAACAAAAACTCAAAGAAAAATACTTAGAAAAAACTCTTGTAAAAGATAGAAAATGAAAACCACGACAAATCTCCCAAAATACTCTGTTCTTTGATTTTTTCAAAACCTAAAACAAAATAAAGATAGATCTTTTTGGCACTTAAACTCCTTTGAAAACTTGTTTAAATATTGGAGATATCAGAAAATTTTGGCACAAAAAATCTTAGTTAAAACCATCAAGAGATGGGGTATTTATAGGCCCAAAAGAAAACTAGCCGTTAGGTTGATCTGTCAGCCTGACAGGCTTGCGGTCGACCGGCCGGTCGACTGCCAACGGTCAAAAATATGACCGTTGGAACAATCCGGTCGACCGCCCGGTCAACCGCCCAGATACAGAGAGCAGAGCTCTCTGGTCCGGTCGACCGCCCGGTCGACTGTCCCACTGTGCTGCCAGACGTGCACAGCTCTGTCCTAAAGAAGAATTCCCTCTCCAAATCACGGATGTCATGATCGACAATACGTGTGGGTTTGAACGAATATCCTTTATGGATGGATTCTCAGGGTACAATCAAATCAAAATGTATCATGATGATGAAAATTGTACTTCTTTTAGAACACCACTAGGGTATATTGCTATACTGTCATGTCCTTTGGATTACAGAACGCGGGGGCAACGTATCAGAGGGTTATGAATGCAATTTTCTACGAGCACATGCGTAAAACGGTGGAATGCTACGTCGACGATATTGCAGTGAAAAGTTGCACCAAAGGCGATCTCATAATGGATCTGAAGACGGTATTTGACATCATGCGGGCGCATCAGCTAAAGATGAACCCACCAAATCCTTCCTAAGGGTAGCCAGTCGTAAATTTCTAGGATTTATGGTGACATCCAAAGGAATTCACCTCGATCCAGAGAAAGTCCGTGCTGTTTAGAAAATGCAGCCTCCAAGAAATCTTAGAGAGCTTAGAGGGTTGTAAGGGCGATTAGCGTACATTTGGAGGTTTATCTCAAATCCCTCGGAAAGATGCCAACCCTTCACCAAATTAATGAAGAAGGGTGTCTCATTCATTTGGGACGATGCTTGCCAACAAGCGTTCGAAGAAATTAAACGATACCTCACACAACCACCCGTCCTTGCAGCTCCAGTTTCAGGAAAATCTTTCCTGATATATGTTCGATCGATGGATCATTCCTTAGGAGCTTTGCTAGCCCAGAATAATGAGCAGGGACATGAGGAGATAATCTACTATTTGAGTAGAACTATGATCGGAGTTGAACATCAGTACAACCTGATCGAAAAGGAATGTTTGGCGTTGGTGTTGCCGTCCAGAAAATGCGACACTACTTAGTAGTCCAAACTATAAACGTTATATCAAAAGTAAACCCTTTAAGGTTGCTTATGACAAAGCCATCATCGCTAAATGGTCGACTAAGAAAATGGGCCATACTAGTCTCCCCATATGAGATGTACTTTCTACCACAAAAATCCGTGAAGGGACAAGCGGTGGCAGATTTCCTGGCTAAACATCCAGATCCGAGAGCGACCGAACTTTATGAGGATCTCTCAGACGAGGTTAGACCCAGACCTCTTTTCAAGATCAGGTGTGAAAACTTTTCTTTGATGGTGCATCAAGAACGGGTCCGTGAGGAAAAATCATAGCAGGAGTAGGGATAGTACTTATCTCTCCACAGAACTACGTGATCCCTTGTGCATTCTCATTAATCGAGCCATGTTCTAACAACGTAGCGGAATACAATGCTCTCTTGATCGAAATGCAAATCGCTGATGAGATTGGCGTTAAAAATCTTGAAGTATACGGTGACTCTAAACTCATCGTTAACCAAGTTCGCGGGAAGTACGAAGTCAGACATGAAGACTTAGTACCCTATTACAATGGAACTATTCACATTGTCGAGAGATTCAAAAACTTTTTCATCGATCACATGCCTCGCCAGCAAAATGCGCATGCAGATGCACTGGCATCTCTCGCTGCTTTTTTAGCTCTTCCAGCTGGAGTAGTAGAGAAAATACTTGTCTACAGTCATGACCTGTATTGTCCAAAATTCGCTTTTGAAGATCACCAAAAGCCGACATGAGACTATCAAGCCAAAGAATTGTAGAGACTTCAACAGGTCCAGAACTCAAGGATTGGCGATTCCCGTACATTGACTATGTATTGTACTGCATCCTGCCTGATGATCCCAAAGAGGTGGCTACCATTAGAAGGAAAGTCCCCAAATTCTACTACAACACGACCACGCGAACACTATATTAGTGATCGCGTGATGGGATCCTCCTTCACTACCTGTCACAAAAGGATGCATAAGAAGTACTCTAAGAAGTGCATGACGGCTTGTGTAAAGCTCATTAGCCTAGTCCGAAGCTTGGAGATTGACTCCGAAGACTGAGATATTATTGACCTAGGATGATCCCTGACGCCATTACTTACACCAAACAATGTCACACCTGTCAGGTCCATGATGACTTCATCCATCAACCAGCAGGATAACTTCGCTCTACAACCTTAACCTGGCTATTTGAGATGTGGGGAATGGACGTGGTTGGCCCTATCAGCTCACTTCATCCAAAGGATACCGGTTCATCTTAACTATAACCGACTATTTCTCTATATAGGCTGATGCTATTCCCTTGAGGGAGGTAAAAGCATCTGACCTGATCAAATTCATTAAACATCACGTCATTTACCGCTTTGGTGTGCCACGATGGATCGTCCATGATAATGGGCCTCAGTTCGTCCGGTTCTGCAACAAGTTCAAAATTCAGAGCATGTCTTCAACGGCATACTATCCAGCCACTAACGGCCTTGCAGAAGTTTTCAACAAGACTATTAGAAAACTTCTCAAAATTCGTCTTGAAAAGCCAATGTGACTGGGACGACAAGTTAGGTGAATGCTTATGGGCCTATCGTACGACGGTTCGAACCCCAACGAAAGCTACACCATTCTCCTTGGTATATGGGTGTGAAGTTGTACTCCTACTGGAAATCCAAATCCCATTTCTACCCGTCGCCTTGACAGCAAAGATGATAAATGAGGAGAAGCATCGACTGCGACTCCAAGAGCTGGAGGCTTTAGATAATAAACGTCTGCAAGCTCAAAAGCAAATCGAGCTCTATCAAGTTCGAATTACAAGAGCCTTCAACAAGAAAGTCAAGAGGCGGACTTTCAAGAAAGGTGATCTTGTCTTACCCGTCAGAAGACCTATGGTGATGACGCATAAGACCAAAGGAAAATTTCAACCCAAATGAGAAGAACCATTTGTAGTAGAGTCAGTCTACTCAAATGGAGCATATCGCCTTATAACCCCAGACGGTGATACACTCATGATTCCATTCTTGAAGAAATAATATCCTTGATAGCATTCTTCTCCTGATCAGGTTAATACTATACCTTTGATTAAAACTCTAAATCTAAGAAAAGCTTCTTTCCTTCATTGGACCACATCACGGGCGACCAGTGTCAAGCTGATCAAGCAATGGTCACATCATGATGCGCGATGTAAATATTAAGGAAGAACAAAATGTAAGACTTTGGTTTTAGCTTGGTTACTCTTCCACAAACATCTGACGCATCCAACGGCTAAGGATAGAGGAAAATGTTGGCTTTTAAGTCCAACATAAGTCTTCGATAACTCATCATGCTGAGGGGAATGGCATGACTAGCCTAACTCAAACGGTAGTTGGTAAAGGCACACCGAAATCCGTTGATAGCTGAGGTTTGCTAAAATTCCCAAGGGACTTGGTCCCATTCTCTCCTCTAAAATCTCCTACCAATTCTCACCCACAGAATGGTAGGACCACAAAAATACCTGTATTCATTTCTCTATCAAAATAAGCAGGGATTTGTCATGATAACAGCAAAACCTCTGACAAATCAGATTTCCCGATCCTCAGTAGATTCAGTCAAGTTAATATTAACCTCTAACAATAAAACTCGTTAAAATCCTCGCTGTTATGTTAATACTACACCTCTAATGGCGAATCTCTCATGTCTCTAGGAAATCAACGATTGTCACGTTAATATTAAACCTCTGACAGTTCATTTTATTTTCCACCCAAAATCTCCACCAATTCTCTTTCATAGAGTAGTACGTCTACAAATACAATCATTGCTATGTTAACACTACACCTCTGACAATAAAAAATTTCAATACTCCCCATTGAGTACAAACTTCATTTGTCTCTCCTCTACATGGAGTCACAAGTGTTCCAATTTGTCAAGTTAACACTACACCTCTGACATTCCAAACTTCACTTCTCAATTCTCATCAATAGAATGACAAGTTCTTAATATTGCTCCTATCGTAACCAATTCTTGTCAAAGTTAACACTATACCTCTGACATTCAAAATTTTACTTATCAATTCTCATCAATAGAATGACAAGTCCTTAAAATTGCTCTTATCGCAAACAAATTCTTGTCAAGTTCAAATTACACCTTTGACATTCTAAATTCCACTTGTTAATTCTCATCAATAGAATGACAAGTCCCCAAAATTGCTCCTATCGTAAACCAATTTAGTCAAGTTAATATTAACCTCTAACAAATTACTGTTAAGTTTAATACCACACCTCTAACAGTGATTAAATTGCTGTCAAGTTCAATATTAAACCTCTGACATGCACTTTTCCTTAGGCTTCCACATCGAACCTGAGTCGAGCGATGCTAAGTTTAACATCACACCTCTAGCGTCCAGTTCATTGTTAAGTTCAACAATACACCTATGACAATGACTTTCTCTCGAACTTTCCTATCGAAGTTGAGATGACTAATGCCATGTTCAAAATTACACCTCTAGTATTACCTTCATTGTCAAGTTTAACATTCACCTATGGCAGTGATGTTTTCAGTCTTCCCAAATGAAGCTGAAATTCCCGTTGAGTCAAGTTAATGTCACACCTCTGACCCACATTCCTGTCAAGTTAACATCACACCTCTGACAATAATCTTAAATTCCTGAATGGATTTTTTTTAAACTTTGACTTGTTAAGTTAATTATCACATT
Organism: Agave tequilana; assembly: GCA_038442645.1. NCBI lineage: Eukaryota > Viridiplantae > Streptophyta > Magnoliopsida > Asparagales > Asparagaceae > Agave > Agave tequilana. The sequence continues at coordinate 14,210 of JAVJIF010002691.1, forward strand.
TCTAGTGAGTCAAGAGTTCATACTTCTGTCTGTCTAATTTTCAATAAAAAAAAGAATTCAAGAAATATAAGAAAGACAAGAAAAGTGTCACTTCATTGATATTCAAACATATGAAAGTGATACAAGACGCTCTCTTATACAATATAATTGAGTGTTACAATAAAGGAGTATAAAGAAGTCCCTCTCTCTCTCTCAGTGAAAGGTACCACTCACTCCTCAAGACATTTACACCGCTCCAGATACAAGATGTTTGGAAGAGCGCCGAAGAAAGACCCCTTTCTTCCTCCATTGGAGCATATTGCAGTTGATCAATGTTGAGTCGATCGAGAGCTGGTTACATCATGATGCATGATGTAAATATTAAAGGAGCTTATCGCTGATTGAGGACAATAATGTTTCTCGAGGTCAAAATGTAGAGAAGGATTCTGATTCCACCGACCAACTGGTGTGGGCCGTAATCCTTCATTTAATGGCAGATTTTGCCACCAAAGAGCTTAATCTTCGTTAATCAAAATTGGCAAAGGGAGGATCCGAGACCTTACAGGTAGGAAGATTTTTTCCACAAAAAAGCTGGATCTTCTTTAACAAAATTGGCAAAGGAAAGATCCGAGACCTTACTGGTGATATCCTCTTTCCTGTGGTCTTCAAGGGCACCATACCCACCACCATACCCACTGTGACCATGACGAATTTGGGGCTTTGCTGGTGCGTCATGTCCAATAAGGCCTTGATGGATGTCATTAACCACGCGAATCCTCCTCGTCCATGGACAGGAGCTCTGATTTCCCAAGAGCTTGAGCGGGCTGGCTAGTCCAAATAGTCTCCGATGAACTAAGCTTGCCCATATACAAGAGCTCTGACTCCCCGAGTGCTCGCCAATTGAACAAGCTGGCTGGTTAAAATATTCTCCCATAAGCCCAACGAAGATGCGAAAGACTGACTGAGGCTGCCAGAACCTGCAAGAAGTAAAAACTAGAAGGTTAAAATTCCGCGAAGACAAGAATAGAAACTGGAGGTGGAAACGTGAGACTAAAGTCATAAACTCCAGACGTGGAGTTAATCAATGCGAAGAATATGGATCCAAACGTGGTCTGTTTGCAGAACTACGTCCGAGATGTAAGACGCGAGGTAACTCAGACACAGAATTTGCCACACCCGCATTTGAGATACAGGAGTTGCCACATCAAAGTCCAGAGGTCTCAAAAGAGCTAGAGAACGCTCGCGTTTCAAGATCCAAGCACATAGTTTATCATATTCACGTTCAAGGACTTGTGACTTAGAGTTTAAAGTCAGTCAGCTCACGCTTCCTCAAGAAGTCTGAAAGACGCGTCTACCAAACACAAGCGCATCAATTAGATTTCAAAAGAAGATCAAGAGATCAAATTTCTTCAATGGGCAGGAAAATAGAAACTTTGTGGGATTGAGTATTTCATGATGACAAATAGTTTCTACCCGGGGAAGAATTCTCTAGAAGTTGGACTTTATTCATCAAGGCACGGCTATAAAAGCATTTAAAGCAAGGCTTTTTTTATCTTGAAATCACTTGACAGTGATAATCTTCAAAGAAGATTAAAGGAAAGTATGGAAGCTTTGAGTGCTTACTGTTCATTGGAACACATCCCCTTGAAGGGAAGATAGACAAATCAAGACGAAGATCTTCAGAGCGCATGCTCTCAAAGGAAAACAGTCTAAGTAATGGACTGTTAAGGGGGTGAAGCCTATTTATAAGCAAGCCATAAGGCCTGTAATTAATGGCATTAAAATCAAGCCATTGGCCTTAAATACCTGCACGAGTATCAGGTCCAATAAGGAGCGGTCACGTGGATTGTCACTTCGGGAAACATCAAATGACACAAGTCCCCAACCGTCAACGCCGACTTGGCATTAAAAGATCTAACAAGATTTTTAAGACAGATTGCATGTGATGCCTTGGAAGCTGCGTCCTGGAGTTTGCGTCTATTTACAAGAAATAAAGGTCGCACCCTAAAAGTCCACATTCTTGCACAGACTTAAAGGCCGCGTCCTTTCATATAGAACCACAGTTGTGTCTCATTAAGCGAGCCAGAGCCGCGTCCTCTTAGTAATCCAGAGCCGATCCAAAGCCGCGTTACACAATAATTCAGAGTTGCATCCTGAAGTTTGCATTCTTGCACGGGTTCAAGGGCCGCGTCTATAAGACTGCGTCCTTCCACAAACTTGAAGACAGCATCTCCTTTATCGAGAACGCAGCCGCGAGCTCTCAGGGGGCCAGAGTCACACTTCTCTTGAGCCAGATCCGCGTCCCTACAAATAGCTGAGATTCGCGCGTCTTTCTTGATGAGCCAGAACTGTGTCTCCACCAATAGTTCAGAGTCGCGTTTCTCGTATCCGTGTCTCCACTACAAATGAGAGCCGCGTCTCGGCACAGCCTGAGCTTATTATTCATAACCATACCCTATAAAAATGACTAAGGACTGCATTTTCACAAATAGTCAAGGAGTGCGACTACGAAAGCAAGTTCATCCTGGCTGCAAAGAGTCTGAAAGGATAAAAATGAGACAAGAATTTGAGAACTTTTATTATTTGACTCGAAAATGATAAAAGTAACACAAACACTCTTATTTGACAAATGGAGTGTTATAAAAAGATGGGACGATACGAAAAAGGAGAAGAAGACTAATAATCCTGCTTCGCCAAAGAATGGATTCGTTCCCAGAGGCGCCACACTCGTGTTGACGTGCCCTTTCAGCTTCCGCCAAAGCTTGGACCCGCAACTCTTCCTTTGACAAAAATCTCTTCATAGCCAATTGTGCCTGAAGAGACTCCAACCTAGAGGAATGAACAACAAGGTTTTCTTGAATTTGCGTCTTGGCAGTTTTCAGCTCTTCCAGGTTGTTTCTAGCAACAGTAATTTTCTGCTCATTGGCTTCAATTAAAGCTTGCGCCCTAGCAATAGTAATCCGAGCAGTCGCGATAACTTGCTCTGCACTTTGGATGACGATTTAAGATTCCTTTGAATCGCCAACCAGTCTTTGGTAGTTTGCTTGGAAGTGCTAGAGATGGCGAGCTTCTTTAGCTATTTGCTGCTCCTTATCCTTTCACTAATGTTCCTGAGCGACGAGGAGCTTACTCAGAGTCGACTGAGCCTCATCCATTAATCTAGTATTCTCTAGGGTCTTTAGCTTCTTCAGACAGCTCCCCAGCTGTTTGACCAACACCAAATACGCCCTAGCCTGCGAAGGGCTTCCAGTGTGACTGATGTTCTCGATCTGATTCTCAAGAAGCATCCGGGCAAGCTCGAAGGAACTGCCCCAGAAAGGACCAAGTCGATACAGGACTTCATGGAAGCAAAAATTGTTGGACCATTTGACGCGCTAGCTCTTCCATGATGTTAGTAGCTGGAGACAACCCTGCTGATGCACTCCTGGACCCCCTTTCCATGACAAAACGAGAGATAGGAACCAATTCAACTTGTGCAGGGTGAGGCTAACAACAGGCTCGTCCGATACTGAGGTCGTCGCCAATACCTCCAGGACGGTTGTTGTTATCGTAGCTTCCACTGCAACATAAGCAACAACAAACTCTACGGCACTGGGTTCACCGGACGAAGTTTGAACTATACTATCTTCTACGCCAATGCTTGCTGCAGGATCCTCTACTTGAGCTACCCCAGTGCTCTCTGCAAACTACAACATTAAATGTCAGTGGTAATAATGAGGAGAGTATCCAACTCGTTAGTTTTCTCTTACCAAGTTGAGGATCTGAAGATGGAAAATCCCTAGATAAGCCACTTAGGGACAAGGGCTCCCTGATCTTGGCAGTTGCACCATCATGAGGCATCCCGGTAGAGGGAGCTTCAAGGCCCTCCTGCTGGGCCAACTCCTAGATCATCTCCTCAATATGAGAAGAAGTTGTGCCTTCACTACCGGCAGCCAGCCCTATAGAAGAAAGTCAAAAGAAATGTTTGAACTCATTCCTAACTTGATGGAGAACCAGTTCAGGAGGATAAAGAAAATACCTTCAGTAGGGGCAATCCTTGCTATCGGTGAAACCATCGCAGGGACGTACCCCTATATCTCTTCTTCTGAGATATGCGAGAATTTGCTTGTGTCAGGACAAACGGGTTCATCGCCAAAATTGACTTCCTCGCCAGAATAATATCCATGTACTTCGGACGACGAAGATGATAACTCAACACAGGAGGTCTCGGTAGTCGAGGCTTTACCACTGAGTACCCTGGTAGTAGGGCTAGGTTCGATAGCTCGCGAGTGTTGACACTCGAAAAAGGCAGAACTCCCGCATTCATTTCCAACCGGTCAGAACGACGTCTAACTTATCGACATCTACAAAAGATAAGTCGAAAACAAGCTGATAAGACAAGCAGCAATATGGATATTATAAATGCAGTAAAGCAGATAGTAAGCCACAATTACCTTTTAGAGAGACCCAAACAGGTCTAAGATGGTAAGTTAGCTCAATACTTAGCCTGGTATAAGCCCAAGGTAAGCTTCATAGCTCCGCATGGAATTAACAGCTTCGCCTAAGCTTGGTTGGTAGCCTCACTTTGAGGCTAACTATTAGCTCCGCCTGAAGGTTCCTATTTAGCCCCGCCAGAGGTTGTCTAAGAGTGTCACGCCAGAAGCCTTATCCTAGCCTAGTTTAGCACTGCTATAGGCCGGGTCATAGCTCCGCCATGAACTGAGTCTTAGCTTCACATGAAACCCTGAAGGAAACTTCGCCTAGGCTATGAGCTAAGTCTTAGCTTCGCGTGATCTAGCTTCGCATGATCCAGCCCCGCAGTGAGCTTTGCCAGGTCATCAAATTGACCGTTTCAAAATCACACGAGAGATTAATGGGTGAACCCCACTAATTTAGTGGGACTAACGCCACTTTAAGTGGGCGGTTACACCTGCCCACTTCATCCCACATTAAGTGAACGATTGAGCCATAATGGCAAGAGGACGTTCGGACGAACCCTCTAGCTTCGCCAGAAGCTCGCAAAAGCTTCGCAACAAGGCTATTTGCGAGCTTCGCGCGAAGCTAATTATTGATTCAGCTTTGCTAAATTCAAGGGGGCGGTTACACCCCACCTTTGGCTATAAATAGTCCCTTACTAAACACAAAGAAGGGACACACGGACGAAGGGACAAACAGAGAGGAGATTGGCTTGAAAAGAGCAGAATTCCTAGCAAAAGGGCTCTACTGATCTTCTATTCTCCGATTCCCCAAACCAAGCGAGAAGGGAGTCTTATTAGGAGGCAGTTCGATCACTTGATCGATTGCATCATCAAAGGGATAAAGTGATCGCGCGCTGATCAGATTCCGACCGGCATATTTTCCCAGAAATCTCAGAGGAGATCTACTTGTAATTTCTTTTTTATTACTTGTAATTTCGCTCCTCTACCTTTTTTTAAGTTTTCCTATGAACTTCAAGTTTTCAATGGAAAACAAGATGGCGACTCTGCTGGGAAAATCCGTCTTCTAGCATAACAAGGAAACAGTGTCGCAATGCAACGATCAGAGTCTTGAGCCTATCCTTTTCAAAAACTTGGTTATTCATTTCGACTAAGAAAAATTCAAAGAATTGCTCTCTGAAGGTAGTCCAGTGCTCCACGCTCGGAAGCACAGGAAGATCTCGGTGGCTAAGGCTTCAGCGCAGAAGCCAACATTAGCCGGCGAGCAACTAGACGAGCCTCGTCCAAACTCCTCTCAGCCTCCTCCACCGGGGCTAAAAGTGCCTTACGCAAGGCCAGCCTGGTTCCTTGCGAACCTAAAACTTTGCTTCCTAAGCAGACGTGAAAGCCGAAGAAGAAGCTCTGTGTGAAGTTTTCAGGCGAAGTTCCACCAGGCGAAGCGCCACTACAACTTCGCCTATCACGCGAAGACAAAGGCAAACTGCATATCCAGTTTGGCAGCTTCGCCGAGACTAGATTGGTAACTCTACCTTCGCCTAATCTAGAAGTAGTAACTCCTTGCACCAACCTCATTCTCACGAGTGAAGTTACCGATGGTTTGGCTAACGCAGCGCCAATACCTCAGGGTACGAATAAAGTTCTCAGCCGTAAGGTTGAAACTAAAGCACTCAGCAATGCTAGCCACCTTCGCTACAAGGCTGAGAACACAGCGTGCTTCGCTCTCAAAATCTTCCAGCGCTAAGTCCGCTCTTCAGAGCGAAGTTAAGGGATCATCCCTGGGTGCTGATAGCGGTTCTTATGCAGCTTTAGCGCCCAAGGGTGCTACCAGAGTTCTCAGCTGCAAAGATAGAACTAACATACTATGTAGTGATAATCGCCTCTGTGGCAATGCATAGAATGAGGCCTCGTCCTGTGCTTTGCTTCCAAAGCCAGCGGGTGCTAAGTTCGCGCCTGTAAATATAACTTTAAGCAAAAAGGTGATTTCAAAATCACCTGAACAGTCCAGTATGCGTTCCGTCCGGGCCTCCTCACTGGATAGCTTAAACTCGGCTAACCCCGACCTGCGAGAGTTCTTAACAACAAGCGGAAGTTAGAACTACTCCAAACTTCTCCCTCTTATTGTGAACAAGTGGGATGTCAGCTGGTGACGGTCCATTCAGTCTATTACCAACTAGGACCAATGCCCACCACCCTTCTAAACCTACAGTCAATTTTTAATCAACTATCGGTGCGAGCTCCTACGAAACATCGCAAAAGGAGCAAATCGTGAAATCTACCAGATCTGCCCTCTGCATCTGTCAACATGATAGGAAGGAGACGTGAACCGCATAGAGGAAGACGAGCGCCACGTGGTGTTAATTCCCCTTCGCTCAATTCTCCAGACCTAGATTATAGTCCTGGCTTAGGCCAAGTCTTGGTAGACGAAGAAGATGTGTTTTGAAGCACCAGATCTGGCAATACCCTATAATTATGAGTAGCTATCCTTTTCGACTGGAATAACATCACCATAACCAATGAAAAGGTTATTTCAATGGTCTGATGATAAGGGGGAAGATAGTGGGTATGCCTCTTCAGCAACAATCAGCTCAATATGAACGAATAGAGTGTCAGTGCATATGGCTGATAACGTTAATGATGATCTCCATCAACGGTTAGAACTCAGGGGCAAACCTCCAAGGCCCAGCAAGAAGCCTTGGACAACATTCAACAGATGCTCGCTCAACTCCTCACCAACCAAAATAACAATGATACTGAGAGTAATCATAATGAGGAGGAACATAATGATGATGAGCACCCTAAGACTGAGAAGTCAAAGGAAAGTTCTTCTATTGATGCTGAAGTTCTTAAAGGCATCCAAGCTCAAATCGCATCTCTAACTCAGAGGGATGAATTGAAGAAGGCAGGCATAACTCATCCTTACCCTTTGGAATGGGATTCAGTACCATACCCGCTAAAGTTCAAGCCACCAATGTTACATACGTATGATGATAAGAGCTCGCCAAACCAGCACATCTATTACTTCCGGTCTCAGACCGGCAACGTTAGATAATGATGCTATCATGGCTAGGCTATTCATTGGTACCTTAAAGGGGGTAGCATTTGACTAGTTTTGAAGCGTTCCTCCAGGCTCTATCAATTCCTGGATTAACTTAGAGACTCGATTTCTTTCTCATTTTTATGAGGATGACACCAAGATAACCATGGATAAACTCCTCTCCACTGTACAGAGAAAAGAAGAATCTGTCCGTGACTACATTGAACGGTTCAGAAATTTGTCTCTGATGTGCCCAGCAAGGATGTCATTGCCCATGCTCTTGCAGATATGTAAGAATAACTTCCTAGACCAAGTAGAGATTCGTATGGGAGCTGTCGAAGCCCATACCTGAAAAGAACTAGTTGAACAAGCTCAGATAGTCGAAAATTTGGCTAAAAAGTTTGAACCATCTACCCCTAAAAGCAAATGGGGTATGAATAATATGGGGTGCGGTGACATGGCATAATCTTTCCAAGTCAAAGGGAAAGAGACCATGTTTGTCGAATTGTCAGGGGACGTTCCTTCAAAGGCCAAGAAAAGCGGCGTAAATAATTAGGAGTTTAAGTTTCCTCCAAAATAATACTCCTTCAAAGACGAGTAGGTGGTTATAATATTTCATTTACTCCACAAAGGGAATAAATTGAAATTGCTAGAGGCTCGATGCCCTAACAAAGTAGGACGCGCAAACGATCCCAACTATTGCCTCTTTCATAGGATGGTCCAAAATCCTACTAACAAGTGCTTTGTCCTCAAGGACAAAATTCAGGCTTTGGTCGATGCCGGAGTTCTGACTCTAAAGTCAGAACAAAAGAAAGTCACTGCAAACATGGTGACTCTTCAGTTCGGCAAGACCCCAAAAGTTATAGTTCCTGATGGGTCTTTCCCTATCCCTGAAGCACGGCTGGAGGTAAACGATCCTTCAACTAAATATCAGGAGATTAAGGGTCTCGTTCCCTTGACATTAAAAACAGGGGAGATAATGTGGATACACCCAGACCTTGCACAAGAAAGCAATGGGATTCGCAGAAATCCAAGTCGAAAGGCAAATCCTGTAATGTCATCTCTGTCCTGCCAGATGACGGCAATGTGACAACAACCTCTCATAGCGATTCTGAAAGTGAGAGGCATGCTTGCACAACACAGACTGATGTACCTCAGCCGCTGGGTACTCGATCCGAAAAATCATACTTAAAACAACATGAGTAAATTACTGACTAGACACAACAGCAAACGACATCAGTACAAGTACCTATGCTAGCCCCGGTCCCGACCTCGGGAAAAGAGAAGCAAAAAGAAGTCCAGTTTGATCATGTCCTAAAGAAACCTTCAGGCCCGAGACTTAACATACCTTTTCGCTTTAACATATTGGTCCAGCTGGCTAATATCCCCACCGTATTACCATACACGAGCTGCTTTGCCTCTCGAAGGAGACAAGAGAAGCACTCAGGGATGTACTGGCTAATTCAGAATCATTTCTGACACATATGCTAGAAACCCCTAGGGACGACACTCAACCCTCGTGTGCTGAATGTCATCATGTCCAGTTGAAGGTACCTGCTATTACTTTCACAACTGAGGATATGCTCCTCAAGGATAACAAACACGATCGACCTATGTATTATACCAGATGCATCAGTTCGACGTGCATTGAAAGAGTACAGGCTGATCCAGGGTCTGCACTTAATATCATCCCTAAAGGCTCCTTTACTTCCTTGGCATACCACTGTATCAGTTGTTCGCAGCCACTACTACGATATATGGTTTTAACGTAGGGAGTAGTTACCCACTTGGAAAGATACGACTCCGTTGCCGAATCGGGAACCTGAAATCAGAAGTGACGTGTTACGTCATTGACGCTGACACTTCATATAACTTGTTATTAGGACGACCTTGGATCCACTCTAACTAGATTGTTCCCTCTACTCCACACCAATGCTTCAAGTACGTGGAGGATGATACAATGGTACAAACAGTGTTCGCTAAAAAATAACCATTCAAAGGAGTGAAGAATTAATTTACTGATGCCTTCCTATATCAGGAAATCGGTAAACATCAAAAGAGCCATTGCCTAACAATAATGACAGTGGCAATGAGGCAGATTCAGAGTCTGAAGAAGACATGCCAGCTACTTTGGTCGGTGAACCAATTGTAGCATGTTTCAATCCTCAATTAATAATCCCTCTGAGGATGATGATGAATGGGTAATTAATGATAATCTTATCTTTGATTATCCTGCGAGTGTCGAATTATTTCAGTCTGTTGCCCATAGCTCTCTGCACATGCCCTTACATAAACCAAGCATGTCAGGTGCATCTATGGAATGTGTGGAAGGGTCTATCTTCGTGATCCCTCCATCCAAAAGGAGTCAATCACCAATAATATTTGATAGAGCCCAACTACAAAGGTCTACGGTCACAGATTCAAGTTCAGACTCAGAGCCCCCGCAATTTTTTCATATGCACGATCAGCACAGCATATGATGAGAAAAATGGGATACAGCCTGCAGCATGGGAGTGGCCTGATCTCAAAAAAGGACAACGTGGTTTTCTACGTAATTTCATCCTGAAAGGGAAACCGGCAAATTATTATGATAAAACACACAGGGGTTGGGGTATGTTACACCTCCACCTTATACATCGATTCGATCTAAAGTAACAAACCAATCCCATCACGCTCTGCCTCTTCTTCTGAGTGAGAGTCAGATGTCAGTGTGGGAATGATGTTCAAGAATCTCTCAGTTAATATGACTTCAAGTAGTCAATTGGAACCTGCGGGAGCTATTGATGTTGAACTATGGGCTCAGCAACTGGATTTTCAGTGAAAAAGCGATTTGAATAACGTGAATCACCTACTGAAGACAAGGTGATCCACGTTAACTTGGGTAGTCAAGACTACCCTAAACCCATCTTTATAAGTGAGAGCTTATCTTTTACGGAGAAAGAAGAATTGATTGTACTCGTAGGAGAGTATATCGATGTCTTTGCATGGAACTATAAAGACATGCCCGGACTTGATCCGCAAGTAGCCATGCATCATCTGAATATCAAGCCTGACGCCAAGCCAGTCAAGCAACAACAATCGCCCAAACATTATGCAAGCTATTGAAGCAGAAGTCTGTAAACTCATCGTATGTGGTTTCATACGGGAGGAACAATATCCAGATTTGGTTGCTAACATTGTTCCCGTTCTTAAGAAGAATGAAAAAATTCGGATCTGTATTGACTACCGCGATCTCAATACAGCCTGTCCCAAGGACGAATTCTCATTGCCCATCACCGATGTCATATTGATAATGCGTGTGGGTTTGAACAAATGTCCTTCATAGATGGGTTCTCGGGATACAATCAAATCAAGATGTACCCTGATGACAAAAAACATACATCTTTCAGGACACCGTTGGGGGTATACTGCTATACCATGATGCCCTTTGGATTGAAAAATGAGGGAGCAACTTATCAACGTGCAATGAGTACAATTTTTCGCGACCACCTCCAAAACGGTAGAATGTTATGTCGACGACATTGCTATCAAAATAGCAATAAGAATGATCATCTTCGTGACTTGAGAACAACGTTCAATATAATGCGAGCTCATCGACTGAAAATGAATCCGAAAAAATCATTCTTGGGGGTTTCAAGTGCAAGTTCTTAGGATTCATTGTCACGTCAAAAGGGATCCATCTTGACCCTGATAAAGTCCAAGCTATCCAAAACACGCATCCACCTAAGAATCTCAAAGAACTTAGAGGCCTGCAAGTAAACTGGCCTATATCAGGAGGTTCATCGTAAATCTCTCAGGCCGTTGTCAACCGTTCACTCGGCTCATGAAAAAGGGTGTCTCTTTTGTATGGGATCAAACCTGTCAAGAGGCTTTTGAGGATATCAAGAGATACCTCACTAACCCTCCGGTCTTAGTGGATCCAACATTAGGAAAATCTTTTCTGCTTTATGTGAAAGCTATGGACCATTCTCTCGGTGATCTACTTGCTCAAAAGAATGATGACGGTCACGAACAGGCTATTTATTATCTGAGCGGGACTCTGATAGGGGCTGAATCTCACTATAACCCTATTGAGAAGGAATATTTAGCTCTTGTCTTTGCTATTCAAAAAATGCAGCATTACTTGGTTGGCCAAACCATACATGTCAATTCTATAGTTAATCATTTGTGTCTTCTCATGACCAAATTAGGATCACTGAATTCAAGATTAACTAAGTGGGCCCTCCTTCTGTTTCAGCACGACATGCTCTTTGTCTCTCAGAAGGCAGTTAAAGGCAAGGCGCTTGCAGACTTTCTGGCTACTCATCCGGTTCCGAAAAGCTCAAAACTTCATGAAGATATTCTAGATGAGGTTTTCGAATCTAATATAACTTCAGAGAATTAAGTATGACAGATGTTCTTTGATGGAGCATCAAGAATAGGCCCGAAAGGTAAGATCATTGCTGATGTGGGGTTGTATTTATCTCACCACAAAGTTATGTCCTTCCTAGGGTGTTTTCATTGATGGAACCTGATCGTACATATATTTTGTATTCTTTTCATTACACTCATACATTTATCGTGTAATAAATCTGCTAATTTTCTTGTCTTAAATATTTATTTTGCAGAAGATAATAATGAAGAGAAAGAGGATTAAACTAAATAAATACCAGTTAAAATTAGATTTAACTGGATCTATTTAGTTAGCTGAGGATGATCCCAGATCTAGTTAGAATAAATCAAGGATTGGGGCAAATGTTCAGCTGAAGATCAGAGCAAATCAGAAAGATAACTCCAAATGAAAACCGGTAAAATTCAGATTTCTATAAATCCATTTTGGTTAGCTAAAGATCAACCGAGGATAATATCAAATACAGAGAAATAAATGGATAGAGAGAAGATCAACAGATGAGATGAAGCAAGTTTGACTCAGATTCTGACTGGATACATTTTAGTATTTGAATCATAACTTAAGCTACCAAATCTCAACTCTGATGATTCAAGATGATCCAGAAAGAAGACTTATAGGGCTATAACCCTTATGTTGATTACTATTTCTAATTCAGTCATTTGATAAGTGATATTCAGCAATCAACACGCCAACAAACTGCAAATCAGAACTGAATATCCACGTCAAATCAAGTTTAGAGATAAGGGGAGGATTCAAATTCAGAAATAGCCAGCTTTTCCTATCTCATACTCCTCTAAACCTCTGTATTTCTTCTATAAATACCTGCAATCTCAAAGGCAATGGAGGAAGGACCAAGCAGAGAGTAAACTTAGGCTAATTTGTAGTTTGTAACTTAGGTTTTTATTTTCTTTCATGTAATTTTTGTCTTATTTATGTAACTGAGAGGAGAGGATACTTTCATGAAGGAATGAGAGCAAGCTTGTACTGAAGGTGACACCAGTGTAAGTGATCTTTTCTTTCATTGTTATTCAAATCGAATCGAGATTTCCTTTTCTTTTCTATTCTTATTTTTGTTCGCTTTCCTCTTTTGTGTTTGTGGATCCAAATGAACCGATAACCTCGAAGTTGCCTTCTCCTTGCAAGTGCCGTTGATGACTTATGGTGATGGACATCCATTTCTATGGTAGTATAGCTCGCCCCTTCATTTCATAGTGCAAATTGGGAGGGGAAGATCTCATCTGTCATGCTTCGCTCGCCTTCAAAGAAAGGTACATCGTCGATACAGGTGAAAGGTAAACAGACGTCAAAGAGGTAAGTATGTTTTTTAGGTTTTAGTTTTTCTTTCTTTTCTTGTAACTTTTAGTGTAGATCACCAACACCATAATCACCCAAATCTCTTTTACTCTTTTTCAATTTCTTTGTACAAATCACTTCTATTTTCTCCACCTTCTCATTCTACCACTTTCTTCCTAACTTGACTTTAACTCCATTTTTCATTTTTTTTAAAGAACTAAAAGAAGAATTTTAACCATTAATTGTAGTTTAAAAGAGAACTTACTAAAAAGCTTCCATCGCTAGTCCCTCCTTGTGGATCACGACCCGCAAAGCCACTTACTATAGCGGTAGAATTGAACACCTTACACTTCTATTTTGTATCTCTGAAATTCTGTATTTTTGTGCAGGTCCAACCTCAATCAGAACCATGTTTCAACAATGTAGCAGAATATAACGCGCTACTCATTGGCCTTCAGCTCGCCCATGAAATGGGGGCATACTAGCTCGAAGCTTATGGTGATTCAAAATTAATTATTAATCAGGTTAAAGGAGAATATGAGGTCCACCACGGAGATTTGGTACCTTATTATCATGCAGTCATCAAAATGGCTAATTTATTTGATGGCTTTTACATCGTCATGTATCGCGACCCCAAAATACTAAGGTCAACGCTCTGCCTGCACTAGCAGCGACATTAGCCTTACCGATTGACATAATGTATCATCTTACAATGGCTACTCGATATCTTGTTTGTCCTAAACATGTGTTGAAAACCAAGAAGGTTCATATAACCTCGACGGAGTTTGAACCGAGAGATTGGCGATTTTCCCTTATTGACTATGCTTTGCATGATATATTGCCGGATGATCCTAAAGAAGCGGCGTCTACAAGACGAAGGTCTCTCCGTTTCTACTATGATCCAATAGTAAAGACACTCTACCGTCGCTCATATTACGGTATCCTTCTCCGTTGTCTTTCTAATTCAGAGGCGCAGGAAGTGCTTAAAGAGGCGCACGATGGTATATGCGGAGCTCATCAACCAGGTCCGAAGCTCAAGAATTGATTGCACATTGTATGACCCGGGAAAGGGGGGACAAGAATTGCTGTAAAAGTTTTCCTTGAATCAAATGAAAAGGATTACAACAAAAACTGTTCCTTCCGGTTACAAGGGAGGGAGAATATTGAATCTTGAATTCCCCCTTTGTTTAAGGCTGGGTTCTTCGTGTGGCGGTGGAGAGTGAATCTTGTTCTCCGTTGACCAGATGACCGTCCTTCAGGGATCTCCTCTTCGGCCAGTAGAAAGAGTGACACAGCTCTGTTTACCAAAACTCTAAAAGAGAAGGTAGGCGAAAGCTAGCTCGTACGCAGCGAACTTGCTGAAGAGTTGATCTGCTTCTTCTCTCTCTGTGTCGCCCTCTGTCTCTCTTCGCCTTTATTGCCTCGACCTCATAGCAAACGAGGCTATTTATAGAGGTCCTAGGGGTGAACGTGCCCCCTACAAACGCTCCACAATGAGGGCCAACTTCCCCGCTACATGGGCGGTAACTAACCCACGTGCCTGCTAAAGACACGCCACGATGGGGGCTGATTTCCCTTACGCGTGGGCAGTGATTGGTCCCTTAACCAAGGCGGTTATAACTGAGACGCGGGTTTTAGACCTTTGCGTCTTGAGGCTGAGACGCGGGTGTCAAGCCGACGCGCCTTGATGCTGAGACGCGGGTGTCAGGCCGACGTGCCTTGATGCTGAGATGCGGGTGTCGAGCCAACGCGCCTTGATGCTGAGACGCGGGTGTCGAGCCAACGCGCCTTGATGCTGAGACGCGGGTGTCGAGCCAACGCGCCTTGATGCTGAGACGCGGGTGTCGAGTCAACGCGCCTTGATGCTGAGACGCGGGTGATAGTCCCTCGCGTCTAGAGCTTGAAACTTTTGCTTTTCAATGGCTTGTCCCCCAGTAACTTTTGGACAGCCTACAGAACCCCCTCCAAAGTTTTCAATATTCCGCAGTTAACTGGGACGGATTTCGAAATACTTTGGATTTTAGCCATATTTGCTTTCATGACTGGACTGTTAGTGCTCCGGGTTTGATTTTATCTGGAGTTGGTCTTCGTGAGTGTACTGTTTGAACTCTTTGAAGCCACCAGAGTTGATCATGTTGAGTGTCTAGATGCACAATCTAAACCTCCCCGATTGCTTTTAGTCTGTCACGGGTGAGCTTTAAGCCAGGAGTGGTTGGTCGTCTGCTTGCGTCAGTGTACTGTTGAACTGATTTTGCAGAAGCAGGAGGCTAAACACAGGTTCTTTTCGAAAAGCCGAGATGGTACTGCTTTAAAGACGTGATTTCTGTAGGGTGCGTCCTTTGGCAATGGAAACGCGCCTGATCTTCCATGAGGCAGACGCGATGTTGGGCCCGCTGGTCGGACGCGGACTTCGTAGAGAGACGCGACCTTCCGAATGCATTTATGGAGATGCTGACAGGGCATGTCCATCTAAGAGGTGCGTCCCTTGGGTGCGAATCTGTGCCGTGTGATGATTACGCCGCCAGCTGGCCTGGGGAACCGGCAGGATTTCACCTTTTGGCGCGCGGACTTCTCGGTTCATTAACTGAACCGCGCCACGTGTCAAATGACGACTCGCTGCGGAGTCGTGACGCATGATCTTCGTGATGATTTGTTCCACGCGTCATGCGATGATTCGCTGCAGCTTTTATCGGGTCACACGCCGCGTATCTTCGCGAATCCTTGTGCCTATAAAAGGCAACAGTCAGAGAGACCTCTTTTCTTCTTTGAACGCACTTGCTCAAGAGAGTTCTCTTCTTCCTCTGTTGAACTGTTCATCTCCATTACTGGACTTTTTGAACTATTCATCTCCTTTTTCTGGAATTAAAGATGGCACCCAAGACCAAGCCAACCACCTCTTCTTCACGGGCGACTGCCGCCGAGGTCCAGAGGGGCGCTTCCTCTGCGCAGGATGTCGCTTTCCCAGGTATAATGCCTTTTAGGCGTGGATTTCGCTATTAACGGAAGCTCATAGAACCCTAAGAATCTTTAACACAAAATATAACTCGTGTTTGATTCTCAGACGCGGTCTCAGACGCAGTCTTTGAGTTGATAACCGAGGCGCGGGTTTGGACCCTCGCGCCATTGGGTCCTGCATTTCGGATTCTTCACTTAGAATATTTCTAATTGTGAAGGGTTCAGACGCGGACTTGGTTTGCAGAACGCGGATTTGATCCTTGCGTTCTGTTCCATCAGCTGCCGATTTTAATGAATCTGGCACCTGAGTCCAAGCAATTAGAAATCTGGGGGTGTGAAAGGAAGGGAGTTACCCTCCTTAACTTCTGGCGGTTGTGGTGACAGAAGGGTTAAGGTGGATAACTCCCTTCTTTTCACACCCCAGAAGCGACATTAAGGACATTCCATGACCTTCTGGTGGTGGAGACGCGGATCCTGCAGGTCTGGACGCGGGTCTGATAATTCCTGCGTCCAGTATCTCTTCTGCGTTTGGACGCGGTTTCGCAGGTCTGGACGCGGATTTGATAATTCCTGCGTCCAGTATCTCTTCTGCGTTTGGACGCGGTTTCGCAGGTCTGGACGCGGATTTGATAATTCCTACGTCCAGTATCTCTTCTGCGTTTGGACGCGGTTTCGCAGGTCTGGACGCGGCATTCCTATCTGCGTTTAATGCAGCCTGACTTAAAGATTTTCAGAGATCTTTGACCGTCAAGTCTTCGCTGACGATTGGGAAACCGGGTCATCCGTTGTTTCCCGAAGCAGTTGTCCACGCGTCTGTTTTCCATTGGGCTTGGGCGTTAATGCCCTTTAATGCAAAACCGGCGCTGACGGTTTGAGATCGGCGCCTGCGATGCTTCCTGAAGCGACGTTCCACGCGTCAGCCTCCTATTGGGTTTTGACGGTCGTGCGGTCATTAAGGCCGGCAGTTTTAATTAATGAACCATTAATGACCGTTATCAGGAGTTGCCTATAAATAGGACTCACCCCCTTTCTTTAACAGCGGCTGCTTAGACCGTGCTCTGTTTGAGAACGAGTACTCTGAGGGACTCTGCCTTCTCCCTTCAAGGACCCTATCAGGGGTTTGCCTCCATGGATGAAGGTGCCTCTGTGGATGAAGATGACCCAGAGCTTTCATGCTTCTGTTTGGTCTCTTCAACGGATTATCACTGTCAAGTGATTTCAATGGCAGGAAGCGTCTCTTTGAGCACTTTTTTACGTCCGCGTCTCAACGCAGATAGTTCAACTCTTAACAGAGGCTTCTGCGGGTATGCCATGCCCACTTACCATGATATTTTAGATCCAACAAGTTTGAATTTCAGTATACCCCTTAAAGAGATATCATCTGGACCTTCTTGTGAAGTCGTGGTTGGTGCATTCCTTCTGGAATTTGCGCCGCCGACTTAAACTTCCTTGGACGCGAGTACAGAAGTCTTTGGTACTTGGCCGCGGCTTTACTCATGAAGCTCGCGTTTTAAGGCCACTGACTTGGATGAATTCCAACTCGGGTTGAAGGCTTCAGACCCGAATCTTGCAACTCCTGTCCTCCAACAGAGAGATGGCAGTTTTCGGCGTCTGATTCTCTGCGCACCTTGTATCTTAGACGCGGATGTGGAGTTAAGTCGCGTTTGCATTCTGTGTGTATCACAGTCTCGCTCGCGTCTGTTTTTATTACAGTCTCGCTCGCGTCTGTTTTTATTATCGCAGGACTCTGGCTTGCTACGCGGATCATTCCCGCGTCTGCGGCCTTTGAAAATAGTCGCGTCTGTGACTTAGTTCTCTTCTGTTGAAGTGTACTAAGCTCTGAATTGTCTGATTCCATGTTTGCTTTTTTGCAGGTAGGCTTGGTCATCCTTCTTCATGTTCGCTAAGTCCGTGGGAGAATATATCGGACGGCGAACTTGTTCGATGTTCGTCCACAAGGGAATATATTATGGTCCTCGTCGTCCACAAGGGAATATATTATGTCCCTGACGAGGAATCGACTCTCGCCAAGGTCTCTTCAGATCCACTGCACCAATCATGCCTGCTGGCAAGAGATGGTCAGGGTAAGTATGGCGGCGAGGAGGTTACGGTGGACACGGCGGCAGGTAGGATCCTCTTCCTCTCCCACCCCAGAAGTAACATCAAGGACTCCTCATGTCTGCTGGATGGTCTGCTGGGGAAAGAGATGTTCATGAACGAAGGGTTGCCGGACTTCCTGCTTCCACCGGACCTCAAGAACACCATTGCTCTTAGCTTAGTCAGCTAGGGCTCTTTCGATGTTTACATCATGCATCGTGGTGTAACCAGCTTCTATTGTAGCCACAAAATATCCCGCACTTGGAATCAGACGCGGCTTTAAGGAGTGAGTGCATCCTCTGAGAGAGAGAGGGGCTTCTTTGTACTCCTTAATTGTAACACTCCATCTTATTGTAAGAGAGCGTTTTGACTGTAACACTCAATCTTATTGTATAAGAGAGCGTTTTGACTGTAACACTCAATCTTATTGTATAAGAGAGCGTTTTTGTATCACCTTCATGTACCTGGAAATAAATAAAAGTGACACTTCTCTTTTTGCCTCTTTCATTATCTTGAACTTTTTTTGTCTTTAGTTAGACGCATAGAAGCAAAGAGTCTTTGACTTTGTCAAAATTATGATGGAAATTTTAATAAGTCAAACTTTGTGGAGAAAGATCCTATTTCAGGAACTCTCACGATACTGTCAGAGGTGTAATATTAACTTGACAGAGGTGAAATTTTTGATGGACCTGCCACTTTATAAGAGAAAGTGACAAGTAGAATTGGTACCCCCAGGGAGGGTGAACTTTTATCAAGTGTTTGGGATTAACTTGATTGAGCTCAACTGGGGATTTGATGGAAACATTGTTGATGGTGTAGTATTAACCTAACAATATTTTTAGGTAGACTTGTTATTCTGTTGAAGAGAATAACAAGTGGGGCTAGACTCGTGGGGAATCTAGGAAAGTTTGTTACCGTCAGAGGTGTGATATTAACTTAACGGTTGAAAGTGGTCTTGTCAGAAGTGTAATGTTAACTTGACAAGGATGTGAGTCAGAGGTGTGATATTAACTTAACTCAGAAGTGTCACTGTCATAGGTGTAATGTTTAACTTGACAGTGAGGGTAATGCTAGAGGTGTAATGTTGAACTTAGCATTGGTCATCTCGGCTTGCATAAGGAAGTCCGAGGGAAAGTCATGGCCATAGGTGTATTGTTGAACTTAGCAATGACTTGGATGCTAGAGGTGTGGTGTTAACTTAGCATCATCCATTTCAGCTTCGATGTGGAAGTCTGAAGAAAAGTGACTGTCAGAGGTGTAATATTAAACCTGGCAGAAACTTGATTACTGTTTAGAGGTGTGGTGTTAAACTTTAACAGTAATTTGTCAGAGGTGTGATATTAACTTGACAAAGATTGACTCATGATAAGAGTAATTTGAGGACCTGTCATTCTATTGGTGAGAATTGACAAGTGAAAATTTTGAAGTGCCAGAGGTGTAGTGTTAACTTGGCAAATTTGAAAATTTGATACTCCGTGTAGAGTTGACAAGCAAATTTGTACTCGACAAGAAATATTGAAAAGTTTCCATTACCAGAGGTATAGTGTTAACTTAGTAATGGTTGTATTTTGTAGACCTACCATTCTGTGGATGAGAATTGGTAGGGGATTTTGAAGGAAAGAGTGGAGCCAAGTCCACTTTAGGATTTTTAGCAAACCCTCAGCTATCAACGGATTTGAGGTGCCTTTACCAACTACCGTTTGAGTTGGGCTAGCCATGCTATTCCCCTCAGCATGATGAGTTGTCGAAGATTTATGTTAGACTTAAAAGCCAACATTTTCCTCTATCCTTAGCCGTCGGAGGCGTCGGATCAAATGGGAACGTGTCCCTTAGGATTTTTAGCAAATCCTCAGCTGTCAACGGGTTTGAGGTGCCTTTACCAACTACCGTTTGAGTTGGGCTAGCCATGCTATTTCCCTCAGCATGATGAGTTGTCGAAGACTTATGTTGGACTTAGAAGCCAACATTTTCTTCTATCCTTAGCCGTCGGGGCGTCGGATATTAATGAAGAAGCTCTTCTTGTTTTGATCAGAGGTGTATTTTTAACTTGATCAGCGGAAGAATACCATCTAAGGATAGTATTTCTTCAGGAACCTGCCATTGATCGGCATCATGAGTGTATCGCCATTCGAGGTTATGAGGCGATATGACCCATTTGAGTAGACTGACTCTACTACAAATGGTCCTTCCCATTTGGGTTGGAATTTTCCTTTTGTCTTGTGCGTCATTACCATGGGTCTTCTGACGGCTAAGACAAGATCGCCTTTCTTGAAAGTTCGCACTTTAACTTTCTTGTTGAAGGCTCTGGTAATTCGAGCTTGGTAGAGCTCGATTTGTTGCTGGGCCTGCAGACGCTTATCATCTAAGGCCTCCAGTTCTTGGAGTCGCTGTCGATGCTTCTCCTCGGTTGTCATCTCCGCTGTCAAGGCGACGCGTAGAGATGGAATTTGGATCTCTAATGGGAGCACGGCTTCGCACCCATAGACCAAAGAAAATGGCGTAGCTTTAGTTGGGGTTCGTACAGTTGTGCGGTAAGCCCATAAGCATTCACCCAACTTGTCGTCCCAGTCTCGTTGACTTTTCGAGACGAACTTCTTGAGAAGCTTGCCAATAGTCTTGTTGAAAGTTTCTGCGAGGCCATTAGCGGCAGGATAGTATGCCGTTGAGGACACACTCTGGATTCTGAACTTGGCACAGAATCTCTGGAAAGCCTGGCTAATGAACTGGGGCCCATTGTCGTGGACAATTCGTCGAGGTACACCAAAACGGTAAATAACGTGATGTTTCACGAACTTGATCACGTTCGACGATTTGACCTCCTTCAAAGGGATGGCTTCGGCCCATTTGGAGAAATAATCGGTTATTGCCAAAATGAACCGATGTCCTTTTGATGATGGTGGGCTGATAGGACCAACCACGTCCATGCCTCACATTTCAAATGGCCAGGTAGAGGCCGTAGAGTGGAGGTACCCTGGTGCTTGATGGATGAAATCGCCGTGCACTTGGCAGGCGTGACATTTCTTGGCATAAGTGACGGCATCGGCAATCATCTTGGGCCAGTAGTAACCAATCTTTGGAGTCGATGTGCCAGTTTTGGGCCAGGTTGATGGGCTCCACACATGCCGTCGTGGGCTTCTTTCAATGCCTCTTGAGCCTCCTTTGGTGAGAGGCACCGGAGCAAGATCCGTCTTGCGATCGACGATACAATGTTCGCGTAATCGCATTATAATAGAATTTGGGGCTTTCCTTCGAATGGCAGCCGCCTCTTTGGTGTCTTCAGGCAGGATGTCGTATAAGACGTAGTCGATATAGGGGAATCGCCAGTCTTTAAGCTCTGGACCGGTTGATGCTTCAAGTGCTTCTTCGCGGTGACGACCTCCCGTTGACTCCTGATAATCCTCGAGAGCATTTCTCGGGCAATACAGGTCGTGGCTGTAGACGAATATCTTCTCCATTGCTCCAGCTGGAAGAGCTAAGGAGGCAGCCAGGGATGCGAGTGCATCTGCGTGCGCATTTTTCCTGCGCGGTACATGGTCGATATAGAAGCTTGTAAACCCCTCGGCCATGCGGATAGTCGCGTTGTAATAGGGTACTATGTCTTCATGTCTGACTTCGTACTCCCCGCGAACTTGGCTGACGATGAGCTTGGAGTCGCCGTATGCCTCGAGATTTTTAACGCCAATCTCATCGGCGAATTGCATCCCAATCAAAGAGCGTTGTACTCCGCCACATTGTTGGAACAAGGCTCAGTTAATGAGACAGCTCGGGGAATCACATAATTTTGTGGGGATACAAGTACTACTCCTACCCCTGCTACTACGTGTCCCTTCGGGCTTGTTCTTGATGCACCGTCGAAGAAAAGTTGCCATACTTGACTTTCGAACGATGTCTGAGTCAGGCAGACTTCAGCAACTTCATCTGGGAGATCCTCGTAGACTTTGGCTGCCCTCGGATCTGGGTGCTCAGTTAGGAAATCCGCGACTGCTTGTCCCTTAATGGCCTTTTGTGGTAAAAAGCGCATCTCATATTGGGAGAGCAATATGGCCCATTTTGCCAGCCGGCCATTTAATGATGAAGGCTTAGTCATAAGTAACCTCAGGGGTTTGACTTTTGATATGACGTTTATAGTTTGGCCTAGCAGATAGTGTCATATTTTTCTGGATAGCGAACACTAGTGCCAAACATTCCTTCTCGATCGGGTTATACCGATGTTCGGCTCCGATCATTGTTCTACTTAGATAGTAGATTGCTTGCTCACGTCCCTGATCGTCATTCTGAGCTAGGAGAGCTCCCAAAGAGTGATCCATTGCTCGGACGTACACCAGAAACGGCTTTCCGGCTACTGGAGCTGCAAGGACTGGTGGTTGGGTGAGGTATTGCTTGATTTCCTCGAACGCTTGTTGGCAAGCGTTATCCAAGTGAATGAGACACCCTTCTTCATCAGCTTAGCGAAAGGTTGGCATCTTCCGGAAAGGTTTGAGATGAACCTGCGGATGTACGCCAATCGTCCTTGCAATCCTCTGAGTTCTCTGAGATTTCTCGGAGGTTGCATCTCCTGATAGCGCGAACCTTTTCCGGGTCCAAGTGAATTCCGGTAGATGTTACAACAAATCCTAAGAATTTGCCACTGGCCACCCCCAGGAAGGACTTTGTGGGATTCATCCTCAATTGATGAGCCCGCATGATGTCGAAGACCACCTTCAGGTCTGCTATGTGATCACCTTTAGTGCGGCTTTTTACCGCAATGTCATCAACATAACATTCCACCGTTTTGCGTATTTGCTGATGGAAAATGGCGTTCATGGCCCTTTGGTATGTTGCCCCTGCATTTTTCAGTCCGAAGGGCATGACGGTGTAGCAATATACCCCTAGAGGTGTTCTGAAGGAGGTATGCTTTTCATCGTCAGGATACATTTTGATTTGATTGTATCCTGAGAATCCATCCATGAAGGACATTCGTTCGAATCCACAAGTATTGTCAATCATGACATCTGTGATTGGCCATGGGAATTCCTCTTTGGGACAAGCCTCGTTTAGATCACGGAAGTCGATGCAGATCCGGATCTTCCCGTTCTTCTTGGGAACTGGGACGATGTTGGCTACCCAGTCGGGATGTTGTTCTTCCCTGATGAAGCCAGAATCAATAAGTTTTCTGACTTCTGATTGAATTGCCTCCATTATCTCTGGACGGAACCGTCGCTGCTGTTGTTTGACAGGTTTTGCGTCCGGATTGATGTTGAGGCGGTACATAGCCACTTGAGGATCAAGTCCAGGCATGTCCTCGTAATTCCAGGCGAAGACGTCTATATACTCTTGTACATTGTGCCTTCTGGATTTGTTCTAAACATTTAGCCGTCTCCTCAGGAGTGCCTGTCATGTAGGCAGAGGTCTCCTTCTCGACGGAAGAGTTCGAAGCCCTTGATTCCACTACGGCGGAGTGAGAATCATTCATTTTAATGCCATGGGCTAAGGCATTATAGTCAATTGGGGGAATGGCCCCAGTCCGGGTGCGAGTGTGTTGATACACCCCTTCCGGTTCAGAGTCAGACTCATCTGAGCTGACTGCAGGTTGTTTTCCCTTGCTCCTGCTTGTCATATTCGCAGTGAGCTCTGGGTACTCAACGTCAGAGAAGGTTCTCCTTCTGTGGGAGCGTCTTCTTTTAGCTGACGGGGGAATCAGGGTCAGCTGTCTGACTAAAGACTGCTGATGTACGCCTGATCCGCAACGGCACTCAGAGAGCATATGGATGAGCCGTTGGCAGCAACACGACGAAGTGGCCTGATTGGCACTTCTTTTCTTCGTCAAATAATCCCTCAAATCCATGGGAGGGGGATTGAAAAGATTAGCCTCGCAACGTCGAAGACGGGAGGCATCGATGTGCTGTACAGCTTGGACGCAAGCTTCAGGGACGCGGTTCTCGCGCTGCAGCTGTTCAGCGCGCGTCTGGCGTCTCTGTTGAGACAAGACGCGTCTGTCACGTTGCTGCTTGGTGTGTTGGGGCAGAGACACTTGAGAGAGAGTGGGCTGTTGGGCCCCACGTCTATAGGCGCGTGCCTGTTGTGCTTGACAAGGCGCAGAGGCTTCACCTTGGCGTTTGGTGAGTTGGTCCTCAAAGGACCTAACTGAAGGAATCTCGCGTTTGGGCCGCCAAACGCGGACTTCGCGGGGCGCGAGCAAGGTGCCAGTTTGTATGCTGCGTCCAGCCTCAGTCAGACAACCAGAGGTTCCAACTTGCAGCTGGCGCGCACGTCTCCTCTGTCGACGCTCAGCGTTCCGGTTGCGTCGCGGAGGTGGAGAGAGACCAACAACATCCTGATGCTGAACATCAGAGATTTTAACCACGCGGGTCTCCTGAGAGACACTGACGCGGGTGTTCTGTGCGACGCGGTTGGTCGCAAAGGCAGATGGGCCTGGGACCACGCGGGCCTTCTGAGAGGCGTTGGCGCGGGTACCTTGCTTGGCACAGTCGGCAGCAGGGGAGCTCGAGAAAGCCACAGATTGGGCCTCGAGGCCATTCCCCGTCGAGACCCGGCAGCAGACGCGGGTCTTTGGGCTCTTGGAGCCGGAAGAGAGAAACTCTTCGTACTTCGCCTGGTCGAACTCGACAACGAGCGATTCGACCATCTTCCCCTTATAGTGGACGTCATCTTGCGCCACTATTTGCTCCTCAGTGACAAACGTAGTCCCCAGCGGAGTCGCCATCTCTTGTATGACCCGGGAAAGGGGGGGACAAGAATTGTTGTAAAAGTTTTCCTTAAATCAAATGAAAAGGATTACAACAAAAACTGTTCCTTCCGGTTACAAGGGAGGGAGAATATTGAATCTTGAATTCCCCCTTTGTTTAAGGCTGGGTTCTTCGTGTGGCGGTGGAGAGTGAATCTTGTTCTCCGTTGACCAGATGACCGTCCTTCAGGGATCTCCTCTTCGGCCGGTAGAAAGAGTGACACAGCTCTGTCTACCAAAACTCTAAAAGAGAAGGTAGGCGAAAGCTAGCTCGTACGCAGCGAACTTGCTGAAGAGTTGATCTGCTTCTTCTCTCTCTGTGTCGCCCTCTGTCTCTCTTCGCCTTTATTGCCTCGACCTCATAGCAAACGAGGCTATTTATAGAGGTCCTAGGGGTGAACGTGCCCCCTACAAACGCTCCACAATGAGGGCCAACTTCCCCGCTACATGGGCGGTAACTAACCCACGTGCCTGCTAAAGACACGCCACGATGGGGGCTGATTTCCCTTACGCGTGGGCAGTGATTGGTCCCTTAACCAAGGCGGTTATAACTGAGACGCGGGTTTTAGACCTTTGCGTCTTGAGGCTGAGACGCGGGTGTCATGCCGACGCGCCTTGATGCTGAGACGCGGGTGTCAGGCCGACGCGCCTTGATGCTGAGACGCGGGTGTCGAGCCAACGCGCCTTGATGCTGAGACGCGGTGTCGAGCCAACGCGCCTTGATGCTGAGACGCGGGTGTCGAGCCAACGCGCCTTGATGCTGAGACGCGGGTGTCGAGTCAATGCGCCTTGATGCTGAGACGCGGGTGATAGTCCCTCGCGTCTAGAGCTTGAAACTTTTGCTTTTCAATGGCTTGTCCCCCAGTAACTTTTGGACAGCCTACACACATGCTTGAATATTATTGGTCAACCATGATAGCTGATGCCATCAAGTACGCACAAAGGTGTAAAGCCTGTCAAATCCATGCATACTTTATACATCAATCTCTAGAACTATGCATCAATCTCCAGAACTACTTCATCCGACTGTTGCGTCGTGGCCATTCGAAGCATGGAGAATTGATGTCATAGGGCCTATCAGTCCCTCATCAACAAAAGGTCATCAGTTTATCTTAGCAATAACTGATTACTTTTCCAAGTGGGCAGAGGCTATACCACTTGTTGAAGTTAAAACTTCCAGCGTAGTCAACTTCATCAAACACCATGTCATTTATCGTTTGGTGTCCCCAGGAGGATTATTCATGATAATGGTCCCCAATTTATAAGTGAGGTATTCTACCAGTTCTGTGATAAGTACCGGACTCAGAATGTGGCATCAACCGCTTATAGCCTTGCTGCTAATGGTTTGGCGGAAGCATTCAACAAGATAATTATCAAGCTACTCAAAAAATTCATTTCATCAAATAAACGAGACTGGAATGAGAAGCTCGGTGAATGTCTTTGGGCCTACCAAACCACAGTTCGGACCCAACAGGTAATACGCCTTTTTCTCTAGTATGCGGGTGCGAGCAGTCATACTGTTAGGAATCCAGATACCGTCATTACTAGTCGCCTTGATGACTAGAATGACAAAGGAGGACAATGATTGGTTACATCTTCAAAAGCTTGAAGCCCTAGATGAGAAGCGACTACAAGCTCAACAACATATTGAGTTGTATCAAGCACGAATCTCAAAGGGCTTCAATAAGAAGGTTAAGCAAAGGGATTTTCAAAAAGGAGATTTGATTTTAACCGTCAGATGACCGATAATCATGACACATAAAATCGGGGCAAATTTCAGCCCAAATGGGAAGGACCGTTCATGATAGAAACAGTCTACTCAAATGGAGCTTATCGCCTTATAATCCCAGACGGTGATACGCTTATGATGCCAATCAGCGGCAGTTTCTTAAAGAAGTATCATCCTTGATAGGATCCTTCTTATGATCAAGTTAACAGTACACCTCCGATCAAGACCTTCAGACCTAAGATATTTAGAAAGAGCGCTTCTCTCTTTCTCTAACAGGATCATACTAACATAACCCAGTGTCGAGCCGATTGAACACCAGTTGTATCAAAGAAGAACCAAGATTATGAACTTTGGTTTTAGCCTTATCAGTCTTCTCTAATTCATCGTTGATAAGTGTCGAGCCGATCGAACACCGGTGACATTGAAGAAGAAATAAGGTGTCAAAGTTGTTTTAACCTTGTCACTCTTCTCTAAGTATATAAACATGTATCTATCTCCAACTTAGAAGATAGGTCATATTTTGAAGTCAAGCATGTCTACGTAACAGCTTCAGGTAGATGGCTTATTTAGCCTGACTTTTTTGTGTATAATGGGGGCATACCTCCCTGCTCCTGTTCGATCAATCGAAGCTCGACCCAACCACAAAAGGTCCGACCAAACAATGAGTTTATCTGATGAGTTATCAAACTAAACTCATTGAAGGAGGTTCATGATGCATTCTCTTGCAGAGCCTTTCCACTGTCTTCACATTCATATTAAGACGTGGTGACCGACCAAATGTGACCGATCGAATAAGAGATCAAAGGAGTTTAGCTGATGACTTGTCAAGCCGAACTCATTGAAGAAGGTTTGTGACCTATCCTTCTGCAGAATCTTTTTATATGGAAACGAGATCTTTAGATAAAAACCTCGCAGAATTCATCCCCAACTCACCTATAGAATGAAAACCCAGGAGAGACATTACGTTACTCGAAGTAACAAAATAATCCAATGCCTCTAATGGCTAAGGATAGAGGAAAATGTTGGCTCTTAAGCCCAACATAAGTCCTCGACAACTCATCATGCTGAGGGGAATAGCATGGCTAGCCCAACTCAAACGGTAGTTGGTAAAGGCATATCAAATCCGTTGACAGCTGAGATTTACTAAAAATCCTAAGGGACCTGTTCCCATTTGATTCCTCTCCAAAATCACTTACCAATTCCTCTCCATGGAATGGTAGGATCACATAAGAAGGTATTCATTTTCCTAGTGAAATGACGAGTCAAGCCTATCATGTTAACATTAAACCTCTGATAGTAAGTCTCTAACCTACTCCCCGGTGGATAAAACCAACATCCCTGCGAATCTGGTCAATATCCCTAGCAAATTAAAACTCCATCCTTGTCATATTAACATTACACCTCTGACAGGCTAATTTATAAATCTCATTCTAAATTCCCACGGAGTTCTCTGACATATAATTTTTCATGAGATTCATATTCTTAGCTCCCCAGCGAGTCTCTAATGGACCTTCTTCAGAGTCTATTATTTTCCTTTAAGTCTATTATTTTTCTCTCAATCCCTAATGGACTTTCTTAGTTGTCACGTTAATAATATACCTCTGATAATTTCTTCCAAAAAATATCGAAAGGAGATATCAATTTTTCACAGAATTTATGACCAAATCCTATCTTTCCCAGTGGAGTTATTACCTTTACCGTTATGTCCAGCTTGTTACCTCTGAACGGTAAAAATCTTAAGCTTGGTGGTTTCTCAATTGGTTATGTCCATATTACCTCTGAACCGACAGATAACCAAGTCTCATCTTTCAGTCCAGTAGGGACTATCCCTTTGCTGTTATGTCCAATTCGTCACCTCTGAACGGCAGGATTCTGAGTCTAGAACTCCCAATCGGTTATGTCCATATTACCTCTGAACCGATGGATACCTAGATCTCTCTCTCATGGTACTCTAACTGTCATGTCCAGTTCATCACTTCTGAACAGATGAGTCCATAACTTTGTTCTCCTTCCCTCTATCAAGGTCAGGAGCTCTTACTGTCATGTTAATATTAAACCTCTGAACAACAGATTGCAAATCTGAGGTCCCTTAGTTGGTCATGTCCAATCAACCACCTCTGAACCAACAGGAGTCTAGATTTAGTCTATCTCTGTAGTCCCTGATGGACAGCTACCAAGTTAATACGACTACCTCTGGTAGCGGATCCAAAGTTTAGTGTGCCTTAGTCTATCACGTCCAGTTTATCACCTATGAATAGTGGGTCCCTAAAATCGGGTTCACCTCCACTTTGTCATCATGTCCAGATCATCACCTCTGAATGACAAAATTTTGACCAATCATGTCTAATTTGTCACTGTTAACTGACAAATCCTAGGCTTCATTTGTCTTAGTTCAGTAGGAACTATCATAGGTTGTGGTATCTAATTTATCATAACCTATTCACAAATCTGATGATCTTTAATTGTTATGTTAATATTTACCTCTGAACAGTAAAGATCGTCAAGATCACTATTTTCTATCCTCATCTCAACATGATTTGAGTCGAGTCATTTTTCAAATTTATAACTAATTCCATCGGTTCATCACTTTTCACTAGATTAGTTATACCATTATTTCCTTTCTTTTTGAGGATTGTAGTACAACTTGGAAGTAAGAATTACAAACGTAGAAGATAAAACAAGTTCGAAGCAAACTAGACGAGCAAAAAGTAAAATTTTATTGATTCAAAGGGAAGATACATTGGTACATTAAGATTTTCTTTCATATAACAGAATCATTGCTCCAAAGGCAAACAAGTTATCCTATCAACTTTCAGGGTGATAAACTATCCCAACTGGATCTCCCGTACAAGACCGTAATCCTTCGCTTAATGGCAGATTTTGCCATCAAGAAGCTGGATCTTCTTTGAGGAAAATTGGCAAGAGATTGGTTACCATCAAGGAGCTGGATCTTCTTTATTCAAAATTGGCAAGGGACTGGTTACCACCAGAAAGCTGGATCTTCCTTAAATAAAATTGGCAAAGGAAGGATCCGAGACCTTACTGGTGACGTCCGCCTTCTCAAAGTGGATCATCTCAAATAAGTGACTACCAGCCCCTTTCCGAAGTGGATCATCTCGGATAAGCAACTACCAGCCCCTTCTCGAACTGGATCATCTCGCGGATAAGCAACTGCCAGCTTCTCCTTGGAACGCGCATCAGCTGCTAATGTGTTCCTCCTGCTTATGATCAAAGCTTCAACTTGAAAATCAAAGGACAAGTCTTTGTTCTCCTTCATCAGGACAAAAAAAATGGGGAGCACAGCACACTGCAATACAAATAGGAAACAAGTTAGCATTAAATAAGAAAAAAAGGGGAGGGACGAAATGCTAAGTCAAAGTTATGTCCTGAGGATAAGCTTCAGATAAGTAGAGGATAGGCTCGCTTATACGACAACGCCAGAATAGTTTAGCATAAGCCAATTTTTAACTCTGCCCTACGGCGTTAGGCTGGAGAAGCCTCAAAAAGGATCGAGTCCTACCCTCGCCTATATGGCTAGGCTAGATTAGCCCAGAAGGGCGCAACCTTAACCCCACCTATATGGCAAGACAGGCTTAACCTTGAAGAGGCCAAGTTATAACCCTCGCCTATATGGCAGATTTAACAGATCAAGATAGGGACTTCGCGTAGAAAGATCCTTTGCCTGATCAGGTAAGAATTCTAGCTTCGTCGGGAAGCTTGAAAATAGGGTTGAAACCCTTCTCTGAAAGTCAGCTAAATGTAGAGACTAAGGGAATTCATTCCTAAGATAGCGAATAAAGCTAGGAAAATTAAGGGAAATAAACTCCCTAAAGTTACTGGATGGCTGAGGCTCACCAGATCATGATTGGATAATAACCAGAGTGAGAGTCCCCACTACTTCAGGGACCTCAGTCTTCTTGCTTGAGCAATATGGAGGGGTCATAAAACAATCTCCTAGAGAGAGAGGAGTATATTTCTCTGAGACGGACTGTAAGAGTCCTATTTATAGGCCTCATGGCCTGACCACGCCGCTACCACTTCAAGCTTGGGAGCGCGGGCGAAGTTAAAGCATTCAAATGCTTGACCTTGAGAAAGAGAATAATCTCCCTCAGGAATGCATACGAAGTTATTTTGAACTTCGAAAAAGGGAATAATCTCCCTTGTAAATGCAAGGGAAGTTATTCAAACCTTTAAAAAGGGAGCAATTTCTCTCGTAACTTGCAAAATCGGTTAGCCTCGAGAACGAAACATCGCTCAATCACAACAAGCGCGAGGCTAATGCTCATAGTCCAACCCGGTTTGAAGCAAGCTACTTCAGGAAGTCCAAAAGCGAAGCTACCTAGAAGCGCGAAGCAACCGAGAAGTGCAGCGAACCTATTCCAGCCCGAAAGCGGGGCCAAAGGCGAAGTTGAACTTAATCACCAAGGCGACATTCATATTCACATACCATCAATCAAAACAGTTCAAAGTATTTCAAAATCTGAACCATTCCATTACAGGTTCACGAAAACTTTGAAGGGGGTCTTGTTGACAAGTCGAAAAAGGCAGAATTCCCGCATTCATCTCCAACCGGTCTGAACGACGTCTAACTTATCGACATCTACAAAAGATAAGTCGAAGACAAGCTGATGACTAGAGATAAGGCAACAACATGGACATTACTAATCCAGTAAAATAGATAGCAAGCCACAATTACCTTTCGGAGAGACCCAAGCAGGTCCAAGATGCTAAGTTAGCTCAACACTTAGCCTGGCATAAGTCCAAGGTAAGCTTCATAGCTCCGAATGGAACTAACAGCTTCGCCTAAGCTTAGTTAGTAGCCTCGCTTTGAGGCTAACTATTAGCTCCACCGGAAGCTTCCCATTTAGCCCTGCCAGAGGCTGATCCAAGAGCTTCGCACCAGAAGCCTTATCCCAGACTGGTTTAGCACCGCTATTGGCCGGGTCATAGCTCCGCCATGAAATGAGTCTTAGCTTCGCACGAACTCCTGAACAAATTTTGCCTGAAGCTATGAGCTAAGTCTTAGCTTCGCGTGATCTAGCTTCATATGATCTAGCTTCACATGATCCAGCTCCGCAGAGAGCTTTGCCAAGTCATCAAATTGACCGTTTCAAAATCCCACGAGGGATTAATGGATAAACCTACTAATTTAGTGGGATTAACGCCACTTTAAGTGGGCGGTTACACCCGCCCACTTCGTCCCACATTAAGTGGAGACAATTGAGCCATAATGGTAAGAGGACATTTGCACGAACCCTCTAGCTTCGCCAGAAGCGCGCAAAAAGCTTCGCAGTAAGGCCATTTGCGAGCTTCGCGCGAAGCAATGACTGATTCAGCTTTGCTGAATTTAAGGGGGAGGTTACACCCCACTTTTAGCTATAAATAGTCCCTTACTGAACACAAAGAAGGGACACACGGACGAAGAGACAAACAGAGAGGAGATTGGCTTGAAAAGAGCAAAATTCCTAGCAAAAGGGCTCTACTGATCTTCTATTCTCCGATTCCCCAAACCAAGCGAGAAAGGAGTCTTATTAGGAGGCAGTTCGATCACCTGATCGATTGCATCGTCAAAGGGATAAAGTGATCGTGCGCTGATCAGATTCCTACTGTCACATTTTTTTAGAAATCTCAGAGGAGATCTACTTATAATTCCCTTTTTGTTACTTGTAATTTCGCTTCTCTACCTTTTTTGTAAGCTTTCCCATGAACTTCAAGTTTTCAATGAAAAATAGCGAGGTGGCCATTAATACACTGGGAGACCCAGGTTGTTGCACCTCCACCCTTCTCCCATGAGCTGAAGAAGGTCCAGGCTGAGTTGAGAGACTCCCATAATCTCAACATCATCCCTCCTCACTAAGTCAACTTTGGGTCACTCGACCTCTTCAGTCATGACCGGTTCACCCGCCAGTTGTCCCTCCTCTAAGATCATGGGACCCCTACTACGCAGACCTCGGGTGCGAAGGACGGGGGCTTCCTCCTTCTCTTCTTCTTCCTCCCCCGCTCCTCAACACCAGGAGGAACCGCTTCGGGCATCAAAGCTTCAGCCTTAGATTCCCTTCTAGCCTTCTTTGGGCAAGGCTCACCACCCTTGGAAGTAGAGCCATGAGAGCGTTAGGCTACGGCTTGCCGACTCTTTCTAGCGGGTTGCTCCTTAGGTGCTACTATCTGAGGTTCCGGCTCTGCAGCTGCTGCCCCTGTTCGACTAACCTCTCTCCTCGGCTCCATTACTGCTTCCCCTCCTGTTTCCCTCTCGGCCTCCTAGTACTCGAACATACCTCACACACGTTTATTAGAATCCAGCTTGGCTTTATAAGATGCCTTGATACTCTTGATGCAAGAGGTATTTATTCTGAAGCCAGGTACCCTACTAGCAAGAAAGTACCGCGTCCAGAAACTGAGACTAGTATAACAATTAGGCATCCTGTAAGACAGGCTGAAAATAGCTCTCGTCCCTCCAGCTACATTGTAGTACCATGCCCGAGCACCTTCAAATAGGTTTTCACTGAAACGGAGGCCAGCGGTAGGGTTGCTGACATATAATTTATCATAGCCGAACTGTCGAGCAAAACGACTAGGCATGTGAGGCTCGATCGTACATGAGTCACCTTATCGGAGGATCAGATATCCAGGCCGAATATTGATCAGCCACCAAAAAATCCAGATGGTAGCCTTGTGAAGTCATCTGGTCCCGGCAAATTTATCTCAGTAAGACGCACCAAAAATCTCGGGGAAGCAACGGTCGAGATGATAATTTGAACTGCTCAGAATAGATTTCCGAACAAAGAACATATAGGAGCAAGACCAGCTCGAATTCTCCAGCTTCTGCACAAAGGGAATGAAGCCTTCGGAGGGAGGCACCGCCGTTATCAGTGAAGGGCAGTGCATAACATACCAAGCCATCAGGTACGTATATGGAAGCTCGATCCTAGGGTTAGGAGTCTTCACTTCCGGCCTTCCCTCTGAATCTACCACCGGCCTGCCCTGAGAGTCTACAATGGCCTCCACTTGGCACAGGCTTTTGATTAGTGACGTAATCCTCTCTGAATTCTGGCCACCATCGCCAGAAGGAGGGCGATAGACTTTCCGTAGGCAAGCAAGACCGCCGGGTATACCACATCGACAATGATTACTTCATGCGGCAGCGTTGACACCACACAACGCTTCAGCCATAGCATGAGGAAGCCCGCCAATAGAGCCTGGTCCGAAATGGAAATTCGGGCCTGATGATGAAAACTTTCAAAAATCGTATCAGGTTTGAAAGTGTCCTCGTTTGACTCGGTGGTGTAAGATCTTGTAGAAGCATTAATCCTCTCGGCAGTTTTCTCAGCAGTTCAAGGGGTAAGACTAGTCACTGGGCTATCTTTTTCATTTATGCCGTTGAACAGATAGCTCGCCCAGGAAATCTGCTTAACACCCCTGTTCCTCCAGGAGGATGTCTGCCCGCAGATGTGAAAGTGGCACAACACTTTTCAGTATGTCTCGTATACCTGAGGGCCCTCTTTCCTCAAGAGGTGAAGCTTCTCAGAAGTCAGGACATATCCTTCATAAGGGGCATCTCCCATAACTAGCATCGAAACTTCATATAGCTCATAAAGAGCGAGCCCCATCTCTCCGATTGGAGTAAAAAATGTGCCCGTCAGAGGATTATAATGTTCCAGGATGCCATAAAAATTGTAGGAACTCTGCGGGAGGTCATACTACACGATCCTAACCGAATGGTATAATCCCACATATTTTAGCAGAGCCCCGAGCTCGACAAGAACAAATCCAACCATTCTACCCCGTCATGACTTGTCGGTAGAATGGACCTATCCAAGCGGACGAAAGTCGACAGGAAAATCACCCCTAACTTTGAAGAACTGATTTAGGTGGCAGAAAGCAGAGGGGTTTCTCTTTTCGGATACTCAGGCTCAACTAAATCGGAAAATAAACTGAATACATCTTTCCTATGGCCAACAGGGTATGTGTCTTTGGCACCTAATTTGTCGAGAGACACGCCGGAGACAAACCGGGAAAGATCCTATTCCATCGTGCAATGAACAGATATATACTGAAGATAGGACAATGGATACATCCTCTCCATGTTAGGAAGGAAGAACCTCCTGTCCCCTATCTGGCGGAGCTACTTATAATCTCCGTCATATAAAATCCTGTCATCCTCTTTAATGGCATCACGAAAGAAGAAGCAGGCTTCATTAGCGGAGCGCGGGAATCCGACTCGAACAACCCATCAGAAATAATCTCCCGAAGGGTCAATATACTGGCCTTACTGATCCTCTCCTTTCGCTCCTTTGACTTACCAGTAGTCACAGGAGCAGTCCTCGGAAGCGCGAATGTCAGATTACGATCAGCGCCACCTACGTGCCAAAAGTGGCACTTCTTGGATAGAGGGCCAGAAGAATATCACACTGCAATGAAGATGAAACTTGGTTAGAAATCTAAATGAAAATGGTTAAGTGTTTGAAACTCAAACGCGGGAGTGAATCCAGACACGAAAATCAGCAAAATCCACGTCTAAACTCAAAAAAATGCGAGGCTTGCATGAAGCCCGCATTTCAAAGTCCATAACTTAGAAATTTTTCTAAGTATTAGACTCAGGCGCGAGACTCAGTAAAACCCACGTCTGGCCTTAAATACGCGAGGATCACATGAAGTCCGCGTCTGAACCTCCCACACTTAGAAAAATCCTGAGTATTGAGTTCAAAACGTAGGGCTCAATGAGGCCCGCGTTCAACAGGCAGATATAGACTCAAGCTGATGAAGCGAAGACGTGAAGGTTGTTAAACTCGCGTTTTTGCCTAGCAATGCAAGAGCCGCGTCTAAAATCAAACACGGGCACGAGCCTCGCGTTGGCGGTTCACATTCAAAAGAGACTTAAGAGTTAAGAGAACTCTTTAAGCCTCTTCAATGGCGGAAACCAGTTTAGATGCTATTTTATTACCTGAAATGGGGGCCTCCTGCGTGGGAAGACCCTCGGAAGCAGCAGCGCTCGAGGACGAGGCAGCATGTTTTTATCTTTGGTGTCATTGCAACCGTGAAATCGGTGTCACAGATGAAGGAAAGCGGAGAAAGCTCTAAGCTTTTCTTAACCCTCAATACGATGCTCAACGAAGAAGAAGAGTCTAATGATACTCTTGAAAGACTGTTGTCTTTTATAGGCACAGTGATCCGCAGAGATACGCGACGCGTGTCTCGAGACCTAATCCTCGCCTGACGCGTGACATGCATCTTAAATGGGCGCGAATTTCGCTCATTAAGGAAAAGACGCCGCCTCAACTCCGCCAGACATGTGGCAACGCGCCCAGAACGCGAGACTCGCTTTTAACAAAGCCGCGCCCCCCCAAAGGTTGTGTCTCTTCAGCAAGGTCAATGCTGCGTCTAGTCCACAGGGTGAGAGCTGCGTCTTCACTTTAAAGTTGCGTCCCTTAGAGGCTGCGTTTCTTCAGCAAATTAATAGATGCGTCCCCACTATGAATGAGGACTGTGTCTCTAAAATGACATAACCTCTGCGTCTATAAGACTTACATTCAGTCTTCGCTTCTGCAATCAGTTCAACAGTACACTAGCACAAGCAGACGATTATTTACCCCTGGTTCAACAGTACACCAACAACCAGCTCAGAGCACTAAGGAGGTCTGAACTGTGTATCTAGACACTCACGACGATCACCTCTGACGTCTTTAAAGGATTTTGTAGTACACTCACGAAGATCATATTCCAGACAGGATTAAGCTTAAGGCATCTCAAATGATTGTCAGTTCAATCATGAGAATTATGAACTCGACTAAAGTCCAAAGTATTTCGAAATCCGTCCCATTCAACTGCGGAATATCGAAAACTTTGGAGGGGTTCTGTAGACTGTCCAAAAATCACTGGGGTCAAGTCATCAGAAAGAAGAGTCCAAACTCCAGACGCAAGGCAGCATAGCTACTAGCGCAGCACCAAGACGCGAAGGTTGAAACCCGCGTCTTAATAACCAAGACGTAAAGCTCGAAAGCTGCGTCTCAGCACTACTGTAGTACCGAGACGTAAGGGTCAAAACTCGCGTCTCTGCCTCACTGCAATGGCCAAAACATAGAGCTTGGAACTTGCGTCTCAGGCATTCATGCAATACCCAGACGCAGAGCTCGAAGCCCGCGCCTCACATAAAGCTTAACGCAGACTTGAAATTCGTGTTTCTCAAGCGTTACCTCAATGACAAAATGCGAGGCACAAAGCCCGCGTCTCGGTTATAACTGCCCTCATTACCTGGTCAATTATTGCCCATGTAATGAGGGAGTTAACCCCCATTATGGAGTATTTTTAGGGGACACTTTTACCCCTGAAACCCCTATAAATAGCTCAGTTTGCTATGTAAGAGGGGTCGAAAAATTTTGGTCAGAAGAATTTTGGTTGTAAGCCTTAAAAAGATCAGAATCTCTAGTGAGAAATACAAAAGAGTAAACTCTTCTAACAACTTGCTGAGTTCAAGTTTATTCTTTCCTAAAGTCTCTTTGAGATTTTTATTGGATAGAAGCTGTGTTACTTCGCCCACCACCCAAAGAAAAGAATCCCAAGAGGTCGTGACGTTTACCCGGTCAACGAAAAATAAGATTCACTTTCCGTCGCTACATCAAGAACCCAACACTAAATAAAGGACAGATTTGAGTTTGAATATCTTTCCTCTCTTGTAATTGGATAATTGATCCGTTGCAACTTTCTTTACGATCAAATAAAGAATTTACGCCATATAGTGTGGCCATGATGTGGCGGCATGGGGGAGATGAAAGTGGGGGAGGTGAGCATGGCCGGCTTGGCTGTGGGAACTCACGACCATGGTGTGATGGCCGGGAGGAGGCGTGGATGGGCTCCAGCGAGGCCTCGTGGAAGAGGGAGGAGGTACAATCTGAATTTATAGAGATAGAGGAGATAGAGAGAAAGAGAGTATGTGCGGGCAGGAGTGTGAGAGTGGAGACGTGGGAGATCTGGAACGTGAGAGAGAGATGAAGGGAAATGTGTGAGGTGCAGTAGGTGGAGAATATGGGAAAAGTGTGGGAGATGAAGGGGAATAATGTAGCGGTTAAATAATTATGTGTGTTCCCCTATCACACCACACGCCAACGTGGCATAGTGGTGGAGGCTTGAGGATTTGAAGCTAGTGGTTATGGGTTTGAAACAGAACATAACAATAAAATAGTTTTCTTATTTTATATAAAGAATAAAGCGAAAGAAGGTTAAATATATATGGCTACATTCTTATGCCAAAAGCCTTGAAGGCATCATGGTTGGTGCATTCAATGCCTCGTCGTTGGTTTGGTTTGCATCATAAGTTCAAAACATGACCCCAAAAAAAAGGGTTTCATTTTTCATTTTTATTTTTTTATTTTATTTTTTTCCTTTTCTTAATTCAGTTAAATTCCTATTTAATTCAAAAAAATCTCAAAAATAGAAGATATTTTCTTGAATATTGTTGTAAAGTCGGATCTATGAATTCATCCCCAATTGCTAATTAAAAAAAAAATTTCTTAGAGTCAGTCTGTGATACCAATCGATCCCAAATTGAGATTCTTCTTCAATAATTCTTTAAAATTTTAGAAAATTCAGAAAAATTCAAAATATTGGGAAACCTTGACCTGAAACAGACTCAATCCAGCTATCAGGATGGTTAAATCAAGTATCAGATATCAGTGTTGACATATGTACATTGGGAACCTAGGGTTACATTAATTATCCAAAGTTTTTTATGTTTTGGCATGACCGACTTTGTTACCCAGGGTTAACAATGATGTGTCAAATAATTGAGAATTCACATGGTCATTTATTGAAGAACCAGATGATTCTTTTATCTAATCACTGTCTATGTATGGCTTGCTCACAACGAAAATTAATTGTTAGACCATCTCCACTAAAAGTTGTTGGAATGTCCAATGTTTTATAATGAATTCAAGGGGATATATATGGAACTATCCATCCACCATGTGGATCATTTTGTTATTTTATGATTTTAATTGATGTGTCACCAAAGTGACCATATGTTTGTCTACTTTCTGCTCGTTGTATTGCTTTCGCAAAACTTTTTACTCAAATAATAAAATTGAGGGCATAATTTCCTGACTATCCAATTAAGACTGTTCGTCTCGATAATGCCAGTGAGTTTACATCTCAAATATAACTATTTGCATGGCCATTGGTATTGATGTTGAACATCCAGCTGCACACACATACTCAAAATGGATTAGCAGAGTTTTTTATTAAATGCTTTCAAATGATTGCTCAATAGAGAAAGCTAAGATACAAAGAAAATTATTGTTAATAATACATTTGCATATGCAGTCGCTCTAGATATTTTAATAGATAATGAGAATCTTGAACCAAAAAGTGTAGAAGAATGTCGACATAGAGATGATTTGTCAAACTGAAAAGAATATATCGAAATAAAATTAAATCCCCTGAAAAATCACAATGTTTTTAGATTAATAGTCCGGAACAGCTGAAGGTGTAAAACCTGTTGGATATAATTGGTGTTTTACGAAAACATGATGAGAAAAATAAAATTGTGAGGTACACAGCATGACTAGTAGCATAAGGTTTGGCACAGAAACCAAGAATAGATTATGAAGAGACATATTCTCTCGTGATAGATGTAACATTTACGTTTCTTAAATAGTTTGGCAGTCACAGAAAATCTTGATATGCGACTTATGAATTTAGTTACTACATATTTATATGGGTCATTTGATTGTGATATTTGCATACGAATCTCTGAAAGATTTAAAATACCTAAAACAAATTACCCCAAATGTCATGAAATATATTCAATTAAATTATAACGATCTTTATATGAATTAAAACAATATGAAAGAATATGATATAATATCTCTTACGAGAAGGATATATAAATAAACCAATATGCTCATGTATTTTTATAAAAAAAATAATCTAAAAACGAGATTGTCATTGTTGCAGTTTATGTTGATGATTTAAATCTTGTTAGGACTCCTCAAAAACTCACAAAAAATGTTGCTTATTTAATAAATAAATTTGAGATGAAAAATATGAAAAAAAATTTTGTATCTGGCTGCAGATTGAATATTTATCAACTTTTTTCATAAATCAACATATATAGAAAAAAATTTGAAACATTTTTACATGGATAAAACCCATCCATTAAGTAGCCATATGGTTTGTTCGATCACTTGATGTGAAGAAAACTTTTTCGTCCTCAAGAGGATAACGAAAAGCTACTTGATTCTGAATTACCATACTTAAGTGCAATTGAAGTTTTAATGTATCTTGCAAATAACACACGATCCGATATAGCGTTTTTTGTTAACCTATTAACAAGATTTAGCTCTGCACCAACTCGAAAAGTATTGTAATAGTGTTAAGCATGTATTACAATATATTTGTTGAACGACCGATATTAGCTTGTTTTATTTCAAGGGATTAAGATCAGAAATAGTTGGCTATGCAGATGTTGGTATCGTTCTGACTCACATAAAGCTAGATCTCAAACATAATATGTATTTATTTGTGGTGGTGCGGCTATACCATGAAAATCTACAAAGCAAACATTAGTTGCTACTTCTTCAAATCATTCTAAAATATTAGCATTGCACGAAGTAGGTCGTGAATATGCTTTGTTGCGACCTATGATACAATATATTTGAGAAACACGTGGGTGGTCTTCAATCAAAGCTTCCCCGATATTGTTATATGAAGACAATGCAACATGTATTGCACAAGTAAAAAATAATTACATTAAAGGGGATAGAATCAAGCATATTTCACATGAGTTCAGAAGAGTGGTGACATAGAAATTCAACAGATTCCACCCAGCAAAAATTTTACAGATTTGTTCACTAAAGCAATGCGAACTACAACATTTAGAATGATGACCAATAATATTGGAATGTGTCAAGTCAAAGATCTTTTGTCAGAATCAGAGGGAGCGTGTCATCAGTAGGTTTACACACTGTACTCTTTTTTCGTCATCCAAGTTTTTATCCAACTAGGTTTTTTGTCAATGTTTTAACTAGCAGTGTCACATGCTCGTCAGGTGCACATAAATATATACTCTTTTTTCTTAGTCCATATTTTATTCCACTGAATTTTACTGGCGAGATTTTTAACGAGCCATATTCATAGATGATGGACATACAAGGGGGATTGTTGTAAATGTATAAGTTAGTTGATAACCACTACACCTTCTTTCTTATAAACTATGTTGTGATGTATAAGTTAATGAATGACCTCTCCATCTTCTTCTTTGTAATCTGTGTTATAAATCTATCATATTTCTTCACATTCTTCTTAATCTATACTTATGTTAGTTTTCTCTTTTCATTTCTTTAAATTTTTCTTAGCTTTCTAAGGAGATAGATATTTTAGTTTAAGTAACTTTAGATCAGAGAGAATGAAAGTTAGCTTTAATGTTTTTTTAAAATTATTCAAAGAAGTTTGTTTTAAAATTATATTTTAAAGTTTTATTATAAGAATGCCACTAATTTCGAATACGGACAGAATTATTTTGTCGAGTTCCGACTGCTACTTTTATAGTTATAGATTCTACCTTTATCAACGGTTTGAATCGTAAGTGAATCTTTTAACTTTACAACGCATCCACAAATGAATCGTACAGGCTCTAATCCGGACTTTTTTTTTTTTTTTTTTTTTTGACAATTTGTGCTTTTTGCGCATCATTCATCCATAGCGAATCAAAATTGTCGAGTTACCTGCGCTCACTCTCAAAGATTTGGCAGGCAAGCTGCTCATAAATTACAGGTAAAGCTTGCGCAAGAGGCCGTTTGGTTGCAAGGATGTGGGCGGAAGCAAAGAAATAGGAAAGTATAATTGCTCAGTTCCCTATCTATTCAAATACCGGAAAAGGAAAATAAAAAAATCTCTTTTCCTTTTTTTTTCTCTTTTACACAACCATTTCCTCACTTCTAAAGTGCTACAGTTAATTTTGTGGTCATGTAATCACATTTGTAATAAATTGTAACACAACAGTTAATTTTTTGACCATATAAATCTCACTTGCATTCTAATTACAGTCTATTTTTATTTTTTAATTAATTTTTATTTTAATATTATTTTATGGTCAACTTTGTGGTCAACTTTTCCACTTCCACTTTCACATTACTATTCAAACACCGAAAAAGATAAAATATTTTTCAAACCACACTTCACAACAACATTCAAACACCGAAAAACTTACTAACAATTCTCAAATTCCAAAGAAATTATTACTACTTCCTCAATTCCTGGCTTCCACCCTTAACCAAACAGGCTAATATCCATGTTTTGCGAAAATAACATAAGCTCAGAGCCGAAACAGGAACACAATCAGGAAACCCACACGTGTCAGTAAAATGAATTACACCCACACCTGTCATAAACTGAATGCATGACACACGTGGCAGCTGCTTAGATTGCCACGAACACATTTTCTAGCATCTCCGAGTCCCTCATCACCTTCAGACTGCAGTCGGTTCATATATGATATAAAGAGGTCAATGAGAGGGCTTTGTTTTGCGAGCGGCTAAAAGATGGGGCAAGGTGAGGAGGTGAAGACAAGGGCTGACCCAAAGTGGAGATTCTGGTCACTCTCTAACCTTCCCTTGTTCATTTTAGTGGTGATTTTTAAGTTTTTAAACAAGAAATAATCAAGAAATTCAAAGAGATTAAACAGTGATTGTTGGGCCCTTCATGGATGAACTTGTTTGTTGCTTGATCATGTTATTATTATTATATTATTATGACTTTTATTGTTTAAAATTGGGATTCATCTAAAATAAGGTGAGTTCCTTTTGCTTCTTCTTCAAATAGTTTGTATATGAAAGCTCAAAGTGTGCAATTGTAATTAACTAGACAAATTGAGTAACTTCAGCGTTGATTCATATGCCTCAAAAAATTGGACTCTATATAATACATGAGGTTCGTGTAGAAACAGAGCAGATACATGTATTATTCTCTCGAGTCTGATTCTCTTGCGTGTATTGAAGTATGGTAAGTCTAAGAAATGTAGTCCGAATATTTTTATTTTAAATTACCATGAATACAAAGAGTTTACCAAGAAAAAAAGAAATTGGTATATGTGAATCAGCTTCATTTGATCCTACTTGGTGTCTCAAAAATATTATAGGCAGAGGTTTAAATGCTTTTGTAGGTGATAAATCTAGTCTGCATTCTAAATTAATGTTGTAGGAGAGGGGGAGATATTCTTCTTCTACAGGCCCAAGGTTAGCAAGGAAGAAGCTCATGGCCCTGACGACGTGCAACGCCTGTACATTGTCCTTCGCCCGGAGTCGGGCGAGCAACCTGTGGAGGAAAAGCAAGGGCCAGACTCTGGGAAGGAAGGAGAGAAGGTTTCCGATGAGAATGAAGGCGAAAATGATGGTAAGGATCCAAGAGAAGGCGGTCATGGCAGCGAGGTACTCATAGTTGTTTACATTTGTCTCAAAACTATTGCATTGGTCTGTATATA
The DNA here is from genome assembly GCA_038442645.1 of Agave tequilana. NCBI lineage: Eukaryota > Viridiplantae > Streptophyta > Magnoliopsida > Asparagales > Asparagaceae > Agave > Agave tequilana. The sequence goes on from JAVJIF010002691.1 coordinate 57,294, forward strand.
GAGTAGTTTGTAGCTAAATTCGCCTTTTCCTTTCAATGTGATGACTGAAGGAAGTAAATATTGAGAAGCAACCGTTGTTTCGGTTCATTGTCATGGGACGTAAAAGCCTCCCGGACCCAAGCAAGAGGAGTCGACCTTATTGGGGTTCGTCGAGATTGTTACTACAAAGGCTGATGACATAAAGACGGCTTTAAAAGGAGGTATGTCGTGTAAATTTATAGTTCTGTCATGCTTGAAATTATAATCTGAACCATAAATTTACAAAAATCGAATTGTTCGTTAGCTGGTGGATGCATTCTTAGTTGATTTTGTTTCGTGCTAGAGAGCAATACATCTTCATCACATGTAGTTATTGAATTATTAATTGATGATGAACAATGGTATTAGTTGTAGGGGTATACAATATGGTTGCCTCCAGTTCTTTGCTATATATATGCATGCATGAAGGTGAAAAAAATATATAATTTGTTCAGTGCATTATTTAATCTTAATTTACTTCTTTTTCTGAATCCAAATGATTAGGATTTCTTTGCCTAGAAATCACATAATGAAGATAGAATATCTATAGCTTGCTCGATCAAGGTACTGCTATCAATAATTGTACACAAATTTTCCACAAATATAATGGAAGTACAGCTCTGGAGTTTTCATAAACCTTTGTAATAGTTTATCTCTGAATAAATTACTGATGTAGAGTTGAGAGTTAAAAGAGTAAAGACCACGTCTGATTTCCTATGATCAAGTGCTCTACGAGAACATATAGTTAGAAAATGTTCAATTTGTGATTGAATGTTTGGGTGAATTTTGCTAACTAATCTCTTATCGAAATGGCAGAGGAGTATGAAACAGCCACTCGAGGCCACCGCCACAAACCCTCTGCACGAGCTCTGGCCGAAGGGTCTATCGCATCTTGAGGCACCAACCGGGCAACAAGAAGCCCATACTCACCTCATCTACAAGCTCGAATTCCCTCCACCCGACAAAGAGAACGAGCCACAAGAATCCCTCAACATTGAACGCGAGGGCTCCTTCGTCATCCAAATCAAGAACCCAGAGCAAGGCGGCTCGACCGGTCAGTTCCCTGGTCTTCAGGCAAGCGCAAGGCTCTGTTCCCCGCGAGTCTTCAGGGCCGGATGGGTAAGCTGCGCTTCACGCCAGCTGATCCCCCCGACTTCTTGAACTATGAAGGGTGTGAGCTCCTACTGATATCGGCGTCCGATGACTTGGAGGAGGAACTCGGTCTGGAACTGAAGGTGGAAGTGGAAGAGACGCGTACAGAGAAGTCGTGCTCGGACTTGGTACAGATGTTTGGGGAAGCAGTTTCCTCTAAGCCTTTGCTCAGTGGCACCTGGGTGTGATGAGTGTGATGGTTGGGGTTGTAGACTTGTAGTTCAGGTTTTGTGACTGAGATAACATGTTAAAGGTTACTTTGCTGCACCACTAGTAGATACTTTCTGTAGTGTGCATGTTCTCTTTTTGTGCAAGGATGTTACCCTGCTGACCTTGTTGGTTGTATCTCAGATCAAAAGGTGAGAAGTTAGTTATGGTGTAAAGTAAAGAAAAGGATTGCAGCTATCTGTTTGCCCTAATTTTGGGTTAGTGACTTTGGGATCTAGTTTCGCCTCTCTCATGTTTCTACTTCGATCTATACAAAATTTTCCAAGATTTTATTTTATAGGGGTAGGACTCCCCATAATCTAACTCTCATTTTTTTATCAAAGTGTTGAGAGATACTAGCGTGATTTTTCTTTCTTATTCAAGGTTAATTGAAGTAATAGTAATGTTTTTCTCAAGCTTTCTTTGAGTAGGTTTTTGATTACACATGGTATTCTGTTTTAGTGTTTTCTTTTATTCTTTTTCTTCTTTGTCATATAATCTTGCATTGAACTACATATTCAAAGACGATGATTGTCAACATTTACTGTGCATTATTAATGATTTTCTATGCGCTGATGTAAGCAATGACGTAAGCATGCATAGTGACTGTATAGTACCTCAAAGTTTTCTTATAAATAGACTATTCGTGATTCATTTCAATGTACACTTAGAAATCAATAAGAATTCTTACTTCTACTCTTCAGAAATTAATAAGAATTCTTACTTCTACTGTGTCTCTAGAATTTTCTGTTTTGATGTTATAATTTGTCAAAGTTTTATAACATTTTTTTTCTTTTTTTTTTTTTTTTTTTTTTTTGGGGTGTTGTACATCACATAGAGATGATAATGATGAGTGAGAATTGGACCGAACCTAGAGCTTGTTCTGGCCCTAATCTGACCCAAATCGACTTCCGATTGTAAAGCCATGGTCCAGGGTTTTTCGGTTGACTGAGGTCTTCTAGCCAGCGTAAAACTATTTAAAATTTATAGAGGACTATATTTCTTTTAGCTTGTTTCTCTGAAACTAAATTTCTTGTAGAAATAGGAAATTTTATCTTAAGTTGTAAAGTTTTGAAGATTATAAAGTAATACCAAATTGTAGATTATATTAATTGTGAGAGTTTATTAAATATTAGATTTGTGCTTATAAGCAAAAATAAGAAAATAAAAAAAATTGATTGCTCAATGGGTTGGTACTCACCCCAAAATAAAACTTGCCTAAAACAAGACCTTGACCTCTTACCTTATCTTCAATTGGCGGAGGATTTTGGGCTGGAGCGGGAGATTTCGGGCCGGCCTGACTTGTCAGCATCCCAGCGAGTTACCAGATTGCATCATTGGACCCAACTTGGGATTGGCCCAATTCATATATGGGCTAAGCTCAACTTTTTACTTCATTTTTTTCTTTTTCCCTTTTTCTTTTAAGGAAATTTGACTTCATTTGAGATGTTAATAACTTAATATAAGGTTTTCGTTTTCCCCCAGTTTAGTTTGGTCATGAGATAAGTTTTTGACTTTCTTCCCTAATGATTACAATCCAAACAGCCATTGCGCTAATAAATTCAAATCGCCCAAATAAAAAAATAAAAATCACTGCATGCTTAATATTTTTAATGTTAACTAACGCCGAGCCAATTTTTCAGCTTAATTGAGTTCAACTCAAGAAATTATGTCCAATTGGTTCAAGCCAACAAGCTAATTTATTAAGAGAGGATTTCGTTTTAGCCATCAAATCGTAATTAAAAAAAAAAACTCACTCATGAAATTTAACTCATTTCAATCACCTTCTTTTTCTAAGAAAGGGTAGGGCCCACGCGTTAAGCGCAGAAGTGTTACTGCTCACAAAATTTAACTCGCTTCAGTCACCTCCTTTTTTGAAGAAAGGGCATGCTCCACGTGTTAAGTGTAGAAGCACTGTTGAGCATGCTTTAGAGTGGTGAAAAAGACTTAAATGCCCTCCACAGTATTAAGCTGAGGAATGTGATCATGATTGCAATTTTCACAAAATACCCTATTTTAATTCTTTATTAGGAGATCGCAGTTCTCACAAAAATATTTTATTTCTGAGTTTTTATTAAGACTGCAACGATGATCACAGTCCTTACAAAAATACAATATTTCTGAGTCTGTATAGGACAATGATCATGGTAAGACTGCGATCATAATCGTAGTCCTAAAAAAAAAGTCATGTTTCTTAGTGTTTATAAGACCACGATTATGATCGCATCATGATCACAGTCCTCACAAAAATGTCTTATTTTTGAATTTGACTCTCTCCATGTTATGTGATCGTTCGATTTGATCCCCCTATTGTCTCGAGATCGAGATCTACTCATCCATGATGCTGAAAATGCTTGCGGCGTGAGTCACCTGCAATGGGAAGCACGTTTTCTTCAGGTCAAAGCGGTGAAGAACGTCTGAATTCGACAAAAGAATAAAAAGAGAAATAAAATATATGGGAAAAATGATCCGATGTGTCTGATTGCTTTTTCCTAATGTGGATGAGCTGAGGCCAAATAAATTATGAAACTGAGTTTTTTTTCTTAATTATCTTAAGAAATAGGTGATTGTAACCAATTTTATCTTTATTAAATTAATGTATCTAATAGTTTAATATTATTAACATGCAATAATTTTACTCCTTTTTCCTCGTGTCTATAATTGGTTCTACGAGACATCTTATATTGTTATACATTACATAATTGCACATGGGCGTTTGATAATATTTTATTTTATTTACCCATCTATTCATTTCCAGGAAGACATGCATTCAATTACAAAGAAAATATTATTTTTCTTGTGGCTATTGTTTCTTCCATCTCTACTAAATCCTGAGAATTCCTTTTGTTACAAAAGTTGAAGAAAGGAGGAAAAAATTAAATTGTATTGTTATATTTGATAAGGGAATTTTTTTTGGGTATATATGACATACAATGGTATAATATAACTTTAATATAAACTTTAATAAAATCTGTATTCTAATCTCATTACTATGTATTCTACTTCTACTCCTACTCTTAACACCCTCTTCAAGCTCATGGTGGGTCAAACAACATGATTTTGCTCAATAAGGCTCTAAACCTTGCTGTAGTATGTGACTTCGTAAAAAAGTCTACAATCTGCTCTTCTGAGTGAATATATGAGAGTGATATAGTGCCTGAAGTAAAATGCTGAATGAGTGAAATAGCAATCGATCTTAATGCGCTTCGTCCTCTCATGAGAAACTGGATTAGTGGTAATCTTCATAGCACTCTAATTGTCACAAGCAAGATGTGTATGAGCTGTAAAAAAAACATTTAACATGACAATTTCCCGGTGGTAGTAGCCATAGTCCTGAACTCGGCCTCATAACTGGAACATGAAATAACATCCTGCTTCTTGCTTCATCAAGAGATCAACCAATCACCAAGGAACAGACAAAAATCAGTGGTAGAGCGGAGGGTAACCAACCCAGTCAACGTCAGAATAAGCTCAAAACTCTAATGAAGAGGTGGATGACTTGAGAAGTGATCGAGTGATGGTGCCCAATACTCTAAAAACAAGGAGAGCCTTGTGCTCAATGGAACCATCAGGTCAATGTTTAACCTTGAAGATCCATTTGCAACTCACAAGTTGAACACTCGGCGGACGAAGAATAATATCCCAAGTACTACTTTGTTGAAACGCCCGAAATTTCTCTGCCATAGCCTCTTTCCACTTCGGCTATTGAACTGTCTCCTGATAAGATTTAAGATTATGAGTAGTATGTATGGTGGCAAGAAAAGTTTGCAACTATTGTGAATAGGATATGGTGATAGCAAAACCAAACTTGTCAAGAGGACCAGGACAGCCAAGGATACGACGGGTAGGTGGCTTGTGGGGGCGCTCTGAGCAACGAAGAGGCGGCGGCGGCGGCGACGACGACTATGACGACGGTGGTGGTGGAGTTGGTGGTAGCAGTGGTGGCGATATTGGTGGCGACATAGTAACTAGTGGATCCTCGTGGTCTAGACTCATAATCGGTATAGTAACAATGAGGACTATACCAAAATGATCAGCTGGAGGAATGACTGAACATGAACTAAAGGGACTAGATCAATAAGAACTCTAGGAGAATCAATAGATAGTATATCAGGTGGCGACAAAAGTGAACATCCTGAGATGGAGGAGAAATATAAAAGGAGTTCTCAATGAAGGAGACATGACGGGAAATAAAAGATGAGGTGCCAAAGGATCATAGGAGCAATAACCCTTTTGCTTAGAACTGATGCTGAGTAAGACGCACTTAGCTGATCAGACAGATAGCTTAGTGCGCCCGGTTGGATGAAGAAGGATATAGCAGGTACACCGAAGCGTGAAGAACATGCTATAGTCAGGAGGAGAAGAGTAGAGACGCTCATGAGGTATCTTTCTAGCCAAGATAGATGATGGGGTGATGTTAATAAGGTTGACAGAGGTGAGAACAACTTCTGCCCAAAACTGCGAGGAAAAAAAAGAGGAGATCAGCAGAGCACGAGCAGTCTCAAGTATGTGACGATGCTTTCACTCGGCTACTCCATTTTGTTCATGACTATATGAGCATGACTGCTGGAAGAGAGTACCATGAGACTGTAAAATAGATCTCATCATAATGGAGATACACTCATGAGCACAATCAACGTGAAATGTCTTAATCTTTGCATTAAACTGAGTATGAATCATAACAGTGAAATTTTGGTATATAGTTAGAATCTTAGATCGACACATAAAATACACCCAAATAAACCTCGTGAACAACAAAGCTAACATAATATAATATCCAAACCTAGATGGAATTTGAGCTGGTCCCCAGATGTCAGAATGAACTAACTGAAAAGGCACAAAAGTCTTATCAATTATTCATGCAACCGAATACAATTTTAGTAACCTTTTCATGAATCATTTCCGACTTCTAAATTTTTATTGCCATGTTGACTATATTGTAGGTCTAAATGGCAAATGTACAAAACTCATTATTAACTTTTTTATGACCATTTCAATTGAGATGTCTTTCTTCAGAAAAAAAGGTACTTGTGAGAAAACTGAATGATTTTGAATTTGGAAAACTTGGTTACAACCACCTCTTTCTCAACATAACTAGGAATAAACCTGCTTCATAATTTATTTGGCCTCAGCATCATCCCTGTCAGCAAAAAGTAATCAATTCAGATTCTCCATTCCCACGTAATTTTATTTTCTATTTAACTTTTTTTTTTAGACTTAGGCTCTCTTCCCATTGCTCTTCATCAACATCTCTACAGTCTCTTTTTCGTCAGCGCTCTTCTATTTGATTTATTGTTGTTCTTCATCTTCATCGATCCGCTCTTTATCAACATCTCACAGATCTACCTGTCGCTTTCCTTGAGCATGGCATCCTCTTCAAACTAGGTAAAAATGATTTTGTTTTTTCTTTTGTTATATGTGAAGATCTGTGATTGTGGTGTTGACTTTTTGTGAATTGGAGTTAATTTTGTGTTGCGATCTTTATTAAACTTTATCAGTTCAGTTATTTATATCTAAACTTAGGTTTTTTTCTATTAATTTTTATTTTATTGGATGATTATATAGCAGATAGTGATCTATGTATTTCATCAGAGGATGAGAATTTGAGTCTTAGTGCTTAAAAACAAATTAACTATGTTTGCTGAGGATTGTGACTCTGATCGCACTCCTGTAAAAATACTCACACAATGTGTTTTCTTAGAAATACGATCAAATTCTTTCTTTTGTCGATAACCCTTGGCTACTAATCTAGCTTGTACTTATCGATAGGTCTATTGAATTTTAATTTTCTTTTGAAAATTTACTTACTCCAAATTGATTTACTGTCATGAGGTAAGTTTGCCAATTCTCAAGTATAATTACTTAGGATGGATTCTATTTCGCTATTTATAGTTTCTTTTCACATTTGTGCTTCTGGGGTAGACATAGCCTCTTTAAATATTTGAGGCTCACTTTCAATAGCATATGCTATGAAATCTGGACCAAAAGATTTTGAAAATTTTGATCTATGACATCTTCTTGGTTCAACTTTCGCATTACCAATTGGTTCCTTGGGGCTTTTGTCCCTGAATGCCATCTCGTGTGTTCATTTCCCAAAAGTATTATCTTCTTCTCGTTTGTATGGAAAGATGTCTTCAAAGAACACATCATCTCTATATTTGATAATCATGTTTATATGAATATCTCGTATTTCTAATTTATGTATCAGAAATCTATAAGCACTGCTATTCAAGGCATAGCATATGAATATGCATTCCATTATTTTTACTCCCAATTTAGTCTTTTTAGGCAGTAGTGCTAGTACCTTTGCAAGGTACCCCTACATTTTGAGGTAATAGTAGGAAGGCGCCCTTCCATGCCATAACTCAAATGGTATAAGACCAAATTTCTTGTGGGGTACTCTATTTAGAATATAGTTTGCAGTTAACAGAGCTTCCTCCCACAGAATCTGTGGAGCTAAAAAATTTACGAGCATGGAATTGACCATCTCCTACAGAGTTCTATTATTCCGTTCAGCAATCCCATTTTGCTGAGAAGTATATGGTGCTGTAGTTTGATGGATATACCAAATTTAGCACATAACTCACTAAATTCATTTGATTCATATTCCTCGATCGGATTTTAGAATCTTTATATTCTTATTGAGTTGATTCTCAACTTCGGCTTTATATGTTAGAAACATATTCATTGCCTCATCCTTACTGTTTTGAAGACACATATAGCAGTATCTTATACAATCATCAATAAAAGTAATAAAATATTTTTCCTGCTTCTTGTTGGTGCAAATTTCAAGTAACACAAGTCGCTATGAATTAACCCTAAAGGTTCTGTATTTCGATCAATTGAGTGAAATGAGTTTTTCACGAACTTGGCTTTAACACAAATCTCACACTTGTGAATTTTTTCAAATTGAGTTTAAAAATATATCCTAAATTAGATAAGTTTTTCAAGACTTGCAATTTATATACCCTAATCTAGCATACTATAAAATAGGAGACTCAAGCAAATAAATAAAAGATCTTCCTTTATATATGAGTTTTGGATACAAATAAACTGTAACATCAAATTTTTGATTTACCAAATTTCTCCTCATCTTAATTATTAAGGATTTTTGTTAAGGGCATTATCTAAAGTAATTACCCTCCATATTTCAATAGCAACAATTTTAAACTTAATTAGGTGACACACTTCCCTTTCAAAAGTTTTTATTAACTATTGGTTGTGGTGACTAGGAAAATATGACATGAAGGCTTATGTACATATGTTATTGGACCAATTAGCAACTTAACAAGAGTGAGATAGGGCATAAATTGCAACCTAACCTTTCATTTTCCCTTAACCAACCTAGTTTTACCCTAAGTATTTAATTAAGGGTAGGTGTGCATGCTTGAGGAGAGATCAATGGCTAGGATCTCATTGGAGGTTGGGAATCCAAGTGGCAACATGAGAGGAGCTTAGCCAAGTGGCAACATGAGAAGAGCTCCCCCACCTTGTAACTTGCACACAAGTTAGCTAACTACCAAATTTACCCTCATCTTCATCCTCTCCTAATTTTTGAAAAAAAAACTTCTCCTCTCTCAAGTGGAGAGCTTGAAACCCTAGCCACCCTTTCATCTCCTCTCTAAAAATCTGAAGAAAAGAGATTAGGACACCTCTCTAGCCCCAAATCCCAACTTCTCTCAACCCTGGGTCAAGGCTACACGGGAGGAGAGGAAGAGACGCACGCGCGCAGCAAGCGCAGCCACAGCAGCACGCAAGGTGCTGCTATCTTGCCGCAGAACTGCAGCAAGGAAGGGGAAAACGCGGCAATCCTGGAAGGGGTAGGCCGGATCTTGGAGGTGGGAGATTCTTGGTGAATTGGGGAAAGATCTAGCACTTCCAAGAAGAGATTTCTTGAGACCCAGCTCACTGTTTTCAGATCTAAAAATCAAGGTGAGTAAACCTAACTATTAGGGTTATATTTTCTATCAAGGTTAGAAAAGTAGAAATTTTGATTATGTATAGGTAACCCACAAGGGTGTAAGTTGCTGTTTTTGTGATATCCTCAAAGTAGATGAAATTAATGGGTATTACCTAGTTGTTGTGCCTCTATATTGTGTTGTGATGATATGCATGTGTGATGTACATATTCTAGCTTACTAATTGTGCCTAAATGAGATGATTTTGCATATAAATTCGCTGTTTTGATGATTATCCTTGGGTTGAATGAAATCTAATGAATATTGCATAGTTGTTGTGTCTCTACATCATATAGATATGAAATGTATGTGTAGAATATATGTTCTAGCATACTAATTATGCCTAAGTGAGCCAATTTAGCAATTAAATTCGCTGTTTTTCTTGTCCAATCTCATGATAGCCAAATTGATATGTATATAGCATAACCTTGACTCTTCATAAATAAAAGTGTTATGATGCATATGTGAGGTCTAGGATTCGTACCAATATCACTCCATAATTGTCGATCGATTAACTTGAATCATACTTTATCTCACTAAAGTGCACGGGGGAAGACCCCTCCTTATAATATAGCATTGTGCTAAGTATTAGCAAGTATATGGAGATAATGCATATATTCATGCGGGTTGAATGTGGCGTGTTATGACGTTACTATGATATTGGGAAAACCCCCAAGCACATATTTTCTTTCTTATTGTTGCACATCATCTTCGGGCATGACGTGTAAGTTAGTTGTAAATTGCTTGTTATAAATATTATAACTTAACCTTGCATGATGCATTTGTTATAAAAGGAGGAAGGGGCCGGGCGGGAGCCGGTAGGAGGGGGGAAGACGGGGATTTGACATATCATTATGAATATATATAAATGGAGGAAGGGGCCGAGCGGGAGCCGGTAGGAGGGGAGAAGACGGGAAAATTTATATGTTTGATTATATACGAATTATAAAAGGAGGAAGGGGCCGGGCGGGAGCCGGTAGGAGGTGGAAGGCGGGGAATTACATTTAGTTTGAATGGCATGTATTAGTGAACGGTCAAGTTTCATTCTATATTGGTAATACTTGTGTTAACCTAGAATGTCACATTATGTATGTAGTTAGCCGAGTTGATGTGGAAGGACTAATCCACGAAAATTTACACACGTATTCATGCAAATATTTCACTTGTGTCATGATATAACAGAATGCAACTCTTGATAGTGAAGACATGTAGACTACAAATGTATGTAGCCTTAACAAGTAAGTTAGATTGGAAAATTTTATTGTCTCATGGACTTCATGGTAAATTTCCTCCTTTTAAAATGCTTGTCTTATATCAACACCCTATGGCATGGTTTACTCATTGAGCTGTCGAGCTCATTTTATTCTCTCTCCATCTTTTCAGGTTTGGATAAGGGTAAGGGACCACTCTAACTGCAAGAGTTAAGTTATGGATTGTATGGCATGTAGTTGTATCACTTTGACTTACTCTTGTTATATTTATATGTATGTATGGACTCTACTGAAGTCCTTTTTCTTGTGGAAAACATGTTGGGATGTACTCGATGTATAATTGTCTTTATAGTATTTGAAACTAAGGCTTTTGTGTATTGTAATGTTTTGGATTGTGGACTCCGTTGGTATGTAATGTTCATAACTTCGAAAGATGGCCATGTGTGGGAATATGATTTGTTGGAAAGTTAACCTTTGTAATATTGTGATGAAAAGATATATGTTTGCGATGGAGGATGCAAGTTATGGCATATGTATATAGTTAAGGTTTGGTGTAATGTGGTATGATAAGTAGGCCGTGTGGGCCGAAATCTTTGGTGGGATTAAGTAGGCCTTGGAGCCGAAATTGTTGGTTATTGTAGGTGGGAACTAATGAAATATTAAGGATGATGCTGCCAAAATTTTTATAAGAGTATTGGAGATAATTGGTGTTTTAGGCCTAATCTTGTTTATTAGAGGCTGGGACCGTTACAGTTGGTATCAGAGCGTGGTTTAAGCAAGGTTAGCCTAGATAGATGTAGTATGCGGGACTGCTTATGTAATCATGTGAGAATTATATGTGTGCTTGGGTAAGTTAGATATGGGGTATTGGGGTGATGGTAGAATCTTAGGATATTTGACCCTGAAATGTAGGATATTTAACTGTTCTCTACATTTGAATATGGGTACCCGCATACCTTAGTTCAAATGGATCTTGCAAGGGGTGCGGGCCCTTCTGTAAGAAATTTCAGTGTTATGGGACACCGGAAAGGGGGAGCAATCAAAATATCACACAAGTCAGGGTTAAACCTATTGGAAGGACAGTTGTGCCCAATGATAAATTTATGAAAGATCGGCACGATTAAATAAGTGGTGATTTTCTATCATGTCTTATTATATATTCATGCAATTATAATTTGGGGAGAATTGGAAGATACATCGTCTAATATAGATGTCTTACTTCTACAGATGGGAGATTCTGAGATGACTGGATCGTCATCCGACAGTCCGAGGTCGGAAAGTTTGAGTTGGACTGCGGACCATTTGGATTGGGATTTTGAATCCGATGAGACAGATCCAGCTATCATTCTGAAAGGTTCCCCAGATAGTAAAGATACAGGGGTTCGCATGGAATAAGATGAGAAAGATGAGATTAGTGAGGCAGAAAGTGCCATAAGGGATGCACCAGCAACTGTAGACCTGGGAGTCCTGCCTAATGATGAGATGAATCCTGAAGGAAGGATTTTCTTTGGAGGTATTTGGTGGGACTCCAGCTGGGTAGAAGACATGGATCTGTACGATGATCATGAGAATTGGAGATGTGAATATGACGCTGTCCTGGAGGAAGCAGAAGAGGATCCTGAGGAAGAAAATCTTGAAGAAGAAGAGGATCCTGAAGAAGAAGATCCAGAAGAAGATGATCCTGAGGAGTTAAGTCAAGAAGAAGAAGATCCCGAAGAAGAAGAATCTGTAGGGGACGACCGGGAGGAAAGCTCCTCGGGCTCTAACATAACCCCTTGATAGAGGTCTAGGTGGGGGGCATATTTTTGTTTTTGAGGAAATGAATGTTGACCCATATAAGTGGATAATTTTTTTTTGTTGTGTGAAGATAGTGGTTGTCAATGGCTATATGTGTGAACAATGTATCTCTTTATGACTGCATTTGTACGTTTTGAAAGAATGTAGTCATGCTAATGTAATGTGCCATGAAAACATTTTGTGCATAAATGAAATGTATTTTATTTTTGGAACTATTCTACTTGTTGTTATTTAGTTGCTGTTAATTAAGTTTAACTATTCTTTTAGGTATAAATGGACCTAAATTTTCCTCCACCCGATGCCAACTCGGAGGGCGACGCCCCGTTGCACAGCGCAATCGGGAGCGTCCATCCCCCGGCAAGTCAAGAATTCCTAAGTGAACAATCCAATGCCAATCGAAGAATGCCAGACAGAATACCGGATTGGCTGTTGCAACTGGCAAATGTAAACAACCCTCGTAGAGCCCTTGAACAATTCCAAAAGTTAAACCCACCAGCTTTTAAGGGAGGAGTTGATCCTATTCAAGCTGAAGAATGGCTCCGTCAAATTGAGAAGATACTGGATGTAATGGAATGTACTGAAAACCAGCGGGTATCCTTCGCCTCCTTTATGTTCCAAGGAGAAGCTGAGCATTGGTGAGAGATGGTAAAAGGAGGGGCTAAGACTTTGGGGAGGGAGATCTCTTGGAACTTTCTAATTAAAAAGTTCAATGAAAAATACATACCTGGAGTGGTGAAGGACCGACTTGCCATGGAATTCCAAGACCTAAAGCAGGATCAATGGACGGTGAGTCAATATGAAGCTAAATTTACTCAACTGTCCAGGTATGCTGAGAAACTGGTGTCCGATGAGGAAGATAGGACAAAAAGATTCGTTAGGGGCTTGAGGCCAGAAATCAGGAGTAAGCTGATCTCTTTCTAACTATAAGATTATAGTCAAGCTGTGGAGAAGGCAATGGAAATTGAAAGGGACATGCAGAGAATCAGGAGATAAGACCATAGAACTGCCCTACATGAAGCGCCCCCGGTATAATAATGCCCCGAGTTTTGGAACTCAGTCCATGAGGCCTGACAGAGGTACTGGATCTTCCTTCATGCTCGCCCAGGGAAACAAGGTGAACTCATGGCCCAAGAATAGAGGATTGCCCCATTCGGCATCACCAATGTCCTCCCAACGCTCCAACCTTGCAGGAAACCAGTGGTGTCCAAGGTGTAACCGAAGTCACACTGGCAGTTGCACCGCCGGTAAACAATGCTTTGGCTGCGGCAGAATGGGTCACATGAGGAGGGATTGCCCCAACTTGCACGGATATCCAGGAGCTAGCAGGGGGACGGCAAGACCGACCATGGGCATCGCCCCAACAGCAGGAGGACAAGCTACCGCCTTTCGGCAACCTTTCAACAGAACTCGCTCGGCCACGACTCAAGCATCAGTACAGCAACCCAGAGTTCAAGGGAGGAAATGCAATCACTCCGCAGGAGGCTCGAGCATCCAATGCCGTGGTGGAAGGTACCGTCTGTGTATCCGAAAACATTGCTCGAGTATTGTTTGATCCCGGTGCTACCCACTCTTTTATTTCTTCATCATTTTCCACAATTATTAACATGGAATCCGAACCTTTGAACTATCAACTAGTGGTGTCAACCCCTGTAGGCGCAAGAGTGACCACTAGCGAGTATTATAAGGGATATGAAATCATCATAGGTGAAATGAAGACACAAGCAGACCTAATTAAATTAGGAGAGATGGAATTTGACATCATCCTAGGAATGGATTGGTTGTCAGCATATCGGGCTCATGTAGGCTGTTATCAGAAGAAAATAATTTTTAAGCTAGAGGGAACTCCAGAAAGAGTTTATGAAGGGGTGAAGAATAAAATTTGCACTCCAGTCATTTCTGCCCTGAAGGCCACTAAGTTATTGAGACAAGGGTGTCAAGGGTTTTTGGCAACCCTTATTGGTGAAGAAGATATGAAGATTAAGATTAAAACATAGAGGTTGTAAGAGACTATCCTGATGTTTTTCCAGAGGATCTACCCGGCTTACCCCCAGATAGGGAAGTAGAATTTTCCATAAATCTTTTACCTGGGATAAGTCCCATATCCAAGGCACCTTATAGGATGGCACCCGAGAAATGAATGAATTGAAGGACCAGTTGCAAGAACTGCTGAGCCTCGGGTTATTCGGCCGAGTGCATCACCTTTGGGTGCTCCTGTATTATTTGTTAAGAAGAAGGATGGGAGCATGAGGCTGTGTATAGATTATCGAGAGCTGAACAAGGTCACTATCAAGAATCGATATCCACTGCCGAGGATTGATGACCTCTTTGATCAACTTCAGGGTGCCAGCATATTTTTCAAAATAGATTTAAGATCAGGATACCATCAATTGAAGATCAAGCCGGAAGATGTTTCTAAGACAGCCTTTCGGACCAGATATGGCCATTATGAGTTTTTAGTAATGCCATTTGGCTTGACCAATGCTCCAGCAGCATTTATGGATTTGATGAACAGAATTTTTCAGCCATACCTAGACCAATTCGTGGTGGTGTTCATTGATGACATACTAATCTATTCAAAGAGCAAAGAAGATCATGAAAGACACTTAAGGATAGTATTACAATTATTGAGAGAGAAGCAACTTTATGCAAAGCTTAAGAAGTGTGAGTTCTGGCTAAATGAAGTTGGGTTCTTGGGTCACATCATAAATGAGGAAGGAATATCAGTGGACCCCGCAAAGATCGAGGCGATAAAGGGGTGGCCTCGACCTACCAATGTCACGGAGGTGCGAAGCTTCCTAGGATTGGCTGGGTATTACCGGAGATTTGTAGAAGGATTCTCCAAGATAGCTGCACCCTTATCCCAGCTAACCAAGAAAGGTCTTAAATTCTATTGGGGAGATGATCAGGAGAAAAGCTTTCAAGAACTAAAGGATAAGCTAACATCGGCTCCAATCTTAGCCATGCCCATTGGAAACGAAGGTTATGTTGGTTTCAGTGATGCGTCGAAGTCAGGCCTGGGGTGTGTATTGATGCAGCATGGGAGAGTAATTGCATATGCTTCTAGACAACTAAGGAACCATGAGAAAAATTACCCAACCCATGACCTTGAGCTAGCTGCAGTCATTTTTGCCTTAAAAATTTGGCGGCACTACCTTTATGGAGTATCATGTGATATATATACAGATCATAAAAGCCTAAAATATATTTTCACCCAAAAGGAATTGAATATGCGCCAAAGAAGATGGTTGGAGTTGATGAAGGATTATGACTTGGACATTCATTATTACCCTGGGAAGGCCAATGTGGTGGCTGACGCTTTGAGTCGGAAGTCTGGAGGATCCTTAGCGGTATTGTTAACCCAGCAATCGGAGTTGTTAAGGGAGATGGAAAGGATGCAACTTGAAATTCAAATAAGAGGGCCCCGGTATGGAATGAACCAGATAAATCAAGTTAGTATTGGTTTCGACCTCTATGAAGAAATCAAGGAAGCTCAAAGGAAAGATGACCAGACAGCTAAAGATTTTGAAAGAGTGCAAAGAGGTGAAACCCAAGACTTTATCATTTCTAAGAAGTTGTTGAGAAAGGGAAACCGAATAATTGTACCGCCAGATTTTAAGCTCAAGGAGCGAATTTTAACTGAAGCCCATTGCACCCCTTACACCGCACATCCTGGAACAACCAAGATGTATCAGGATTTACGGGCAAACTTTTGGTGGGAAGGAATGAAAAAGGATATAACTAATTTTGTGCAGAGATGTTTGATATGCCAACAAGTTAAGGCTGAACACAAGAAGCCTCCGGGACTCCTCATGCCCTTACAAATCCCTGAATGGAAGTGGAGCAACATTACTATGGATTTTGTGACAGGACTCCCTAGGTCCCCTCAAGGATATGATGCCATATGGGTGATAGTCGACCGACTTACAAAGTCCGCTCATTTCCTACCCATCCGAATAAACTATTCGATGGATAGATTAGCCCAGATATACCTCCGAGAGATAATCAGGATTCATGGAGTTCCTGAGACAATTGTGTCAGATCGTGACCCTCGGTTTCAGTCAAGGCTATGGATCAGTCTATCCCAAGCTCTGGGCACCAAGCTACACCCAAGTACGGCTGCGCACCCTCAAACCGACGGGCAGTCTGAGAGAACCATTCAAATACTGGAAGATATGCTGAGAGCATGCGTGTTGGATTTCGGGGCAATTGGGAGAGATACCTATCATTAGTGGAGTTTGCATATAACAATAGTCATCAATCCACTATTGGGATGCCACCATTTGAAGCTTTGTACGGCAGAAAGTGCAGATCTCCAATTTGTTTGGAAGAGATGGGTGACCGAACACTGTTTGGATCTGATATAGTTCAAGAAACAACGGAGAAGATCCGGATAATAAGGAAGAGAATGAAAGCGGCCCAGAGTAGACAGAAGACATATGCAGATCGGCGCCGAAGGCCCTTGGAGTTTGCAGAAGGCGACAAAGTTTTCTTGAAGATATCACCAATAAAAGGAATGGTACGGGGTGGCAAACGGAATAAGTTAGACCCTCGGTATATTGGGCCCTTTGAAATACTAGAAAGAATTGGACCTCTGGCTTATCGGTTAGCCTTACCACCAGAGATTGAGAAAATACATGACGTATTTCATGTGTCCCAATTGAGAAAGTATGTACTAGATCCGAACCATGTTCTTAAATATCACCACTGCAACTCCAAGAAGACTTGTCATATACAGTGGAGCCGGTTCAAATCCTAGACCGGAAGGAGAAACAACTGCAAAATAAAGCAATCCCTTTAGTAAAGGTTTTATGGAGAAGTAAAGAGATTGAAGAAACTACCTGGGAACCAGAGGAAGAGATGAAGCATAATTATCCCCAATTTTTTCAAGGTACGTCAGGCTTCGGGGACGAAACTCTCTTTTAGGAGGGGAGAAATGTAACAACCAAATTTTTGATTTACCAAATTTCTCCTCATCTTAATTATTAAGGATTTTTGTTAAGGGCATTATCTAAAGTAATTACCCTCCATATTTCAATAGCAACAATTTTAAACTTAATTAGGTGACACACTTCCCTTTCAAAAGTTTTTATTAACTATTGGTTGTGGTGACTAGGAAAATATAACATGAAGGCTTATGTACATATGTTATTGGACCAATTAGCAACTTAACAAGAGTGAGATAGGGCATAAATTGCAACCTAACCTTTCATTTTCCCTTAACCAACCTAGTTTTACCCTAAGTATCTAATTAAGGGTAGGTGTGCATGCTTGAGGAGAGATCAATGGCTAGGATCTCATTGGAGGTTGGGAATCCAAGTGGCAACATGAGAGGAGCTTGGCCAAGTGGCAACATGAGAAGAGCTCCCCCACCTTGTAACTTGCACACAAGTTAGCTAACTACCAAATTTACCTTCATCTTCATCCTCTCTTAATTTCTGAAAAAAAAAACTTCTCCTCTCTCAAGTGGAGAGCTTGAAACCCTAGCCACCCTTTCATCTCCTCTCTAAAAATCTGAAGAAAAGAGATTAGGACACCTCTCTAGCCCCAAATCCCAACTTCTCTCAACCCTGGGTCAAGGCTACACGGGAGGAGAGGAAGAGACGCACGCGCGCAGCAAGCGCAGCCACAGCAGCACGTAAGGTGCTGCTATCTTGCCGCAGAACTGCGACAAGGAAGGGGAAAACGCGGCAATCCTGGAAGGGGTAGGCCGGATCTTGGAGGTGGGAGATTCTTGGTGAATTGGGGAAAGATCTAGCACTTCCAAGAAGAGATTTCTTGAGACCCAGCTCACTGTTTTCAGATCTAAAAATCAAGGTGAGTAAACCTAACTATTAGGGTTATATTTTCTATCAAGGTTAGAAAAGTAGAAATTTTGATTATGTATAGGTAACCCACAAGGGTGTAAGTTGCTGTTTTTGTGATATCCTCAAAGTAGATGAAATTAATGGGTATTACCTAGTTGTTGTGCCTCTATATTGTGTTGTGATGATATGCATGTGTGATGTACATATTCTAGCTTACTAATTGTGCCTAAATGAGATGATTTTGCATATAAATTCGCTGTTTTGATGATTATCCTTGGGTTGAATGAAATCTAATGAATATTGCAAGTTGTTGTGTCTCTACATCATATGGATATGAAATGCATGTGTAGAATATATGTTCTAGCATACTAATTATGCCTAAGTGAGCCAATTTAGCAATTAAATTCGCTGTTTTTCTTGTCCAATCTCATGATAGCCAAATTGATATGTATATAGCATAACCTTGACTCTTCATAAATAAAAGTGTTATGATGCATATGTGAGGTCTAGGATTCGTACCAATATCACTCCATAATTGTCGATCGATTAACTTGAATCATACTTTATCTCACTAAAGTGCACGGGGGAAGACCCCTCCTTATAATATAACATTGTGCTAAGTATTAGCAAGTATATGGGGATAATGCATATATTCATGCGGGTTGAATGTGGCGTGTTATGACGTTACTATGATATTGGGGAAACCCCCAAGCACATATTTTCTTTCTTATTGTTGCACATCATCTTCGGGCATGACGTGTAAGTTAGTTGTAAATTGCTTGTTATGAATATTATAACTTAACCTTGCATGATGCATTTGTTATAAAAGGAGGAAGGGGCCGGGCGGGAGCCGTAGGAGGGGGGAAGACGGGGATTTGACATATCATTATGAATATATATAAATGGAGGAAGGGGCCGAGCGGGAGCCGGTAGGAGGGGGGAAGACGGAGAAATTTATATGTTTGATTATATACGAATTATAAAAGGAGGAAGGGGCCGGGCGGGAGTCGGTAGGAGGTGGAAGGCGGGGAATTACATTTAGTTTGAATGGCATGTATTAGTGAACGGTCAAGTTTCATTCTATATTGGTAATACTTGTGTTAACCTAGAATGTCACATTATGTATGTAGTTAGCCGAGTTGATGTGGAAGGACTAATCCACGAAAATTTACACACGTATTCGTGCAAATATTTCACTTGTGTCATGATATAACGGAATGCAACTCTTGATAGTGAAGACATGTAGACTACAAATGTATGTAGCCTTAAACAAGTAAGTTAGATTGGAAAATTTTATTCTCATGGACTTCATGGTAAATTTCCTCTTTTTAAAATGCTTGTCTTATATCAACACCCTATGGCATGGTTTACTCATTGAGCTGTCGAGCTCATTTTATTTTCTCTCCATCTTTTCATGTTTGGATAAGGGTAAGGGACCACTCTAACTGCAAGAGTTAAGTTATGGATTGTATGGCATGTAGTTGTATCACTTTGACTTACTCTTGTTATATTTATATGTATGTATGGACTCTACTGAAGTCCTTTTTCTTGTGGAAAACATGTTGGGATGTACTCGATGTATAATTGTCTTTATAATATTTGAAACTAAGGGCTTTTGTGTATTGTAATGTTTTGGATTGTGGACTCCGTTGGTATGTAATGTTCATGAACTTCGAAAGATGGCCATGTGTGGGAATATGATTTGTTGGAAAGTTAACCTTTGTGATATTGTGATGAAAAGATATATGTTTGCGATGGAGGATGCAAGTTATGGCATATGTATATAGTTAAGGTTTGGTGTAATGTGGTATGATAAGTAGGCCGTGTGGGCCGAAATCTTTGGTGGGATTAAGTAGGCCTTGGAGCCGAAATTGTTGGTTATTGTAGGTGGAAACTAATGAAATATTAAGGATGATGCTGCCAAAATTTTTATAAGAGTATTGGAGATAATTGGTGTTTTAGGCCTAATCTTGTTTATTAGAGGCTGGGACCGTTACATAAACAGACTTTTTGTCCACTACAACAATATTGGCCTTAATAGGCCATTAACAAGATAAACCTTACCCCGTACATCCCACCCTTAGTAACTACAAACTTATTTGATTCGAAAACCATTCAAAACCTTTCTTACTAAGGATTGATTCAGAGATCAAGTTCTTGCGGATATCTGGAACATGTAGTACATCGTTTAGAGTGAGCTCCTTCCCAGATGTCCACTTCAGGATGATCTTTCCTTTTTCCCTCAACCTTGGAGACGACTGAGTTACCCATGAAGAGTTGTTCATCATACTCTAGTTTTTGATAATCAGAGAATATAATTCTCAGAGCAGATGTGTTGAGTAGCCCCAGTGTCTACCCATCAATCCTTGTTATTGGTTGTCAGTTTCACTTCTGATACCACAGCTGATAGGCTTGGTGACTCATGGTCGGTCAGGTTTGCCTGTTGATGGTCCTTCTTGTTCTTTTGGGACGACTGCGACATTCATTCACCATGTGTCCCTTTTTGTTGTAGATGTAGCAAGTTTCATTAAAGCGCTTGTTCTTACTTTCTGGTGCTTACCTTTGTACCCCTGGCAATTTTTTTCCGCTTCAAGCTTTGAAAGTAGACGCTTTTCCCTTTGAGTCTTAGATCACATTGATCTTGGTTTCATAGGAGTTCTTATTGCTCCTTTTCTCAGACTTACGGTTGTTCTTTCAATCCAAAGCCTTACAATGAGATCTTCCAACTTTAGCTCCTTGCGTTTGTGCTTAAGGTAGTTCTTTAAATCTCTCCATGCAGGTAGGAGTTTCTTCATAATAGTAGCAAGCTGAAAAGTTTCAGGCAGAATCATACTTCAACCTCTATCTCGTGCAAGATAAGTTGGAATTCTTGCACTTAGCTGATCAAGTCTTGCTGTCACCATCTTGTACTAAAGAAAACGTCCTACGATGAACTTCTTGGTACCGGTATATTTAGTCTTGTACTTCTTAGTAAGACTTACTCATAACTTCTTTGCCGTTGTGATAGGACTGTAGACATTAAAAGAGAGTCATCTAGTCCATTTAAAATATAATTTCGGTAAAGGAAGTCACCTTGCGTCCATGCATTAACTGCAAGGACTAAGTCCCGATCAGTTCTGGGTTATGTGGATCCTCTTGTAGAAATTTAGCCAAATGCAGAGTGGTTAAGTGGAAAAACATCTTCTGTTGCCACCTCTTGAATTCAATGCCATTGAATTTTTCTAGCTTCTCCGGCTTCGGTTAAGAAGTGGAGCATGTACCATTGTCTGAATTTGCATGTTTGGTGTCTTACTCGTACTGTCTTGATTAGTCCTCAGACATCTTCTGTAATTCAAAAGAACAGGAGTAAGTAACTTCAAGAACGTTAATTGTCTTAAGATTGTTAGATGTAAGAATAGATCTGACAACTAATCAATGTCACCGATCTAATTGGCCAGGTCGGTGAATATCAGGTGAGAGATTTTCTGTTAAGTAGAATGTTCCTTAATTACAGAACTACCTTTCAATTATCTTCCTTGGTTAAACACCAATTAGACTAATATTAGTCACTCTCAATATGCAGTAATATTTATGAGTATAAATATTTCAGTATAACCCATGTATAAGAACGTTAGTTCACTTATACAACAATTGGAATAAGGTACGCATGTAGCGAATTTCTTTAAGATAATTACGTCCCCGCTTCGGTACTAATGGGTTATGGACGCTGGTCTCTCAAGATATAACACTCATTCACGGTATTTGGACAACACTACCAAATCACCATACGGTCGAACCGTAGTTAATTAGTACCTTCATAGGATTTTAATGCAGCAGGACGAAGAAAAATTTCTGGAAGAATATTTGCCTTAACTTTAGAGGATTATTCACTGTAGAGAAAGAAGGGAGAGAAGAATTAATGTCTTAGGAAGACAAAGATTCAGACAATAATTTTATCTAAGAATCTATTGAATTTTCTAAGTTTTCTTTCAGAAGGAATCTTTTCTTACTTCAGATTTTTCTTCACTCTTTTTCAGACCCCAATCCTATGTAAGGAAGAAGAGAGGAGAAAGAATTTCAGTGTGTTTTTAATCCACGGTGAGGAGTCCGAGCGGTTGCAATGGTTTTGTCTGAACCGTTGCAACTGTTCGTTCCAGACAGGAACCGCTGCCAGCAGTTCCTTCTAATAGTTGCAGCGCAGCAGCAGGAGGGTCGAGGCCCCTTGTATCACCAACCACCCGTGTGTTCCGCTTCAAGCGAGCCGGGTTAGATTCGAGCCCGCGCCCACGCCCGAGCCCCGACCTCGGGCTGGGTGGGCGGTGACGCGCGCGGGCATGGTTTCCCTTATCGCATGTGAAAACTCTAAGTACCTAAAGGGCACACCGTTTGTTCTCATTTTTCTTTATTTAAACACTTCAAACTTTCACCCCATATCCATGTGGGACTAAATGATTTTAGTTACATTTAGTCCCCTTTAGCTTTTGAAAAAGGCAAAATTTTGACTTGAATATTTCATTCATTCTAAAACGGAATTAAACAAGTAAATATATCATGTTCATCCCCAATGGAAGGAGAACATACTCCAACTATTATCCGGTTGATTTTATTAACGAATCTCATCTTAATTTAGCTCAAAGATTCACTGTTTAATTCTTCGTTTTCTAAACACATCAACAGCAAGGATGAAAAACTTGGGGGATAATGGAACTCCTTGTTTAAGTCATCTTTTACAATTGATCATATTAGATTGAATACTATTAACAAAGATAAATGATTTAGAGGAAGCAAAGATCATAGAGATCCAAGAAATCCATTTTGGCTCAAAACCTCTAGCCTCAAGAAGATTAGAAGAAAATCCCAGTGTTTACAATCATAGGTTTATGTGAAATCATTTTAAAATGGGAAATTTCAAATTTCTTTTTGGAACAGAGGTGCACAATTTCAGAAGCAATGATAATAGAGTCTAGAGAACTTATGTTGGGTTGAAAGGCTGTTTGGGATTTATCAACAAGGAAGGGATGTGAGAAAAGAAGCTAGTCTGTTAGCTAAGATTTAAGTCAGATTTTAAAGATAAACTTAAGAAGACTGATAGGTCTAGAATCTTTCACCAGATTAGTTTCATCAACTTTGGGATCAAGGGAAACCACTGCATCGTTGACACTATCACATTTAGCAGACCCCTCAAATAGAGCATCAAAGAAATCAAGGATATCTTTCTCAATTAGGTTCCAAAAAGCATAGAGAACTGAGCTTTGTCTGGTCCCATGTCAAAAATAGTTTTTTTTTTTTTTTTTTTTTTCAAGGAGAAGGGGCAACCAAGAGAAGAAAGATCAATGAGGTTATTTGGATAAAGCTTATTCCAATCCGGTGACAATTTGAAGGAGGAGGTGGTACCAAAGATAGAAGTGAAATAAGCATGGAAGGATTTTCTTTCACTATGATCAGAAATGGTGGAGCCATCCATCAGCAGAGAATGAATATAATTTCTTCTTTTAAGACTAGAGGCTATATTATTGAAGAAAGAGGTGTTAGAATCACCTTCTTTCAACTATTGAATCCTAATTTTTTATTTCCAATAGTTTTCTTCATCCTTGATAATATTAGAATAAGAAGACACAAGGTTGGATCTAGCAATGAGAAGACTATCAGGAACAGAGCCATTGTCAATTTATTGATCAATGGAATCAATTTGAGAGAGTAAAGATTATTTTTTTCTTAGAGAGTAAGGAACCAAAGATGTTTTTTTTTTTACACCAAACTAATTTGATCTAGTAGTCCCTCTCTATTAGCCAAAAAAAACTAGTCATTCTCAATAAAAATGCACGAAAACTTGCATTGCTCTCTAACTCAGAACTCATGATTGCAGTGGACTAACTTCTAGCAATACAACCCAGTCTCAACTCTAAGGGTCTGATTGATTGCTTGTTGTTCCATATTTGAATAATTTCAAAATTCATGTATTTAAAAAACACGGAATTGCAAATATAATTCACATTGTTTGGTTTCTGATAATTATGAAGGTACAATATCACTGAATATTTTCAGATGTAACACGTAATATCACACAATCTCTTTGATAAGAAACAGACTTAAGATACATACTGTTTAAATGATATCCAGTCAAATAGAAAAGCTGTGATTATCAATTACAACAAACCAAATGGAGCTCAAGGTTCACCATCCTAAACAATTTAACCTCGTCTTGCTTCAATTGAAAATAGGTCGTATCTAGAACTCAAGCCTAGAACTCCACACAACCAACTCTCCTCAGTGCTATATCAGTGAACCAAGCCTCACTAGGTTTCAATTGAAACTTGAATGTGAGATTATATTGTGATTATTTAACCCAAGTGAATGGAGATCTGTATTTTGGGCCAGGCCTGTTTGTGTAAATAGTGGGACTCCACGAAACCGAATAGATTTGATTCACCACCAAGCGTACATTTTGTGTTCTTTTCCTAAAAGAAGCCACCACTAATCTCATGTTGATGTCAAATCCTAGGAGTTATATATCACACATACCTCTAGCTACTTCTTTCAGTGGTACAAGATGTGGGCCTCTGAGCCTCTCCTCCCACTACACGCAGGATTGGGATCACAGAAGATAGAAGATCCATTCGATTCACAGGCTTCAAGTGATCAAAAGTCTGAACGCAAGACTCTTTTTGCAGATAGAGAACAAGAGGCATCTGTGTCATTGTTCATGATATCTTCTGATGCCATCAGAGGGAATTTCATGAGATTTGCATGTCGATCACACCCAAAGTTGGTATCGAGCGCACACATGCATGCGCGTTCTTGCCAACGCGACACTGCTTCTGTCAGAAGGCCCACACGGTACCTGTGAGCTCGAGCTTGAGTCCGGCCTATCATAAGCCTAACCATGAAGGAAAGACGCAATGGAGGGTCTAGACGCGACTTTTTTTTCTTCTTTTTCTCACGAAGATTGTCTGTTTGGTTGCATGTCATGTTACTGAATGCGACGAGACCGTAACACACACATGGTGCATTCTAGGGCTCGAGTTCATGCATCCACCACCACCTGAGATCAGCGCGAGCAGCAATCCATACAGTAGGATAACGTTGAGAGAAGAGAGAATGGGGACTTGATGACTTGTAGGGCCTTCAGTAGCACTTGGGCCTGTGGTTGGGGTCCCATAATCCAATGATATGTCCACTTCGGCAGGTAAGAAAGAGATTGAGCTCCTAACCTGTAGAGCCAACAAGAAGTTATGTAGAGTCACTTGAGTCTGCATCCATTGAGCTGGCTCTTGCGATCATGGTGGATGCTTGAGAGTTTGTGCTAGATTGGAGCATTCATTGCACTTTTGGCTTCATCTGTGGGGAGTAGAGAGAGAGAGAGAGAGAGAGAGAGTTGTTTCCCTCAGTCATGCATCCATTCACTCGAATCTTCTTTAGTTTGAGACAAACATGAGAGAGAGAGTTGTTTTCCCATGCATCCACTCACTCGAACCTTCTTTGTTTGAGACAAACATATTACCATCAACATTTCAGTAAGCATAATGGTACTCAAAATAAAATTTAAAAAAAAAAAAAAAAAAAAATCTGATCTTTCTGAAGTTGAAAATAATGGGTAGATACAACGTCCCTCAGTTTTCTTTTCAGAATGAGGAATGAAAATTCTACGATGTATCAAATGCATATGCAAAGGACAAACTAGCAGGAGGCTCTGCTCTTTATCTGAAAAAGCATTACACTGGTATACATAGAATAAATTTCTCTGAGAAAGATAAAAACGATTTAAACAAGTATTTAAAAATCTTTTTCTGAGTTTCTCCTTCTTTTCATTTATAAAATTATTTCTGAACAGTCCACTTGCTTCTTAAAAACCCTTCATTATTAGTATTAAGATAATGAAGAAAGGGACCAACCTACGTTGCTTCAATGATTATTATTCCATACGCTACCCTTAATCATAAGAAGATAATCAAAAAATCATTCCATATGATCTCCTCTTATTTTTTCCCTATCCTTTTCTTTGTGGGGTTGAAGAATATTCCATGCGATCTCCTTGATTATAAGAATATACCCAAAAATATGAACATGGCCTGTGGTGATGGGTTCTCTCACGTGTGGGGCTATAATCTCTTGCATCCTTGCACACACAAAAACACACAAAAAGAGTAGGCCAGCCTTTTCCCAATTGATCTCATTTTCAAACTTGATTTGATGTTAATGGATCATGTAGGAGAGATTTTCTTGCCATGACCAAGTTAATCATGTCGGCCACCTAGCTTTGCTTATACTCGTGTCATCCGTTGCTCTACGGGTTTTTTAATTGAGGTAGGAATATGATCTTCAAATGGGACATGTAATGTTTAATCACGCTTTCGTATCATGACACTGAGCAGTGGCGTACGCATGATTTTTACTGATTGGAGACGAAAACATTATGATTTAAAATTAAAATATTATAAAACTGAACAACATATCCCAAGTTCATAATGCGCACACATGCATAAGAATAAAAACACGTACACACTCTCACAACACACATGGTTCATCACGCAAACGCATGCTCACTCTCTCACACCCATCCCCCCACTCTCCCTCACAAATCCATTCTTTCCATATATAACACATGGTATTTTTAGTTTAATTTTGTGCATAAATTATGGTTTGATTTTCAACTTGAATGAATTGACTTAATTATAGAAAATATTCAATACAAATTCCTACTAAAAATTAATAGAGAGGGAGACCTGTAGAGATCAACTTCTAGAGAGAGAACCGAAAATAATTGGAGAGAAAAAAGAGATTGAGAGAGAGAGGGGTGGGGGAAGAGAGGGGAGTGGTTACCAACAAACGCGGGAGGCGACGCTGGCTGGATCGACGACTGGTGAACGTGATTAGGCTCAACGACCAATGAGCACAGGCAACTCAGACGAGCTACATGAGCAGTAGCGACAGTGGAAGCAGTGATGTAGGAGAGAGGAGCTGAAAATTCAGGCCCACAATAGACCAGACTCAGGTCCCAGTCGACCACCTGACAAAGATCAAAAGCAGAACACCAGGTGCCAGTGGCCTCGTCGACCTCTCGATCGACAAAGTAAAAGTAGGCACAAGACCAGAAGGCTAGACTCAAAGTCAGTCAACTGCCTGGTCAACCGACAATGCTGAGCAGAACCAGCGATCGACCGCCTGGTCGACCACCATACGTAAATCAGTCCAGTTTTGAGTTAGTTTAGAAATTTGTTTTCGGATTCAAATTGAACTCCGATTGATTTTATCTTTCTTTATTTTGAATTTAGATTTTCTAGACACATTAGGACTATCATAATTTTTTTATTTTCTTTAGGAAATAAGTAATAGTTTTTAAGGAGGAGTAGTATTTCTTTTTAAGCCTATAAAAAGGTCGTTGTATTTTTATTTTGTAATCATCTTTTATTAAACAATTATTCAACTAAAATTGAGTTTATCTCTCTTATTGCTCGCGGATCGAGTTACTATCATTTGCTCATGGATTTGAGTAAATTGCTCGTGGATTCGAGTGATGTGCTTGTAGATTCGAGTACGTTCCTACCGAAGTTTCTCTTCAGGATTTGTTGGTGGTAGAATGAGATCTTGCCGGCGTCGTTCGCTTTCCCGCATCACGTGTCAATTGGTATCAGAGCTTTTGACAACTTTCTGTTGATATATTGCAATGCATTTCCACAAGGATGAGCACTGTCGGAAGGAGGGACAACACCGAATTTACCTTGGATCGTATGGCCCAAGTGATCGAAAGAATGTCTCTCAAAATTGATGATCGAAGTCTAGCCGATGTTATGTACTGAAGCGGACAAAACCGTCAATCGAATCAACCACCACCATATTAATCACCACCACATCTAATACCACCACATCGTCCACCACCAAGGTATTCTCTACAACATCCTCAATTTAATAAAATTTTCTACAAAGAGGAATCACCCATCTATCAGTACAATGATTTTGAAGACGATTATGAAAGACAAAAGAAGTTCGCCTATCCTAACTCCAATAAGAGAAGCAGATTTTCGAACCCTGATAAGAGAGATAGGTTTTCTAATTCAGTCCACGACTAGGATGAGGATACTTAAATCTTGACAAGTTTAAGATTCCTTCTTTTGATGAGAATGTTGATGTTGAGTCAACCTTACTTTGAATTGAGGAAGTTGAATGTTGTCTGACATGGAGTATTTTCTCACAGGATCATGTCAAGTTTATGGCTTATAAACTTAAAAGAAGAACAACGATATGGTGGAATCAATTACAAAATATCCGTATGCACCAAGACAAACCATCTATAAGAAATTGGCGGCAAATGAGAAGGCTTTTACAAGCCCGTTGTCTTGCTTTGGAGGAAGAAGAGATGGAGATTCGACCTCGACTGTTCATAAGATCTTATCGGTCGAACGAGACATCGGAGCCACAATAGTAACCACCAATTGAAGAAAAATCAATCAAGAGAGATTCATCATCGGCGGCCAATCCTACAACCAATAATTTGGTGAATGGCCAAGCTGTTGTTGTTTTCTTTTCAAAACCTCAAGCGGCATCAGCCAAGAAAAATATCTCGATGACGATAATTTGGTTATGAAACCTATGCCACCTATTCAAGAGCCTACAAAAGAAGAGAACCAAAATTCATGCCCATGTGTAATCCAGGCGAATTCTTTGTGGAATCTGAAAGTACACCTAGAGGGGGTTAATAGGTGTTTATGCTAATCAAACGTAGAAAGGCAACAAATAAAATAAATAATGTAAATGATCGACTCAAATCAAGAAGTGAAGCTGGGTTTTCAATTAAGAATTCTAAAACTTCTCCTTTATATTCCTCTAAATTAAGAGTTAAGCTGGGTCGACCGCCTGACAAAGATTAAGTGCCAGTAGCCCGATCGACCACCTGGTCAACCGGCCAAAAGCTGGCGCAAGACCAGAGAGGCTAGACTCAAAGCCGGTCGACCGCCTGGTGGACTGACAATGCTGAGGAGAGCCAGGGCAGTCGACCGTCAGATGTGAATCAGCCCATTTTTAGTTTCGGATTTTAGTTTCAGATTCAAATTGGGCTCTGATTGATTTTATCTTTCTTTATTTTGAATTTAGATTTCCTAGATAGATTATGACTCTTTAATTCTTTTTATTTTCTTTTAAAAATAAGTTATAATTTTCATGTAGGAGTAGTATTCATTTGTAAGCCTATAAAAAGGCTTGTATTTTTATTAGTAATCATCTTTTTTCAAATAATTATTTAATTAAAATTGAGTTTATCTGTCTTATTGCTCGTAGATTCGAGTTGCTATTCTTTCCTCGTGAATTCGAGTACGTTCCTACTTGAAAGTTCCCTTCAGGGTTCGTTAGCGCTAGAACGAGATTTAGTTGGCGTTGATCGCTTTCCCGCATCTCGCGTCAAGCGGTCTGTCGGGTTCGAGGTTAGGTGTGGATTCGCAAGCAGTAACGGTGACGAGTGACTGCAGGAGGGGAGAGAGAGAGAGAGAGAGAGAGAGAGAGAGAGAGAGAGCAAGAGCGGGCTAATGAAACCGAAGAGAGAAAGAAATTAGAGATTTTGGAGTTAGGGATTTGTTTGGAATATGGAGTTGGCGTTTTTTTTTCAAGCAAATTTCAGTGTGGGCGCAATAGCCCCCACTGTAAGGCCGCCACTGAAACTGAGTATACATGAAGAACGTTAACATAAATGGAAAATGAATAATATCATGAAATTGACCGATCAGTATAAGTTTTTGGGTAACAGAGGTCTAAACTCATACTTTTAATTTCATTACTTGTCATCCTGTTTGCCTATGTTGTCCTGTCCGATCGGTGTTAGAGCCTCGTTGTAACTCAAAAGTGTAGGGAGAAAGAAAAGATGAAAGCTTGATGAAGCTTGTGGAATCTAATTTGGATTCGGACTTCATTTCTGAAAAGGAGTCGGATCCAATTGGAGTTTCCTAACAGGTGAATTGCTTCTCCTTTTAGGATTTAGATTCTTTTTAGGATTTGGATTCCTTTTAGGATTTGGATTCCTTTTCTGAATTGGGGTCAAATCCAATTAGAGTTTCCTAAATTCCTGAGGCTCTGTGACTATAAGTAAGGGGTAGAGCCCTCATGTATTGTATCCCTGAAAATCCCACTGAAAATCTCCATTAGAAATTCCTTGAAGAAGGAATAAGTTTTAATTGATTGTTGAATCAATAAAATCTCTCTATCCCTTTCCCTGAGGACGTAGGCACGTTGCCGAACCTCGTTAAATACTGTGTTGATTCTTTTCTCTATTGTTTCTCTGTTCTTATCGTGTTGGGTACATCTCCGGCTGCATCAGTCTCTGCCTGGTTGGTGGATTCCTCAGAGAGATTGTTATCACGCGCACAACAAGTGGTATCAGAGCATCCCAGGTTAGTCGTGGGATCGTATGTTAATTCCAAGGGCATCAGTTGCTGTTTGGCGGAGATCATGTGTCGATCTCGGAGCGGCGTTGGGACTGTTTATGGAATCATGTGTTGATCTCAAAACAACGTGTAGATTGCTCGAGGAATCAGTTTAGAGGAGTAGATTGCTTCGGAAACTCTTTGAGGGTTTCACGGGGAGGGAAAGATCCTATCTTTATCCAGTTTATTTATCTAACTCCGTTTGTTTCCACATTGCTTTGAGGAATCAGTTGAGAAGATGGCTGGAGAAGGTACATCCTTGGAAAAATCCATGAATACACATCCGCTGAGGATTGATGTGATAAAGTTCAATGGCACGAACAACTTCGGTATGTGGAGGTGTGAGGTGATGGATACGCTGACGGCATCAAATCTCGAAGACACTCTACGGTTAGAGAAGAAGGTGCATCAACAACTGAAGAAGATTGGGACAAGATGAACAGAACGGCGTGTGGCTTGATCAGGTCTTATTTGACACAAGACATCAAGTATCATATGTTGCATGAGACATCTGCGAGGCAGCTGTGGGAGATCCTGGAGAAGAAGTATCTGACGAAAAGCATAGAATCGCGGTTGCAGTTGAAGAGTAAGCTTTATAGTTTTCAGATGCAAAGAGGATGCTCTATCAATGAACACTTAAATCGCTACATGAGGCTTCTTACAGATCTAGTTAATGTGAATGTGGAGACCAATGAAGAGGATAAGGCGGTAATCCTATTGAATTCTCTTCCTAGGGAAGAGTATGGGACTTTTACTCTTACATTGATCAACGGAAGAAAATTTCTTAACTATAGTGAGGTGTCTGCTGCTCTTGTGAGTTATGAAGTAAGGAGACAGGACCGACTGTCTTCTTTGGGGAACACAACGGCAGAGGCATTGGCGGTAAGAGGCAGGAGTTCCAATAGGAAGGGAAGAGATGATCAGAGAAGATTGAAGTCCAGATCAGGCTTCAGAGATCTGAAGAGGAATCAGTGCGCCTTGTGCAAGGAGCTAGGGTACTGGAAAGTTGATTGCCCGAAGGCCAAAGATAAGAAGATGGAGTCAAACACCAAGGCGAATCTCGCATAGGCGGATGGATCGGATTCAGACTCATCGGTATTCTCTCTCTCTGTTACTACTCATACTGTTGATTACTCAGATAAGGCTGAGTGGATCTTAAATACCGGAGCCACCTATCATGTGTGCCGGAATAGGTTCTGGTTTTCTAATTTTGAGAAGCTAGATGGATGTTACACGGTCATGGGTGATGATCATCCGTGTAATATAGAAGGGATGGGTACAGTCCGTATCAAGATAGAAGATGAGATAGTACGAGAAATGAAGGAGGTGAGGTATGTACCTCAACTCAAAAGGAAGCTTATCTCTGTTGGCGCTTTAGAAGCATTGAGTCTTGTGATATCTATACGAGATGGTGTTCTCAAGATGACCAAAGGCTCAATGGTGGTGATGAAGGGCGTCCGCCAGAACAATCTCTACTACTTGAAGGTAGTACGGTTACAGGTCAGGTGTTCAGATGATGGTTGCACAAAGGTTTGGTAGGTGAAGGTCGGACAAGGAGGTAAAAGGTCTTTGCAAGCTCCTGCAAAGAAGGGATCATTGGAAGGTGCCGCTACCTGCAACTTGGAGGGTGAACACAGCGTTTTGGATAAGAAGAAGGTGAAATTCAACACCAGTACTCACCGCTCAGAAGGTCTTCTTGATTGTGTTCATGTAAGCGTTTGGGGACCTGCTATGACTGCATCGCTTGGAGGTCACAGGTACTTTGTCTTTTTTATTGATAGTTTATCTAGGCATTGTTGGATATATCCCATGAGACAAAGGTGTGAAGCCCTAGATATGTTCGTGAAGTGGAAAGGAAGAATGGAGAAGCAGACAGGTAGGAAGATCGATGAGTTACAGATTGGTAATGTTGAAAGAGACATGAACCAATTCCTTCGATTTGGCCAGAACACTGGTATTGGTACTCACATCACAGAAGGTATAAATGGGTTGGTTAAGGAATAAACCGTTCTTTATTGAAGAAGGTTCGGTGCTTGTTGTCTAATGCAAGATTAGACAAATCGTTTTGGGCTGAGGCGATTGTGTATGCTAGCCATCTTATAAATGGATCGACTGCGATAGGAGGTAAAACTCCATTAGAAATTTGGTCTGGGAAAGCTGCTCAAGATCACGATTTGCTACGGGAATTGGAAGTCCGACCTACTTCAGTGCCAAAGAAGGCATGGTGAATCCGCGAGCAAAGAAATTTGTATTTTTTGGTGTCAACAGAAATATGAAAGGCTACAGGTTATGGGACCCTGAAAATAAGAAGATCGTGTTGAGTAGGCATGTCACATTTGATGAGACTTCAGTGATGAAGTCTACCGTCTCTCAGTAGGTAGAGAAGACGGAGACCAAGGAAGTATCGCAGCGGGTAGAGGTTGATGCTACTCCACCATCTCCAGTTGGTTCGGTATCAGTGAAGACTCCACCAGATGTGACACCGGGTGGAGATCATGTAGCCAGGGTTGATACTGAACGTCCCAATTATATATACTATTTACCTTGGCACTCCATGAATTTACAATTTCTAAAGTCAGAGAACTTAGACAGATGCAAAATCTAAATTATAAATTACAGAAAAGTTTCGACTGACAACACACGCACAAAATGAAGGACTTAAAACTTAGTTCCCACGTAATTCTCGTGCAAAAATTGTATTTTTCTAATCCACTTCAAAATTTAAGTTGTGGTTTCCTCTTTAATGTGTGACTCAGGAAAATTATTCGTAAGAGAAGAGAGAAGAGAACAATAGTGATTATTAACTACAATAATTAAATTCTATTTACACAACAAATTATCATTTTTTTCCCCAAGTGAAAGGGCTCCTCGTTCTAAAGATGAACAAGGACCAGCACCAGCTAGTCTCGTTTGAGGAAAGATGTCAGATATCAATTCTTTTTTTGCAGTACTCTAAAGAGAGAGTTGACAGTGCAATGGAGTTGCGACAGATTCTAATTTGTGATTGAGCATTTACAGTGATAGATTATGTTAATCCTTGTATTAGAAAGATGCAATACCTGATTATTAGGTTACGTCAAGGACAGTAAAGAAATAGTAGTTTCTTTTACGGGGTGTTTGTTTGCCTAGAAAGTGGGCGGGAATGCAGCGTTTTTGTTACTGTTTAGTAGTCCCTACCATCTTTCCCCCAACAAAACACATTTGTTTGCCCCGGAAACAATACTCGGAAAAATGCCCGACATGTCAGCATTTATGTCTGTCAGTTTTCCGCCTGATAAGCAGAGAAAACGGTTGGAATTCTGACAAGCAGGAGTAAAAATAATTTCACTCACTCACTATCTCCCCCCTTAGGATTACTCTCCTCTCCTGCCGCCTCAACTATCATTTATGTCCCGCCGCCTGCCATCCCCTCTCGCTATATCCGCCGCTGCTATCCCTCGTCCCGCTGCGAACCTTTTCCTTCTCTCTCTCACACTTCCGATCGCGATCTATTGTAGGGTTTTAGTCGTCTCTCCTGCGCCTCAACCGCCGTCTCTCTCGCCCGCCGTCTGCCATCCCCTCTCGTCCTCTCACGTCGTTGATCTCCCTCCCCCTATCACGCAACCCTCCCCTTCGTCTCTCACACCCTCGATCTCTCTCTGTGAGGGTTACTGGAGCTCTCTCGCTGCCTCTAGTTCCCTCTCTCTGTTTAAAACGCGATGATCTCTCCATTCCCGCCGCATCCCCTCCATATTGGTCTCTCGCGCCGCTGATCTCCCTGTTCCTGTCGCGACGCCTTCCCTCTCCCTCTCTCATAGCCATGATCTGTCTTTTGCCGCCTCAACTCTCCCTTCTTTCTATTAGGACTGTAGATATCTCCCTTCCTATCGCATGCCATCCCCTCTCGCTTGTTCCCGCCGCTGAGACCATTCTTTGGCCGCCGTGAGACCGTGGATCTCCATGCATCACCGCTGTGCTATCCTAGTTGCTGCCATGGGTCTCTCTGCCTCTCCTGCTTGCCTCTCTGAGAACAAGGTACATTTTGGGCTTACATTTTCGGATTCAGTTCTCGTGGGGGACGGGGTTGACTTGCTGGGTGGTTTGTTGAGAGGGATGTCACCGCTGTTTGGCAATTTGTCAAATTTGTGGGGCTTTCAATGTGGTAGGTTATGATGAAATTCTGAGCCTTGATTGTAATCTAATTTTTGTGCAATTTGATTGGAAAATGGTGATGAACGCCGCGATTGGTTGTTTAATGTTGGTTGTTGTTGTCTGGGTTATCTTTATTATTTGTTGTTACCTTTGCTGTTGTTGTTCCATGAGTTGGCTGTTTAATATTGGTTGTTATTGCTTGAGTTGCTTTTGTTGGTTGTTGTTACTTGATTTGCCTTTTGTTGCCTTTGGTGACTATTGTTGCCTGGGCTGGATGTTTAATGTTGGCTATTGTTGCCTTTGTTGGTTGTTGTTTCCTTGGTTGACAGTTTAATATTGGCTGTTATGGCCTGGGTTGTCTTTGTTGCTTGTTGTTTCCTGGGTTGGTCGTTTAATATTGCCTGTTGTTACCTGGGTTGGCTGTTATTGCCTGTGTTGGTTGAATAATGTTGTCTGTTGTTGCCTGGGTTGGCTGTTGTTGACTGTTATTGACTGGGTTGGCTGTTGTTACCTGAGTTTCTGCTTCGCTAGTTTATTGCCTGAATTGGCTGTTGGTCAGTTGTTTGATCAAAATTCAAGGCTGATAAGTAGTTGCCCTCTCTTTCCCTCTCTCTATTATTGTTGGCAAGCATACCATTTTTAAAATGTTTGGTGATCATAACATGTGGATGGACTATTATATATTCGATTGTAGGGCTCATGTTGGATTTTCTTGATTGTTATTCCTGACCAATCAACAAGGGTGACGATGAAAACAAACTGAACCCATCACTCTTCACTCTATTTTTCCTCGTAACAAACAACAAAAAAAGCCAAGAGAGGAGAGAGTGTTTCCAGCCATGAATTATGGCAACACCATTTTCTTTAGTTTGCTTTCCAGCAACAAAACATGCCCCTAAGGAATTTCTTATGGTGCAAGCACTAAGCAGGGTCGTGCTTAAAACTGAGAAAAATAAAAAGGCAATAATTTCGTTTTGTTAGAAAACAAAATGCTAATCAATTTTTTTAGATGAACTAATTAACGAGTCTTGAAAAAAGAAAGAAAGAAAGGTGTGAGATTAATCTCATATCTAGTAGAAAGATGATAGGGCGTGGGTTTATGTTGGACCCAAAACTCCTCTCTTTATCATGCTAAAACCCATGCTTTGATCTAACTTTTTAGCCTTTTATCTCTCCCTTTTTTGGATCAAAATTGAATTTTTCAATCTTCTCTCTCTTTTTTTCTTTCATCTTTTTAATCAAATAAATGTTGTACTTTAATTTTAGGGACCATGCAAAATAAGACTCTTCACTTTACACTCCACATTATCCTGAGCTAAACCTCAGTGCTGTAACAACAAAATTCTTACTTTACTTTATCATAATCATTCGTCTAACTCTCTCTTTTATAATTTGATTGTTAAAATAGAAGAACTCATTATAGCAATTTTAATTATGCGGTTCACTAATAACCACTAAATACCTATTTAAAGTTGAGTTTTTGCTGCTCAAATTATTTTCACTCTGAATGCATCAACAATTGTTCAAAAAATCAGTTCTAACTACAAAAAAACTACAGCAAATAAGAATATGAGAGCTCATTGTATAATCATTTAAAGTTAGCATTATGTCAGTATATTCATTTAAAGAAAGTTTTTATTAATTATTATTACCATATTTTATTGATTATTTTGGGGTAAACTTATTATTCCTACGTGAAGAGAGAACAAGTCTTTTGCTGAGGTAGTGGATGTGCGAACCTTGCATTGTCAACTGGGAATTATTCCTCACCCTTTTTTTTTTGTTCCTTAGACAATTGATATTAGGGTAATTAAACAATAAACTTGGACCAAATTTATATGAATTTTTAAGTTACATATTTGTTTAATTAACAAGTCACTCTTGTATACATCATAAAATTCTTTCTAGCATGGATAAAAGAATACATCATTCGAGTCAGACTCTCGAGTGAATATTGCTAGAATCCAGGGTGATCAATTGTTGTTCGCTGAAAGGGAGACAATATGTCGGCCTATGTGCATCACCATCACTCAATTTTTTTTCACTTTTCTTCTCCCAACTTTTCTCATCTCCATGTTTCTTTAATTTTTAAACATAGTTGGATTTAATCTTAAAATTTCTGGCAACTACTTTTTATTTTTTTATTTTTTTATCAGTAAGTCAGATCTCACCAGTGAGTTTTCTCGTCTCATTTCTCCGTGTATATTTTCACCACCCCTCGTCGTTTTGCTTCAGACAAATAATGGAGATAGAGGGCAAAAATAAAGGAGGATAGAATTTCTTAACTCTATACCAGAGGTTCGGTGGACAGACATGCACAAGAATTGAAATCGATCGACCGAGCGGTCTGCCGATGTTGCACGAAAAAGAAGACCTCATTTGGTCGTTGAACCGGTCGATCGACCGACATTTCCGATTAGTCCTGCTGTTTGTGCGGTTAATTCGGCGGTCGATCACATACTTGAATCGGTCGACCGGTCGGTCGACCGCCAATCGGGTCAGAACAGTTCTGAACCGAGCTGGAGCTGATTTTAGGGGTGTTTTTTTCCTCTCTATAAAAGGAGACTAGAGCCCATTACTAGAGTTGGAGATTTCTGAGTGAGTTTTTGAGATAACCAATTGTAATCCTCTTGTAATCTTATGTAAATCATCAATAGATCTCTCTTCTATCTCGAGACATAGGCATCTTGTCGAACCTCGTAAATTTTGATCTCCCTCTTTGTGTGTGTGTTTGTGCTCTAAGATTTGTTCTTTGGCTGGCTCTTAGCTTTCAACACTACTATTTGTCACCATCTAATGAGACTTATATTTTGAGATTAGGATTAATATTATTATTATTAAGGTGATAAAGCATTGCCTAACTACATTTCTACTGTTTGTAAGGCTTAGCCGAAGCTCTAGATTCTGAACTCTAATACAAGCACGGAATTTTCCATACTATGCGCCTCATTATCTAAAGATAAATAGATTATAGTGACTTTTAAAAGCTTTTCTTATTTATTTTTCTATTTGTTTTTGACTTATTTAATAGGAGTTTTCATTCCCAAGTGATTTTCTATTTATATGATCGATCGTAATAAACAGTTTGCATCGTATATAAATCCAATATATATTCTATATTTTAATAACTAAATGTAAACTCTAAAATTAATATACCTTATGTGTAATTAAAAACATATATTGTATATGACAATCATAATTAAATACAAAACATCCTACTCATTCGTGAAAGTTATTTTCTTTTAATACCTTAGTGAAATAAATTCTAGCATTTTACCAATATACGGTGAGTAAAGAAATCAATAATATTTGATCATTAATAAAGCTCCTTGTGTATGTAATTAATTACACTCAATGCTCTTATGCGAGGTTACGAGCTTATATCTCAATATTTGTTGTGGTAAAGAGAACTTTCAAGTTGAAAATATCACTATAGTTACAAGATCATTACACATTTTTCGAGTTAACGACACATAAAACCTAATGGCAATTTGTCGAGAATCAACGTAATTTGTGCGTTAAAGATCAAGATAAGTAATAATTAGAATTGCTGTGTAAAATCTAATAATTCTTCTTCATAGAAATTTGTTCTCCATTCATAAGAGGTTCAGGTTCACTTTTTGTTATGAAAATTTTCCCCTGCTTTCTTAGTAGAATGTCTCTTTTTTCCCTCAATAATCTGCACTTACATTGAAGATGCAAGCTAGAGAACCTACTCTAGAGGTAAGATCAAGGCCACTTAATAAAAAGAAAGAAGAAACTCTCGTTCCTTTGATTTTAATTATATAGGATAAATACAAAGCACTACTAGGATCACAAACGAGCATAAATCATAATGGCCCAGACACCAATCTATGAAATTACTATTTGCATGCTTGTCCCAACACTTCAATGAAAACCTAATGCTCACCCCAAACCCTATCTAAGATGCGACCCTTTTCAAAGGGCTCTCCATCACTTCTCCACTTGCTAAAAGGGACATTTCATCCCCACAAGTTGATTTGATATCATGCAATGCCACTCATTTCTTCGTGTTGCAATTGGTGTCATGTCCTAGGAAACCAAATATTCCCGATGAATGACCTAGGGAGCTGATTCCCTAAGAATATATATATAGAAAAAAAACAATTTGGTTTATTCTCTAATCTCTATTTTTAAACTATTTCTTGTAAATTCTACTCATTCATAACATACCATCATAATATTTATAAACAAAAAAGAAACAAAGGCAACCGGCTTTACCGTCAACCAAAAAAATTACTTAAATTGGAGAGTTTTATACTAAAAAAAATACCATGCCCAATTGTGATGAACTGAATGCATCCTCTGATTTGATCCAGGCAGTATCATCTTGGACGTACTCCTCAGATTTTTAACGGCGCGAGAGAGAGAGAGAGAGAGAAGAGCTGGTTGTAAAAAAGAGAATGTTAGGGGGTTTCTTCGGGTTTAAGACTTGAAGAAAGAGAGATGAATTTGAATTCTTTTTAGAACGGAGATAGAGAATTGAAAAGGGCGAGGTTGAAAGAATAGGGCATAGAAAGATGAACGGTCCGTGCTATGATGTACAAATTACTGCAGGGGCCTCTAAGCTTGAATTTGTCAATTTCAGTGTTTTCTATCCTCCCTTCACCGCTCTGCGG
Source organism: Agave tequilana (assembly GCA_038442645.1). Classification (NCBI taxonomy): domain Eukaryota; kingdom Viridiplantae; phylum Streptophyta; class Magnoliopsida; order Asparagales; family Asparagaceae; genus Agave; species Agave tequilana. The sequence continues at coordinate 96,598 of JAVJIF010002691.1, forward strand.
CTCCGCCCACTTTCATGTGCAGAGCATGTCTATGAAATCTTAGACCACCAACATAAATCAAATATTAGAGTGTTTATAAAAGAATCAAGCACTACATACACTTGTATATACAACATCGTCATCACTTCAAATTTCTACTATGGATGCTTATAAACAAGCATAAAATGTTTCTCTCTGTCTTGAGACCAGGCCTCGAAATAAATGGAAAATATCAAAGTATACTTGAATTCATTTATAATCTTGGATCCGGATTCAAATTCAAATTTGTTTTTTCAATATGAATTCAAATTTTCTTCTTCAAGTTCAAGTCCAAGTATAACTTTAAATTTGCTTAAAGAGTTCTTCCAATTAAATTTAATTAAAACATTTGAATTTATCGACAACATCCTAATCATAATTGAAAATTATTCTATCAAGTTATGATGTATAAATTAGTGCGGCCCCCCTAAGCTTTGGGGGGCTCTGTGCGGTGGCATCTTTCGCATCGCCCCCAGAGCCGGCCTTGATCTATGCTGTCTGTGTGATTCGTGGCTTGTACATGCACTGTTCCCCTTCGTCCATTGCCAGCATCTAACAACAGGACTTGTGTACGTAGAAGCCAAACAGAAGGTTCAAACAAACATGATTTGGGTTTGGACCTGTTTTGTCTCCAAAATTGACTTGCGTGTGCTTCACTCTGAGAAAATTCAAAATTTAGAGCTGGCATCTGAGATCAAAGAATGGATTAAGGTAAGCATGAGGACTTGTACTTAAAGAATTTCTTGGGACGGAGTCTTGGGTTGATCAAGCAGAGCTAATATTTTTTTCAATTGAATTTTTAAAACTTAATATAATAAATAAATTAATAATCGATTCCTATAAATTTATTATAAGCCGCTCCCAGGCCACGAAGCAAACTTATAGTGACGTGTTTGATTTGACAACTTATAGTTGTGAAATAAAAATAATTATTTGGCTTAATGTATTGTGAAGTTTTATTTTTACAGAAGAAGAAGATGAAAAAAGCTAACAGTGCATCATTTTTACTTTTCTTATTACTTATATCTCAACAACTACTGTAATTGAAAATATAACCAACTTGATTGCAGTTCTAAATACACCAAAAGCCCCAAAAATAGCTCTAACTAATAAAGTTATAACTACATTAACTCCATCTACAAGGAACCAAACAGTATAATCAAGCAGCAGCAGAATCAATTCCAAAAAAAAAAATCTATTGGTTTCAATTCTAAATCTGGGAACAGTCCACATGGATGTTGATGAGGTCTTTCAATCCAAGCTCAGTTTAATAAAGCTCCATAATGCCTTGTTCATTCCCTGTATGGCTCGTAGGGTAGACCTTGGCGTCTTCAGCGGGATGTGGGCTCTCTCTAGGGTCCCAACCCAAACAGATGATCCATGGTCCTACAAACATGTTCACTCTAGGACCCCAGCATGAGGTTGTTATGTGGTGCTCTCGACTTGAGTCTGCATCAATCATGTGAGCTGGCAAGACCTTGGCAACTGCACATTAATTGCACCTTGGTTTCATCCCTTTGGGTGCTTGCAGAGGAAACTGAGAGATCCCTCAGGAGTCTGAGAGTTCAGAGAATTATTGACAGTAATTTTTAAGTGGAGCTACAAGTGTTTGAAGAACTCAATCTTAATTTTATAAGCTCATTTGTACATGCATCTTGCGTTTGGCTTCCAGAAAAAAATGGAGGTATATATAAAATTACGGAGATATGATTGGGGTTTTGATAACTCCAATTATCTTGATTTTTGGATTGGGATAATTGAGTTATACACACAAGTAGTAGCTTATTGGAGTTAAAATAACTCTGAAAAACTAGAGTTATTTGACTTATATACCTCCACCCACAAACGAAACCTAAATAGTCTTGACTTCTTTTTAAAGATTTGGAATTTAATCAGCAAACTTTATTTATTTCAATTAAGCAGCATCACTGAACCCTGTGTCCTCCCTCTCCTGCAGATGAGACCCCTCTTTCTTTCTCTTCTCTCTCTTCTTTGCTTGCCAGTTAAAAGGATCTCATGCAGGTCGTGATTTATTGCGACTAATGCAGCTCCATACAACACTAACTTCATTAAACTGAACAGTCCTTGAGTTATTTGTGACTGACTAGAGAAGCAAGTGCTAGACTTTATTCATTTATTTTAACTCTAAATTTATTTGGGCCTAACCATGTCAATTGGAGATTTGCACCTGCCTCTATAACTTATGTTGTTATACTCGTTTAGAAATGGATCAAGTCTAATAGTTTGAGTCTATTCTCATTTCAATTACACTTAGCCATGAGTGTATTTAATTTATGATGTGACACTCATTTACGTCTGTGGAGCTCGTGTATTAATCATGTAGGAAGAGAGAGGAAGTCGAGGAAGTCGACGACAACAAGGCAAGGAATCATCAGCAGTAGCAGCAGGGAATCAGCAGCAGCAACATCATCACGGTCGACCGGGTCGGTCGACCGTTGTGCACCAACGTGCACAGGCTGCAGCGGTCGACCGCCCGGTCGACTGACTGACATTGCCTAACTCTCGGTTAGGCACGGTCGACCGGTGCTTGGGGTCGACCAACGATCGGTCGACCGACAGTCGAATTCGGGCTGTTTTGAAAAGTTGCTGAATTGAAAATCAGCCCAATAAGGAAACTGATTCCTACGGTTTCCTTAGGTATATGAGAGAGGCAGAGCTCTCTTCATATGTAATGCTAGTAATGCTTGCAAAATTGTATTGATCATCAAATCAATAAAAGAAATCTCTCTTCCTTACCCCGAGGACGTAAGTGAAATTGGACGAACCTCGTTAAATTCTTGTGTTTGTGTTCTTCTCATTGTTCAATTGTTCTCTGCTGTTGGTGATACTTCTATATTGTATCTTGACTCAAGGGTTTTCTCTACGTGGTTGTTGTATCTGCGCAAGTGGTATTAGAGCATCCTAGATTCGTCATGGGATCATCTGGTGATTCGAAGGGCATCTGTTACTGATTTGGTGGAGATCGTGTGTCGATCTCAGATCAGCGTTGGGACTATTTGTGGGATCGTGTGTCGATCTCAGAACAGCGCATGAAGTGCTCAAGGAATCAATTGAGGAGTAGATCTATTCAGAAACTCATCTAGGGTTTCGTGAGGAGGTAAAGATCTGATCTTTATCAAAGTTGTTTATCTAACTCCGTTGGTTTTTCACATTACATAGAGGATCTAGTCAAAGAGATGGCTGAAGAAAGTACATCTGTGAGAACCATGAATCCTCATCCGAGGATTGATGTGGTGAAATTCAATGGCACAAACAATTTTGACATGTAGATGTGTGAGGTGATGGATGCGTTGAATGCATCGAATCTCGAAGATACTCTACGTCTGGAGAAGAAGCGAAGCACAACCACTGAAGAAGAGTGGGATAAGATAAATCGATCAGCGTGTGGCTTAGTCAGATCGTGTCTAACACAAGACATCAAATACCTTATGTTACACGAAACATCTGTGAGGCAGTTGTGGGAGATCCTAGAAAGAAAGTATCTGACCAAGAGTATTGAATCCAGACTACAGCTGAAGAGTAAGTTGTATGGGTTTCAGATGAAGAAAGGATGTTCTGTGAATGAACATCTGAATCGCTACACGAAGCTTCTTACGGATTTGCTTAATGTGGATATCGAGGTAAATGAAGAAGACAAAACGGTAATTCTCTTGAACTCTCTTCCTGCAGAGGAGTATGAGACTTTTACCTTAACCTTCATAAATGGTAGACAGTCTCTTAACTATCATGAAGTGTCGTCTGCTTTGGTGTATTATGAGACGAGGAGAAAGGAAAGGCAGTCTTCTCAGGCAAGCACATCAGCAGAGGCACTAACAGTAAGAGGCAGGGGTTCACATAGGAAGAGCAAATATGATAGAGGAAGATCGAAGTCCAAGCCAGGTTATAGAGATCTGAAGAAGAACCAGTGTGCCTTCTGTAGAGAATTAGAGTACTGAAAAGTTGACTGTCCAAAGGCCAAAGGAAGAAGAACGAGTTTAAGACTGAGGCAAATCTTGCAAAGGTGGTCAGTACTCAGAGCAGTACCTCAAAGGCAGGTGGATCAGACTCGAACTCGTCGGTTTTCTCATTCTCTGTTACTACTTCTATCATTGGCTACTCAGGAGGTACTGAGTGGATCTTAGATACTGGTGCTACATACCATGTGTACCCGAATAGGGATTGGTTTTTTAGCTTTGAGAAGTTGGAGGGATGTTCAGTCGTTATGGGCGAGATCATCCATGTATCATGGAAGGTGTAGGAATAATACAGATCAAGATGTTTGATGGGATGATAAGAGAACTGAAGGAAGTGAGGTATGTACTTCACTGAAGAGAAACCTTATCTCTGTTGGAGCTTTGGAGACATTGGGTCTTGTGGTGCCAATAAAGGAAGGAGTCTTTAAGATGACCAAAGGCTCGATGGTGGTATTGAAGGCCATTCGCCGGAACAATCTTTACTACTTGAAGGGTAGTACTGTTACAGGGCAAGTGGCGGCTTCTACTTCAAATGAAGACTCAACCAGGCTATGGCATATGAGGCTGGAACATGCAGGAGAAAAGTCTTTACAAGCTCTTACAAGACAAGGAGTATTGAAAGGTGTCAGAACCTGCAAGTTAGAATTTTGTAAACATTGTATCATCGGAAAGAAGACCAAGGTGAAGTTTGGCACAGCAACACATTGCACCAAGGGGATTCTGGATTACATTCACACTGACGTTTGGGGACCTATCAAGACTGCATCAATTGGAGGTAACCATTACTTTGTGTCGTTTATTGATGATTATTCTAGTCGTTGTTGGGTATATACCATGAGGCACAAAGGAAAAGTCCTAGAATTGTTTGTAAAGTGGAAGAAGAATTTGGAGAGAAGTACGGGAAGGAAAATAAAGGTCCTCGGTTCAGATAATGGAGGAGAATATAAGTCTGATCCTTTCCTTCAGCTATGTCTTGATGAGGGCATAGAGAGGTACTTCACAGTGAGGAAAACACCGCAACAGAACGGGGTAGCAGAAAGGATGAACAGGACTTTGCTAGAGAAGGTCCGTTGTATGTTGTCCAATGCCAGTTTATCGAAGAACTTCTGGGATGAGACTTTGGCATACGCATGCTATCTTGTTATCAGGTTGCCTTCGTCTGCGATAGGAGGGAAAACTCCTCTCGAGGTTTGGTCGAAAAAACTGTTGTCGATTATGATTTACTAAGGGTGTTTGGTTGTCCAGCCTATTATCATGTTAAAGATGATAAGTAAGACCCGAGAGTAAAGAAGGGCCTGTTTGTCGGTTTCAAGAAGGGAATCAAAGGATTCAAGATTTGGGATCCTACGGACAGGAAGTTTCTTTTCAGCAGGGATGTCACATTTGATGAGGCTTCTATGTTAAAGCCTAAGGTCTCTCAGCAGGTGGAGACTAGCAAGACCAAAGATGTATCGCAGTAGGCGGAGAATGATGCTAATCCACTATCTCTAAAAAGTTCAGCATCGGTGAGGATCATACCTAGGGTGACACAAGGTAATGATCAAGCAGATGAGGTAGATGCCGATGATGAAGAGGGTCAAGAACAGATCATGGGTGATGTTCCTAATTCTACTGCAGTTAGAAGACCAACGAAAACACACGGAAATCAGGTTGGCTCACTACAGATATGGTCGTAGCTTATGCACTTCCGGTCGTTAAGGAGGCTATCCCGTCCACCTTCAGAGAAGCTGAAATCAGTTCAGAATCGAAGATGTGGAAAACAGCCATGGAAAGAAGAGATGAAGTCTCTTTACAAAACGACACTTGGGAACTCACAAGGTTGCCCAAAGGGAAGAAGGAGATAGGCTGTAAGTGGGTGTATGCAAAGAAGCAGGGATCTCTTAAAGAAGACATGGTGCGCTACAAGGCCAGATTGGTAGCAAAAGGCTATGCTCAAAAAGAAGGAATTGACTACAATGAGATATTTTCTCCTGTTGTAAAGCATTCATCAATTCACATTTTATTGGCTCTGGTGGCACAATACGAGTTGGACCTTGATCAACTCGATGTAAAGACCGCCTTTCTCCATGGTGGTCTTGATGAAGAGATCTACATGTCTCAGCCGATAGGGTTCAAGACTGCAAGGAAAGAAGATATGGTGTGCAAGCTGGAGAAGTCGCTGTATGGGTTAAAACAGTCTCCTAGACAGTGGTACACGCGGTTCGACAGCTTCATCAGAGGAAGAGATACACACGAAGCCACTATGACCCATGTGTGTATTACAACAAGCTACCGACAGGGGAGTATATCTATTTACTATTGTATGTAGATGATATGCTTATTGCTTCAAAGTCTATATCTGCAATTGATACACTGAAGAGGGACTTATCCTCTGAGTTTGAGATGAAGGATCTTGGTGAAGCAAAGAAGGTGCTAGGCATGAAAATTACACGAGACCGAAGGAGTAGCAAGGTGAGCTTGACACAGAAGGGTATTTGCAAAAGGTACTTCAGAGGTTCAATATTGGCAAGGATACGAAATCTGTAAGTACACCATTTGTAACGCCCCGATCCTGCGGGTACGGAGACGTTACTGCAACGTATATACGCAGGTCAGAAATACCCTCACGTATATACGCTAAGCATTCAGTACAGTCAAGAATCAGAGTACGGAAGCAAGTGGTGCGTTATACATTCCAACACATGAGTATAATTACAAAGTTATCACCAGAGGTGACAAATATTACAATAATATTACATCACCAATAAGGTGCAAATGCGAGAATATACAAAGATGTACAAGTATGAACAGTACAAATGGAAGCTCAGAGTGAACCGAGCAAGTAATATTTTAATGAGAAAGGGAGATGAGGATCAAGATGTCTCTTATTCCCAAGCAGCCCAAGAAGTATTCTCAAGTTTTTGTCATCATCTGGGAAGTAGAGTGGACCCAGAGAAGGAAGATCAGGATGAGATGCAGATGAAGTTAGCAAAGAGACCCTCTTATTTGATGGAAGTGAAGGCTCAGACAGGCCTCTGGATGCGCCACTGACTGAACCATCCCTCCAAACTTGCCCTCAACATATGACGTGTTGGTATTGTCTGAAGCCGGGCACCTACAACGCAACCGCTAGAAAGGTTATGAATTATGTCGTATACGGGTCTGGAGATTAGTTAAAAGTGACTGTCTGTTCAAGGAGACAGAGGACATCGCATCAATCAGACCAACTCATCCACTACCACCATTGGAAGAGAATCCAGGACCTACTGGCAGAATAACCTCGCTTCATCCTCAGCATCAGGCATGGAGTCATACACAAAGGAGACCAAGAGCTAGGGCACATGGTAGGAGGAGGCAAACATAAAATCTGACTGAAGAGGAAGGCAGGACACTGATGGAGTGAGAACAGAAAAGGACGCTCAATATCTGAAAAAGGAACCCTGAAAGTACTGACCGTAACCATTGTCCCTATTTTTAGCATGTCCGGGAGTTGGTAAATTCTCTATATCATATCCTTCGCATTGCACTATCATCACCAATCTTAATCCGTCCGTGTCTACCTCCCTATTTCATGATTCCTATCTCTTCTATTTTTACTATTCTGATTTTCATAATCCTTATGCCAACTTAAGATATGCGTAGACTAGTGAGATAACAGCATAGCAGATGTGGTTTGCTCTCATTATGTTCTGACGTTCCTCGACTCTGGTACATCACATTGTCTTATATTGGACAGATCTTCGGCCTCGCATTATATTCTTGTATTTATGGATACATCATGGGAGACCAGTACATCAAGTGGACTAGTCATCACTTATATAATCAGATAGACTGTATCATTACATGATGAGTGTTAGTATATAACAGTATTTCAGAATCAGGACTTCTGGCAGTCTTTATTGATTTGGTGGACCATAGGCTCCGCTAGCCTCGCCAAGTGAGGGTCGTGTTCTAGTCACCCGTGAGCCTAACCGGGTGTGAGCTTCGCTGCACCCTGGTGCTCAGCATTTAGCGTTGTGTTACGCGCTGGCTTCGCCGCGTGAGCTTCGCCAAGTGCGAACCTCGCAGAGCGTTAGCTTCGCTGCACCCTAATGCTTAACACCTGAGCTGTGTTACGCGATAGCCTTACCTAGGCTTGGCCTTGTTCGTGGCTAGTTCCTTCAGTGCTTAGCACTCTAGCCCGTTCCTCAGATTTCTTCTGCCTAGCGTGCTTTCATGGATCCGTTGAACAGAGTTTCATCACTGTATCTGAGCTATTGCCATGATCCTTGTCAATGACCCACTCGGCCAATCTTGCAAGGCCCGAATATCTTAAACATGTTTCATCTGCAGTCGGGTTATCATTCAGAAGTCAGTATTCAGAATTCTTCACAGTTATTCTATATTCTTGACTACGTCTTTCAGAATTAGCAACGCCCAGTTTACGGAAATTCTTAATTATTGGTCTTCTTGATTTATACTCAGCATTATCAAGGTTTTCTTTATCTTGGGTATTCTGGTTTATTCCCGGGGAATTAATATGTATGTGGCACCTCAGTAATTCTACTGCAGAAGGACAACAACATGCCATGCAGGGTTTTGTATTATATTATGGATTTCAGCACTACGGATTTCTATGGATCTCATCAGCTTTGGTTCACAGCCTGATTGGAGTATTATTGATTATCTCTCCAAGTCAGCTCACTCTATATTATTCAGAATGGGTTAGTCTTTTGAAGTTCTGACAGCGTTCTTTTATAAGTAGACATCAGATCAGTATTATAGCTGCACTGTCAGAGGATGTATGTATATACGGCAGAAGTGCAGAGATGCCTCAGTCCTGAGTTAGTCGTTCAGTCGATTTGGGAGAACGGCTCATAGTTATTCATATCTTGATTGGCATAATCCTCATTCCTATCTTTTTGTGTTCATATTTTACCCCTTATCGAAATTGCGATGACGCAATTTTTTTATAAGGTGGATGGAGTGTAACACCCCGCTTCCCGAATACGTACTTAGTTGCGTATTTGTATTTTCAATCGTATTTTTCTGATTTGGTTTCAGTATCTATTTTGTATTATGGATTATTTATGTGATCATTTTGCCTTAGATCTGGATTCGCGAACTCGGAGTCAGCCCTACTCTGAACCGGGGGACCGATCCTAGAGTATTGCTCGATTTGGACTTTCTGGTATTTTGATTTGACCGATTACAGTTTCAAACATCATTTTCTAATATTCTAGATTTTTCGTGATTTTCTGGAATTTTTCTGAATTAAGTTGAAAATCTTCAAAACCGGTGTCGACTAGTACCACTGACCGATTCTCGGATTTTTAATTTACAAACGGAGTTGAATTTTAAGAAACGGCTTTCTAATAACTTCTTAAAATCACATTTCCTATATAAATACTTTTTCTGAGAATTTTCTAATTTATCGAAATTCCACTGGATTTGGTGTCGGCCAGTATCACTGGTTGATTCCAGGAATTTTAATTTACAAATGAAATCAAATTTCTATATTCCGCTTTCATATTACTTCTTAGAATTATAATTTCTCCTTTCAGCCTTTTTCTGAGAATTTTCAGAATTTATCGAAAATCCGGCCAACCCGGTGTAGACCGATATTGACGGTTGACTTTATAATTTTTATTTTAAAAATGGGATTGAATTTATGAAAACCGATTTCACCAAAAATCTTTATATAATATTTATTATTTTGAGAATTTTTGGGAAGCTTTCCAAGTTACTTTATTTTTTGGACTTTTCCGGAGTTTTCGGTGTTTTCCCAGATACCGGAATTTTATCCAGATATTTTACTTTTCTCTTTTTCACTTTTCTCTCTCCTCGCTAGACGCGAATTTCACCAACCCCCATTTAATGCAGAAATCCTCTCCATACTGCATTTAATGCTTGTTCTGTAAATTCAACTCTGAATCTTAACACCATGCCCTTTTGTCTTTTCTGGCAAACGCGAATCTCGCGTTTTTCCTCCCAGACGCAGATTTTATTTCCGCGTCAGGCTTTGTTTTGCCTAGATGCGGTCTTGCTTTATTGGGGACGCAACTTTGTTGAATGGAAGCATGGTTCATTTGATAGGAATAACAATATTTTAATCTTACTCCCTTATATATATATATATATATATATATACCTCCTCATTTCTCTCTCCTTCATTATTACTTTTTCTCCTCCTTATTTCTTCCAACAGAGAGCAGCAATGGCAGCAAACGCACCCATGAGCCGCCCCTTGCTCCCTCCTTTGGCCACCCATTTCTCCATCATTTTCCTCCATTTTCACCACCAACTCCACCACCTCTTTCTCCTCCATCTCCTCCTTCATTTCAACAACAACAACAACCATAACACCATCTTTTCCACCTTCTTCTTCCTCATTTCTCCCTGTAACGCCCCGACCGACTATGCCTTAGGAACTTTGCAGCGCACTTATTTATAATTCAATCTTCTTACTGCAATTTGATAAATCGTTCCTTCATTTCTTTTTGAGCTATTACAGAGAAGAATCTTCTCATAGAATCCTTCGAGAACTGGTCCTAAGTGATGGGTTTTCCAGTCTCGTTGCTTCCACCAACCACCACGTCCTGGCCATATCTTTCAACTGAATCTTGGTCATTTCCACTTAGTTCTTGTCAGGGATTTCTATGAGAAGATTCTTCTCTGTAATAGCTCAGAAAGAAATGAAGGAACGATTTATCAAATTGCAGTAAGAAGATTGAATTATAAATAAGTGCGCTGCAAAGTTCCTAAGGCATAGTCGGTCGGGGCATTACAGGGTGGTATCAGAGCCTAGGCTCTCACATCCTCAGTACAACCAGTCGGCAAATTAATGGTAAAGAAATTTGCAACTGGAATGCATGAGTCGTGGTTATATAATCCAACTATAAGTACAAAGTTATCCATCCTCTCTTGACAATCTTGCCTTTGAGTCCTGAAGTTCTCCCATCCTTTCATACTTCAGTTTCTTGTTATTCTTGGACCAACTCGGACATGAAAAGAAGGGGAAATCATAACGGTTCCGGCACTTCTTGGGGTAGCCCTAATGGAGGAAGTTTTGATTTGAGATAATTTCTGCAAAATATGATGAGGAACTAACAAGAAGAGACGAAGGTCCCGCACCAAGGATTATTTGTTACACTCCGGGAACAGAAGCCAGGCAACATGTTGGATTTCAGGAAATAACAGCTGGCAATCTTTTCATGCATGGAGAAGCCTTGGATGCATAGAAGTGGCTGGTAAACATGACAGGTCTTCTGAAGGCAACTCAAATCTTCCATTTTGTACTAGACTTGCACCCCATGATTTCTTGAACTTGGGCTTGGGCTACCGGGTTCCGGCCATCTCCGCCGCCGCCGGTGACCACCGGCCATCGCCGGCTACCACCCCCTTCCCTCCTCTTCTTTCCTTTCCTTCTTTCTTTCTTTTCATTCTTTCTTTCTTTCCTTTCTTTTTCCTTTCCCTTCTCTTTTCTTCACTAATTCTCCCCAAAACCTGCGTCCTCTCACTCTCCCTCTTTCCCTGTCTCTCTCTTTCTCTCTGTCGATTGCTAGACGCGGAGTTTACCCACGCGTCTAGGCAAGTCCTTAACGCGAATCTTCGCGTTCTTGATATTTGCATAACGCGCCCTTCGCGTTTCTGTATCGACGCGACGCGGAGCTCATGCCCACGTCTGTGTCCTTCTCGTGTCAACGCGACGCGGAACCTACGTCCGCGTCCGTGTTCTCCTCGTGTCCTGACTTGAACGCGGGTCTCGAACCTCGCGTTTGTGGCATCTACGCGACGCGACTCCCGCGTCTGCGATCCCCACGTCTCACTCTCAAACCCGCGTACTTCTCTCTCTGGTTCTCTCTTTCTCTCTCCTCTCCCTATCATTTTCTCTTTAACGCTTTGACGCGTTGATTTCCTAGATTCCGGAGTTCAGGGATTTCACTATATTTTCTAAAGATTAGGCGAGTGTTCTCGCTTTCCTCTTGGCTTTCCCATTTCATCTGGTCGACTTGTATTATTCATGATTTATGCTGTTTGGAACTAACACTTTCTTTGATTGTGTTCAACTATTATTCTATCACTTGACAAAGTACGCACTTGATATATTAATACTGGACATGCTTTTACTTGACACTTATCATCTTCATGCTAATACCTGACACCGTCTATATCACTTGTCAACTGTTGTGCCATCACCTGACACCCGACTTGTTACTTGACATTTGCTTCTGGTTATAACATGACTTATCACTTGCCTCTTGAAATATTAATACTTGACCTGTGATTATCACATTTACGGGAATACTGTACTTGTTATCCTGTATTACATATACAGTGACCTGAATTTATAGTACTCATGTACTCCTGAACTCCTGATCATGTCTTGCACCTGCTATTCCCGTAAATTGATAACTACATAATAAATCATAAAAAGGAACAACTTGCATCGGGTCGGGGGAAACTTGCGGCTATCAATATATGTTCGTGTTTACAGTGGTACTAGGCATGTTGTGCAATTAAAACTTCCGGTCTGACCTGTGGGCCTCCAGGCGACCGAGGGGAGTACTGGCTCCCTCCTTCTTGGTACCATCTTGATAAGGGCATCCTATAAGACCCTCCTGATCGCCTTGCGGCAGGTTCCGTCCACCAAGCAACGGAACAATCCTGGGCCGTGGTCCCGGGTATGTACGGGACCCACTGTAAACATTGTTCGTTGATACCCCCGTTGGTTTCCAATAACAATCTTGCTTTACTCAGATGTGGATATATGTGTGCTGGGACGCTAGTTCACATATCTAGACATCGGGTAAGACGAGTAATAATAATGATAAAAGATGCCAGCTATGAATCTGTGATATGCCTTGCCATATTTGCTTGAACTAGATTTTACTTCGGCTTTCCGGTTTTATGCTTATTATACTATACCTGTTCATATCCTGCTTTCTACTTGTATTCTATCTCGCCTGTCTCCTGCTCTTATCTAATCATACTATGAGTCTTCCCTACTTGATATCATATGTTGTATATCTACTTGCTCCTGTATGCTTGTGCCTACGACATGGTTCTCATGTTTATGGTCCAGATTTATCGATACACATGTGCTTATCCATACTCGCCATCTGGCTTTCGCATCACCACTCGCCGGGGAGTTCTGACTCCTCTGGATCCTCATGTCCAGGTTTTGGAGCTTGGAGCATGTGGATTCTGCCAGTTGCTGATCAGAGTGGCGCAGCGGTAGCGTGGATCTCCAGCAGATCGTCCAGAGCCCCATCCTTCCAGGCTCCCTTGTTCGGCTCTAGAGTTTCCCTGTTATGACTCTGAGCCTCCATTTGTACTGTTCATACTTGTACATTCTTGTATTCTCGCATTTGCGCCATGTTGGTGATGTAATATTCTTGTTATATTTATCACTTCCTGTGATAACTTTGTAACTGTACTCATGTATTGGAATGTATAATGCACCACTTGCTTTCGTACTCTGATTCTTGCCAGTACTGATGCTTAGCGTATATACGTGAGGGTATTTCTGACCTGCGTATATACGTCGCAGTAACGTCTCCGTACCCGCAGGATCGGGGCGTTACACCATTGGATCCTCATTTCAAGTTATCTGCCACTATGTCTCCAAAGATTGTTGAAGAACGTGAGCACGTGACTCACGTCCCATATGCTAGCGCAGTTGGTAGTCTTATGTATGCTATGGTGTGTACACGACCAAATCTGTCACAAGCTGTCTCTATAGTCAGTAAGTATATGTATGATCCGGGACAGGGTCATTAGGAGGCAGTGAAGTGGATTCTGCGGTACATTAAAGGTACCATTGATGTTGGTCTGGTATTCAAGAAGGACTTCACAGGGAAGCAGGATTGTATTGGGTATGTTGATTCCGATTATGCTGGTGACCTTGACAAACGCCGGTCCACAATGGGGTATGTCTTTACATTATCTCAAGCACCGGTTAGTTGGCGCTCTATTCTACAGTCTACCGTCGCATTGTCTACTACAGAGACCGAGTATATGGCCATGACGGAGGCTACGAAGGAGGCAATTTGGCTTCAAGGCTTGCTTGATGACTTGGGGATTGATCATGATCTACTGAAGATCAACTATGACAGTATGAGTGCTATTTATTTAGCCAAGAACCAGGTGTATCATGCACGAACGAAGTACATCGATGTCAGGTTCTATTTTGTTTGGGAGATTCTCGATGAGGGTGATATTGAGCTGCTGAAGATTCACACAACGGAGAATCTCGCCGACATGCTTACCAAGGAGGTGACAGGAGTAAAGTTTGCACATTGTAAAGTTTTGCTCCATATCCTTCATGTTGCATGAGCTTGTTGAAGCTCCTTTAGATGAACTACGGATGGCTTGATCCCTTGGGCAGGGTAAGTAGGCAACCACACTGGTGCAACCACTTTCGAGTCGACAGATCCTATATTTTCAGTTCGGCTCAGATTTGAGAAATCTTCACTGAGGTGGAGAATTGTAGAAAGAGAGAGGAAGTCGAGGAAGTCGACGATGACAAGGCAAGGAATCATCAGCAGCAGCAGCAGGGAATCAGCAGCAGCATCACGGTCGACCGGGCCGGTCGACCGTTGTGCACCAACGTGCACAGGCTGCAGAGGTCGACCGCCCGGTCGACCAATGAAGGAGAGCGGCCCGGTCGACCGCTAAAAGATAGCGGTCGACCGCTCGGTCGACCGACTGACATTGCCTAACTCTCGGTTAGGCACGGTCGACCGGCACGGTCCGGTCGACCAGTGCTTGGGTCGGTCGACCGACCGGTCGACCAACAGTCGAATTCGGGCTGTTTTGGAAAGTCGCTGAATTGGAAATCAGCCCAATAAGGAAACTGATTCCTAGGATTTTCTTGGGTATATGAGAGAGGCAGAGCTCTCTTCATATGTAATGCTAGTAATGCTTGCAAAATTGTATTGATCATCAAATCAATAAAAGAAATCTCTCTTCCTTACCTCGGGGACGTAGGCGAAATTGGCCGAACCTCGTTAAAGTCTTGTGTTTGTGTTCTTCTCATTGTTCAATTGTTCTCTACTATTGGTGGTACTTCTATATTGCATCTTGGCTCAAGGGTTTTCTCTATGTGGTTGTTGTATCTGCGCACAACAAATCAAGGTCTAGATTTATGATAAGTTGAATTAGTTTTACCTTGATGCTATATATATTATGAGCAGGATTCTCTCTCCATTATTATGACCTAATCTCTCTTGAAGGACTCTCATCTCCTCTAAAGGTCAAGAAGAGAACTTACTAGTTGGAGAGAAGAATCCCTCTCTCAACTCCGCGTCCTCGAGATCGTACACCTTTAACAACCACTTCGTAATAAAATCAAGTATGTCTAAACCATCCTTTCCTTTGATCTCAATAAATAGGCTAATATATGCACGGGATATTATTTGGAATAATTATTAGACCAACAATTGGTATGAGCGCCTTCTCTTTATCGGATCATCGGGTTATAAAGAAAATTTTTGATCTCAATCTATGGATATCATGAACGATCTCTTTATTTAATTCCATTAAATTATTTGCATCTCATATTGTTGAATTAAATTGAAGATATTGATTGAATCATGCATATATATTTCTTAATTATTATGTGTGTTATTATTCTGTTTTTTTAATTAAACAAAATTAATTAAAAAAAATTGTGCAGCCAAAGCTCACGCAGCCAAATTGCATATATGATTCCTGCAGACAATAGCCGGTCCAAAGTAAGACTATTGTTTGACTGAATTATATACGATGTCAGATACTTGATGTGGGTACTGCAATTTTGGAAGAATCTTGGTGTGTGATAATCGGCCCAAAGAAAAGTTATCATCACTATAAGCTCATATTGCATTATTCTCATCAACTAATCCGACGGCGGAACAAGAATCTAAATGTGTAGATTTATGTGACTCATGCGTGTGACAATCAGCCCAAAAAAATCCTGTCTTTATGATTGGATCATCACACATATTATATGATCGATATAGATAACTTAAACTATGAGACCAATCCTATAAGAGACAGTCGAACCAAAGGAAGGTTGTTCTCTCACATAGGACTTGGACTTTAAGTCATCTATATTGGACCACTGCAATGTTGCCATAAAGAGACACAATTTTTTCTAAAAGTTTAACTGGCAGCTCTGTCGGTCAGACTAGTTACATTTTCTAAAATTTTCTTTTATGGCTATTACAATAGAATTTTATTAAATGCAATATTTATTAAAGTTAAATTGATGAGAAATTGTATGCTTGTGTAGTTTTATGTTTTTCTTCTATCTATCAGTAAATGCATCTTCAATTTCCGCAAGTCTCAATGGCATCTCTGTGCTGAATGGTATAAATTTTGAAAGGTAACATGACCATTTAGTGGTCTTGGATCTATGGACCTAGACTATGCCTTAAAGACTGATGAACCCCCTGCTATTACTCGCAAAAGTTTAGTAGAAGAAAAGATTAATTGTGGAAAGTGAGAAAGGTCTAATAGGATGTGTCTAATGATAATATAGTATTATATTCCTATAACTATTAGGGGTGTTACGCCTGATAAAATTAATGCTAAGAGTTTCTAACTGAAGTAGGCAACCGATTTATCAAATCGGATAAAGTTAAACCAGCAAGCATCTTAGCAAGCTGGTTTTATATGCGCTACAACGACAAAGAAAATATAATTGAGTACATTATGAAATGTCCAACCTTATTTCTAAACTGAAGGCACTGAAATTGAAACTCTTTGAAGAGTTTCTGACTTCATTTTGATTTTCCTTCCTCCATAATACAATTCTTTTAAAATTAATTATAATGATCAAAAGGAAAAGTGGAGTCTCACTGAGCTTATTAGTCACGCTCAGGGAAGAAAAGACTGAAACATGAAAAGACTGAAAGTCACCACTTAGCATTCTAGGACACACCTCTAATAAGAAAATGAAGAGAAAAAGAACTAAAGGAAGGAATACAAACACCACTATAATTGCTAATACGACAGTGACAAAAGTGCAAGAGAAGCTTAAAGTCATTGCATGCTTTTTCTATAAGAAAGTAGGCTACCTTAAGTAAGATTGCATAAAGTACAAGAAATGACTAATTAAGAAGGGTATGTCTCATGCTTATGTTTATTCTGGAATTAATTTAGTTTTACTTCTACCACACACTTGGTGGATAAGATACCGATGCCACTATCCATATATTAAATTCATTACAAGACTTGTGTACCCAAAGGAGGGCTAGTCCAGATGAGCGATACATCGACAATGAAAATAAAGCTGTAGTTGAAACTATTGGATGTTTTAGGCTTAAGATTAGATTCTGAGTTTATTTTAGATTTGAATGAGACTTTATATGTACCGCGCCTTTTAGGTGAATCTTATTTCTATTTCATTGTTAGATTTAGTTTTACTGTCACTCTTGATAATGAAATGACTCGTCTGTTTTCTAAATTTAAAGTTGTTGGTACTGGAATCTTGATTGATGGCTTGTATAAGTTAAATCTTCATGCTTCATATTTTGAATTTTTAGATTATGAATAATCTTAGTACTAAGTAAATATTAATTAAGAAAAATTCATATAGTTTTTGCCATAGGCGTTTAGGACAGATCTTGAAGAGAGAATCCAAAAGTTTGTGTCAATTGGAGCTAAAGGTTTTTTAGAGTACTCCGAACTAGGAGTATATACGAATTGTATAAAAGACAAACAAACAAACATTAGAAAATTTGGTGTTAGACGGAGTTCGAGTGTCTTGAATTTGGTGTATACAGACATCTGTGACTCATTTCTATAGCTTCTTAGAATGGTCACAGTACTCCTTCACTTTCACAGACGATTACTTTCCTTATGTGTACCTATACTTAATACATGAGAAATTTCAATCAATGGACATATTTAAAATCTATAAAGTTAAAGTTAAAAATTAACTAAATAAAAAGAAAGTCGTTAATTTGACTGTGATAATGAGTACTCTGACAGATACGATAGATCAAGTAGATGTCATGTCCTATTGTCAATTTTTTAGAAAAGTGTGATATTGTAGCTTAGTACTCCATGCCAGGACACCTCGTCAAAATGCTATTATCAATAGACGAAATCAGATACTAAAGGACATAGTTAGGAGTATATTAGCTCACACTACTCTACCATTCATTATGGAGTGAAGCCTTAAAGATGGCTGTCTACCAATTTAATAGAGTACCTATTAAAACAGTATCTAAAACCTCATATGAGTTATGGCCTAAAATTTCTTAACATTAGCGGCATAGCTTTGATAGCTTTTGTGAGGACTTAGGACACCATTTCAAAAGACTAGCTTTCTAAGAGGAGTAACTCAAATCTTTATAAACTCAAGACCATCCCCATGTCTAGCCGATGTGGGACTATTTATTCAACCCAAATCTCAACACCTAAACTCTTCTTCCCTTTGATCTTGATAAAGAGACCATTATACATATGTGATCTTGTTCGGAATAATTATTAGATCAACATCAAGTAACTAATTAGAACACAACAAACAATTGTGTTTAAAAGAGGAAAACTATTTGCTATAAGGAAATGCTATTATGACTTAATGCTTAATGCTTACACAATGTTCTACCATATGTGGGTATGCATATAATTCATAGGGGGTGAGACCTACAAGTTTTATTTTTGAGTTAGATTTGGAGTTAAAAGATCTTATTTTAGGGGATTCATTGATGGACTACTATACATACAAATTCAAAATTTTCTTTCCTCTCTATAAGGTGACGCATGCAGCTAGTCCTATTGGTCATATGATTTCTTTTTCTGAGATAACCTATTGCAACTATGATACATGCATGATGCATTCCTTTAACATCTCATAAATATTGTGAACCAATTTCCGAACTTTTTCCTTTTAGAAAGGAAAGGAAAAGGCAAAAAACAAATGGCTACAAAAGTGTAAAGTAAACCGACCATCACCAATCCAATTATAGTTTAGAAGCACCACTTTGTTATACTGCCTGCAATAATTATGTTTATAACAAGTCCTGAATCATAAATGGATACCAATAGAAAAGCTAACCAACCCTCATTGCTCCATTAATTATCCCATGCACTTCCCTTAATCATAAGAAGATAATGAAAGTAAATTGACCAACCTAAAAAGCTTTTGAGGAACCATTCCATGTGACAATCTTAGGGTTCTTGTAGGTGAGGCCATGCCCTAAAACGAGGTCCGTCCCTTTGGCACCCTTTCCCCACAAATCCATCTCCTTTTTCTCTAACCTGATGTGATGTTATAAGATCTCATATAATATAAGGGGGGAGAATCTCTTCTTCCTACGTGATTAAGGGCCAAAGATCATCATGTCGGCCACCTCTAATGTAACTGACACTTGTCGAGTTCTCTTCTTCTTGAATTAGGGCTACTTCCTGCATTCATGTGGGAGGGATGGTCCTTCGGTTGAAGGGACATGTGCCCTTCAACAGTACGAGAGCCTGCTTGTTATGATGGGTTGCTTCTTATGTAATTCATTGCATCAAAATGCGAAGGATCCGAGCATGTACATGCACGAGCCACTTGACCAACGTAATGCCGAACCCCGTTCAAAGCTTTGCCACCATTTTGTTGACTTTTGCAAGATAGACATGGAGTCGTTTGGCTCGATTCATGTATGTGAGTCGCGTACACATGTTATAAGATAGTCAGTTCTGTGTTGACACGTGAATAACATGTCAGGTTTCAGGGCTACAAAGCCTTAAAGTCTTTGAATCCCCTCTTCTTACAATATGTGAGCGTGGCTCACATATATACATCGAAGTTTCTTTTCATTGAGACATATTTGGTTCTATGAAACCGTGAGTCTTTTTCTAATATCAGTCAGGATACAAGAAAGAGAGAACAATATGTTTCTAGGTCGCTTGTTGCTTGTAAAAGACGAACCAAGTGGTGCAAAGGTGTCGGCCCTCTGGTTTTATGCAGCACACCTCACCCACCATCCCAATCAATCACTCGCTCCTGCATTTTCTGCTGCTCACGAATATTCTCGTGTATAGAAAGTTTGACGGATTAAATCTCTTAATCTTAATCGAAATTCATTAGACAGCGCTGAGGATGAGAATCTTTTCTCTTATACAAATTCTGGACATGGGATTCTTCGATGACATTTTGGCTGCTTTTGGTCACTGAAGCTGGGAGAGTTTGTCACTTATCTTTAAGTTTCACCGCCAAGAACCAAGAGAAATTTGGTGGCGACACCAAACTTCTCATGAATATATAGGTCAAACGAACATGCCATTGATCCCAACTTGTCATGCTTCTGAAAATCTGATATTTTTCTAATGTTTAATAAAATATTTAATAATATTATGCAAGATATGAACACCAAAACCACGTTCATGCCAGTGGAGTTTGCAATTATTTTAACAAAAAGATGTAAATAAAATAATGTAATGGTTGGAACCACATAAGCTATCTGCATGTGTTAGCTCATGACATTGCAATAAAGACCACATATTCATATTATGTTGGGCCACGACGTATTAAACTAGTAATTAATAGATTTAGTTGATAAATTGGTTTATTAAAAAAATATTTATTTATTAATTTATTTATTTGCATATGAACACTAGTGGCATATCAAGTAAGCTTTTCACTTTTGTCTGTTTGGTTTGATTTTACTAGATCTATGGTATGTGTGAAACAGACGTGCTTTTTATCTCTTAAGAGAAACTATATCAAAACTTGAGCTTAAGAAGTTGTTACATTATTCTTAATTGAAAAAAGTTATCACATGATCTTTTAGATAACTAGATTTGTCTTATAAAACTCAACTCATTATTGAAATTAATAAACACTATTATGATTGTGGGATATGAATACCAGTCAAAGGCCGAAACCACGAACTTTTTGAGAAATTCATATTCCAGTATGTCCTAGGAGAAAGGAGAATTGGATGCATTGGGGGCGATGACTCTGAATCTACCTAATGCTGTTGGAGGAGAGAGTACAGTAAAGGAGGTGAGGTCATGCCAGGTGCTGTTGAAGATTGCCAAGGAGTCTACGACGAAAGGCAAAGGAACAGCGGGCAGGAAAAAGCAGCAGCAGCAGAAAAGACAGAGGTCGGTCGACCGGACCGGTCGACCGACGTGCACAATGTGCACAGGATTTGAGCGGTCGACCGGACCGGTCGACCGCAACACTCTGTCTGTAGAAGACAGAGCTCTCGGGTTGTTTCGGTCGACCGGACCGGTCGACCGGAGAAGCTGTCTGCAGGAAACCCAACTCTCTGTTTGTTTCGGTCGACCGGTCCGGTCGACCGTGAGAGGGAGTCGGTCGACCGACCGGTCGACCGATAGTCGGATCTGGGCAAAAAATTGCTGTTTCGGGAAGTTATGTATTTAAGCTCTAATTGTAATTTTTAGGGTTTAGAGCCTACAGAAAGAAAAGCTGCGGACTCTCTTGTACTCTAAAAGATCCAGAGCTATTGTAATCATCTTCCTAATTGAAATCTCTCTCCGTGGATTGCCCCGAGGACGTAGGCAAGTTGGCCGAACCTCGTTAAACTTGGTGTTTGCGATTGGGTTGTTCTTCTTGTTTGATTTCATTGTTCTGAGATTGAGATCTGATAGATCCTCTATTGGGTTGTTGTCTGTCGCGCGCAACAAGTGGTATCAGAGCTTCAGGCTACGCTTGGGATTCTGAGGATTCGAAGGGCTCCAGATCTGATCAGGTGGAGATCGTGTGTCGATCTCAGGTCAGAGGTATTGGTGTTCGAGGAGATCGTGTGTCGATCTCAGGAGGACACAAGGAGGGCTTGTTGAATCAGTGATTGGAGTAGATCCGGTGAGAAACTCGATCTAGGGTTTCAAGAGGCAGGTAAAAATCTCATTTTTATCTGAGTAAAGATCTATTTTCAATTGGATTATTCTTCCGCATAAATAGAGAATCAAAAGAAGACCTCAATGGCAGAAGAAACTACTTCCGTTAAAACAATGAATCACTCAAGGATCGAAGTTGTCAAGTTCAATGGAACTAATAATTTCGGGATGTGGAGGTGTGAGGTCATGGATGCATTGAATGCACAGAACCTCGAGGACACGCTCCTATTAGAGAGGAAGAAGACCACTACTACTGAGGAAGAGTGGGCGAAGATGAATAGGTCGGCATGTGGCTTGATACGTTCATGCTTGTCACAAGACATCAAATATCTTGTACAACATGAGACGTCAGCGAAGAAACTGTGGAATACTCTTGAGAAGAAGTACCTGACAAAGAGTGTGGAGTCTAGGTTGCAACTTAAGAGTAAGCTGTATCAGTTCAGGATGCAGAGGGGAAGCACAGTAAACGAGCACATCAACCGATATACGAAGCTTCTTACAGACCTGCTAAATGTGGATGTCACTGTAAGTGAGGAAGACAAGTCAGTTATTCTCCTGAACTCACTCCCACCGGAGGAGTATGAGACATTCACTATGACATTCATAAATGGAAGGCAAACCTTAGTTTATGATGAAGTGTCATCAGCACTGATGAGTTATGAGACAAGGAAGAATGAGAGACATTCAGGTCGGTCTAGTTCATCAGCGGAGGCTTTGGAAGTAAGAGGCAGGAATTCATCGAGAAAAGGCAAGGAGGTGAGAGGAAGATCGAAGTCTAGGTCGGGCTTCAGGGATCTTAAGAAAAATCAGTGCATGTTCTGCAAAGAGATTGGGCACTGGAAGGTTGACTGTCCAAAGTACAAGGGGAAGAAGAAGGAATCAAAGTCTGAGGCAAATCTGGAAAGGGTGACAAAGGCTACAAGCGGTAAATCACAGGCAGATGGAGCAGATTCAGATTCTTCAGAGTTCTCTTTTTCAGTGACTACTCCTGTTATAGGTTACTCGGTGGATAAAGAGTGGATCCTGGACACAGGTGCTACATATCATGTATGCCCTAATCGAGATTGGTTTACCAGTCTTGAGAAGTTGGAGGGGTGTTCGGTCGTCATGGGCGACGATCATCCGTGCATCATGGAGGGTGTAGGCACTATTCCGATCAGGATGTTTGACGGGATGGTGAGGGAGCTGAAAGAAGTGAGATATGTACCCCAGCTGAAGAGGAACTTGATCTCAGTAGGTGCTTTGGAATCATTGGGGCTCAGTGTGTCTATTAAAGAAGGTGTTCTTAAAATGACAAAGGGCTCAATGGTGGTGTTGAAGGCCGACCGCCGGAACAATTTGTATTACTTGAAGGGTAGTACAGTGATAGGGCAGGTGGCAGCTTCTACCAGTCAGAAGGAAGATCTCACCCGGCTATGGCACATGAGGCTGGGACATGCAGGGGAGAAATCGATGCAAGCTCTTGTGAGGAAAGGGCTGCTGAAGGGTGCAGAGACCTGCAAATTGGATCTGTGTGAACATTGCATCATCGGCAAGAAGACGAAGGTGAAGTTTGGTACAGCTTCACACTGCACCGAAGGCATTCTTGATTATGTTCACACAGATGTATGGGGACCCACCAAGACTGCATCAATTGGGGAAAACCACTATTTTGTGTCGTTCATTGATGACTATTCTAGGCGATGTTGGGTGTACACCATGCGACACAAGAATGAAGTCCTAGAATTATTTGTGAAGTGGAAGGTTAATCAGGAAAGGAGTACTGGAAGAAAAGTCAAGGTCCTTCGCTCTGACAACGGAGGAGAGTACAAGCCAGACCCTTTCCAGAAGCTATGTCTTGATGAGGGCATAGAGAGGCACTTCACAGTGAGGGAAACTCCGCAACAGAATGGGGTGGCTGAAAGAATGAACCGGACATTGCTAGAGAAGGTTCGGTGCATATTGTCCAATGCAGGATTACCAAAGAAGTTCTGGGCTGAAGCTTTGGGGTATGCATGCCATCTCGTCAATAGGTTGCCGTCATCTGCAATAGGAGGGAAGACCCCTCTTGAAGCTTGGTCGGGTAAAGCTGCTGAAGATTATGATGTGCTCCGGATTTTTGGATGTCCAGCCTACTATCATGTCAGAGAAGACAAATTGGATCCGAGAGCGAAGAAAGGAGTGTTTGTTGGCTTCAAGAAAGGAACCAAGGGGTTCAAGATCTGGGACCAACAGGACAACAAATTCATAATCAGCAGGGATGTCACATTTGATGAGGCCTCTATGATGAAACCTACGGTCTCTCAGCAGGTGGAGACCAACAAGACCAAGGAGCTATTGCAGCAGGTGGAGAGTGATGCAAATCCACCATCTCTAGAGGACACAGTGTCAGTAAAGATCATCCCTGAGGTGACACAGAGAGGTGATCAAGTTGCAGAAGAAGATGCTGAAGTTGTTGAAGAGGATCAGGAGCAGGTCATGGGTACTGTTCCAGATACTACTGCAGTTGGAAGACCAAGGAGGAATGCTAGGAAACCTGGCTGGCTCACTACAGACATGGTGATTGCTTATGCACTTCCAGTTGTTGAAGAGGCTATTCCATCTACTTTCAGGGAAGCTGAAATCAGTTCAGAAGCTGAGTTATGGAAAGGGGCTATGAATGAAGAGATGCAGTCTCTTTATAAGAACAACACATGGGAACTGACCAAGTTGCCAAAGGGGAAGAAAGCCATAGGGTGTAAGTGGGTATTTGCTAAAAAGCAGGGATCACTCCAAGAAGATAAAGTGCGCTACAAGGCAAGGCTGGTGGCTAAAGGCTACGCACAGAGAGAAGGGATCGACTACAACGAGGTGTTCTCCCCAGTTGTTAAACACTCGTCTATTCGGATCCTATTAGCCTTGGTGGCGCAGAACGAGTTGGACCTTGACCAACTTGATGTGAAGACCGCCTTTCTCCACGGCGATCTTGAGGAGGAGATCTACATGACTCAGCCCACTGGTTACAAAACTGCAGGGAAAGAGGAGTTGGTATGTAAGCTGAAGAAATCGTTGTACGGTTTGAAGCAGTCTCCAAGACAGTGGTACAAACGATTTGACAGCTTCATCAGGAAGAAGAAGTACACAAGAAGCCATTTCGATCCATGTGTGTACTACAACAAGTTACCATCGGGTGAGTATATCTATCTACTACTTTACGTAGATGATATGCTAATTGCTTCTAGGTCAAGATCTGCAATTGATTCTCTAAAGAAGACTTTATCGTCCGAGTTCGAGATGAAGGACCTGGGGGAAGCAAGGAAAGTATTGGGTATGGAGATCACAAGGGACAGGGATGCTGGCAGGATAAGCTTGACTCAGAAGGGCTATCTGGAGAAGGTACTGCAGAGGTTTAATATCAGGAAAGATACTAAGACTGTTAGTACACCAATGGCGCCGCACTTCAAGTTGTCAGCGAAGATGTCTCCAAGGAGTGTTCAGGAGCGTGAGCATATGACTCATGTTCCGTATGCCAATGCTGTGGGTAGCTTGATGTATGCGATGGTGTGTACAAGGCCGGATCTTTCACAGGCAGTTTCCATGGTTAGCAGATATATGCATGATCCAGGTCAGGCTCATTGGGAAGCTGTGAAGTGGATCCTGAGGTACATCAAGGGTACTGTTGATGTAGGCCTCGTATTTGAGAAGGACAACACCGGAAGCAAGAATGCATAGGGTACGTGGATTCGGACTATGCAGGTGACCTTGACAAACGCCGGTCGACTACGGGGTATGTATTCACATTCTCACAGGCACCGGTGAGTTGGCGCTCCACACTTCAGTCCACAGTTGCGTTGTCAACTACAGAGGCAGAGTATATGGCCTTGACCGAGGCCATGAAGGAGGCGATTTGGCTTCAGGATTTGCTAGATGACTTGGGAGTGGAACAGGAGATCTTGAAGATACACTGTGACAGTATGAGTGCCATTTATTTGGCGAGGAACCAAGTCTACCATGCAAGGACGAAGCACATTGATGTCAGGTATCACTTTGTTCGGTAGATTCTGGAGGAAGATGACATCAACTTGTTGAAGATTCATACTTCGGAGAATCCGGCCGATATGCTTACAAGGTGGTGTCGGGAGTAAAGTTTGCACACTGCAAAGACTTGCTCCAGATCCTTCAGGTGAATTGAGCTTGCTGAAGCTCATTTGGATGAACTACGGATGGCTTGATCCCTTGGGCAAGGGGTACGTAGGCAACCAGATTGGTGCAGCCGCTATTGAGTTAGTGTTCGGCTCAGATTTAACAATCTTCACCGAGGTGGAGAATTGTTGGAGGAGAGAGTATAGTAAAGGAGGTGAGGTCATGCCAGGTGCTGTTGAAGATTGCCAAGGAGTCTACGACGAAAGGCAAAGGAACAGCGGGCAGGAAAAAGCAGCAGCAGCAGAAAAGACAGAGGTCGGTCGACCGGACCGGTCGACCGACGTGCACAATGTGCACAGGATTTGAGCGGTCGACCGGACCGGTCGACCGCAACACTCTGTCTGCAGAAGACAGAGCTCTCGGGTTGTTTCGGTCGACCGGACCGGTCGACCGGAGAAGCTGTCTGCAGGAAACCCAACTCTCTGTTTGTTTCGGTCGACCGGTCCGGTCGACTGTGAGAGGGAGTCGGTCGACCGACCGGTCGACCGATAGTCGGATCTGGGCGAAAAATTGCTGTTTCGGGAAGTTATGTATTTAAGCTCTAATTGTAATTTTTAGGGTTTAGAGCCTACAGAAAGAAAAGCTGCGGACTCTCTTGTACTCTAAGAGATCCAGAGCTATTGTAATCATCTTCCTAATTGAAATCTCTCTCCGTGGATTGCCCCGAGGACGTAGGCAAGTTGGCCGAACCTCGTTAAACTTGGTGTTTGCGATTGGGTTGTTCTTCTTGTTTGATTTTATTGTTCTGAGATTGAGATCTGATAGATCCTCTATTGGGTTGTTGTCTGTCGCGCGCAACAAATGCGACATCCTTGCCTCTTCGACTCGCTTGTTTACAAGCTTGTGGATACGGATGAACTCCTCGGTCTTCCTCCGAGAATGATCATGTCTATCCTTCGTGCAGGGATGAGGCGAACTTGACCCGTCATCGGATTGTTCTAATGGAGTGGGAAAGGTTTCTCTATGACGCCTCCGGTTTTGAGACTGCTCGTCACTTGCAGCCTCCTTACCAATGGGCCTCTCTGACGATGGAGGTGATATTCGGGTGTTCTGAAGGGTCGTGATCTGGACGAGGAGTCGGACGTTTAGGCATTTCAACTCCTCCCACTCATGGGCTGCGTTTTATCAATTCTGTTCCGATAGCTCCCACTCGCTGTTGAACAGGGCTTGCTGCTTTCGCCATTTTCTCCTTCATGTCAGTGAACATTTGAAAGAGTTGGGCTTTGTAAGTTGATGGCGGGTGGATGTTTCCAGCTGCCTCTTGTGAATGTGCAGAGACCGTCTCTTTCACGATGGGGCTAAGGCTGAGGCCAATCGGGGAAACATTGGCCCTAGCGGTGGCAACAGATTTTCCCTTGAAGGTGGTCCCTTCGCTGGTGGTGGTTGCTTCTTCGGGGCCATGGCTTTTTGGATAGATTTTTTGAAAATGAGTTTGGTAGGGGAGAAATCTGAGCGTTGGGACTCACATCTTAATGAAAGCACCAATTTGCGATAGATATTTTATGAAACGGTTAGACCGACAGGCAATCTCACACCACAAACGAGAGGGTGTCTCGATTATTATGTGATAATTGAAAATTTCAGCACAGTAAACAGACGAAAACAGAGAATTTTTACGTGAAAAACCTAAATTGAGAAAAACTATGGGGAAGAGGGAGAAAATTCACTATAGTCTCAAAGTTACAATGAACTCTACGAAATACTATTGTGTTTACAACTTTTCGGATGCGATCTTTTTTCTCGATAGACATCCAGGTATATAATACCCGTGGCATTGTAAATGATGGCGTGGATATTTCGGATCTCAATAACTGCATGATTTTTGCTTGCGATTTTCTCATAACTGCTCAGATTACTGCACCTGATTATTGGGATTAATATGCAGAGATATCCGCTACTATTTATAATTGCCCCCACTGAAGAGTATTGAAATATTTAGAATGTTGGGATAATCTGACAGCGTAACGGACTTCATGAATCGAAAAATCCTGTCGCTGAGCAATATCCAGCGCAGAGTTGAATATCTGGGTGAGTAATCCCGGAGTCAGAGAGGGACCTGACAGTTGTGGGTGTTGGAGAGGGACCTCAGGTTAGGGTGAGCATCGGTCGGTTCGGTTCGGTTTTTGCTAATTTTTGTAAAACCGAACCGATTAGACTTAGCAACCGAACCGAACCGAACCGACTCAGTTCGGTTCGATTTTTCGGTTTTTTCGGTTAGGCCAATATTTTTCCATCATTTCTTACATTTTTTAATCACCATTATATTATCATCATTTAATATTCTAATCTCAATATTCAATACCCAAATTAGAAATAAGAAAAACCCTAACCTTAATGTGAATTAAAATTTTCATATTCTAAAACTTTTACGCTATATTTGGGCTCTTATATCAAAACTCACATAATTATTGCTAACTTTTAATGGCAAGAATGAAAAAAAAAGGACTATATTAATATAAATATTATTCTTAAATTTGATGGTGTACTTAACATAACTTTCACATATTCAACATAAAAAAGATGGTATTATTAGAAGTAATGAGATAAGTTTTCACCAGTTTTTGTTATGAACTATATGATTCACTAAATTGAATTTGGGTAGGGTGATATATAGGGTAAGAGATTCGGTTCGGTTCGGTCGAGTTCGGTTTTTGAAACACAAAACCGAAACCGAACCGAACTAGAGCGGTTCGGTTTGGTTCGGGTTCGGGTTTCGATTTTTGGTCGGTTATTTCGGTTATAACCGAACTCTGCTCACCCCTACCTCAGGTCGAGTATGGACTCAGAGAGGGACTGACAGTTATGTGTGTCAGAGAGAGGCCTTAGGTCGAGTTTGTTGTTCGCTTGAGACGCTTCTGATGCGGTGAGACACGTTGTCACAATCTTGACGAGGGTCAAAATCTGACCACTACAGTATGTCATAAGGGAACAGTATGTGACCTGTGCATATTGACATCGTGATACATGATTCACTTTTAAATATTATTATTATTGTATATTGTAAGAGCGCGGTAATTGATCGGTGCATCGCTAATTATGAAATGGATGAGATACGGAATTATACCTGATAGTTAATATATTTATGTTATAAAAATGATAAAAGAAGATTATGTAAGAGCTCAAGAGTTAAAAATTAATGAATGAAATTTCCTATACAATTTAAAACTGATATCAGAGTTTTTAAATTGTAAGTTGTTATGCATGTATTCATATAAAGTTTATCTTATTCATTGAGTTGTCAAGCTCACTCCGTTGTTAACTTTTTTTCAGGTCATGACAAGGGTAAGGGCCCGACTTGAGGCCTTGTAAGCAGTAAGTTGATCGAATAGTATTTTGTTGAATATTTGTATTTAATTTTATTCAGTATCTCTTTATATAATATAAAAGTACTCGTGTTTTAATATATTTATATGAAGCTCTAGTTTTACCTTGTCATGGTTCAAATTGGTCATGTAATTATTGTGATACCGAGAGGAGTACTCTCGAGTTAAATGAATAATGTTTTTAAAATTGGGTACTATTGATATTGAAGTTTTAAATTGATAAGTAGGCTGGTATTGTACGAAATTTGATATACTGTATCAGGACAGACTCTCAGTTATAAAGGAGATGCTACCAATTTTCTATGGATTATGGAAATGATATAGAAGGTTATGGATTTGATTATGGTAATTTGGTGATAAAAAACTGAGATCGGTTTACCTTCCTCCAAGTTTTTATCCCACTGAATTTTTCTTGGCAAGATTTTAACCAGGCAGTGTCACATGCTCGTCGGTGCACATGAATATATACTCTTTTTCCTTAGTCCAGATTTTGTCCCGGCGGGTTTTACTGGCTAGTTTTTAACGAGGCATATGTTGTGCGCACGGGACAACAACCACTCTTGAGGAATCCACTCACCAGGCGGAGACTTGATGCAGCCGGAGAAGCAACCAACACGACAGAACAACGAACAATAGAGAAAAGCAATCAACAATATTTAACTAGGTTCGGCAATGTGCCTAGGTCCTCGGGCAAGGGGAGAGATTTTATTGATTCAACAATCAATACAAACTAATACAAGAGGGAAACTTGAGGAATTTTTAGGGATACAATACATGATGACTTTAGCCCCTATTTATAGCCACAGAGTCCCTGAATTTAAGGAAACCCAGATTGAATTCGATCACATCTAGAAAAGGATCCGAATCCTAAAAGGCAGCAGAAAACGCGTATGTCGGTCGACCAGCCGGTCAACCGACCCATGCCACGGTCGACCGCGCCGGTCGACCGGGCCCAACCGAGAGCAAGGGCCTGTCAGTCGATCGATCGGGTAGTCGACCGCTCTCTGCCACGGTCGACCGGGCGGTCGACCGGGCTAACCTTGTATATGTCGTGCACGCTGGTCGACCGGCCGGCCGACCGGGAGCACAATCTGGCCTGCTCCAATGCGCCGTTTCTCGCTCCTTAATTTATGATCTCTGTGCTAACTTCCTTTACTCCTATATCTCCTCTCTCCCACAATTCTCCACCTAGTGAAGATTTTTCAATCTGAGCCGATCTCCAACGAACTCCAGTCTATCACCTGGCGAAATCGAGATACGATCTCGGCGAAATCGACACACGATCTCGGCTTGCACGCTCCGACGAAATGAACACACGATCTCGGCAAAATCGACACACGATCTCGGCTTGAAATCTGTAGCTCAGCTATCAACTGAGATGCACCACACATGCCTTTCATACACTACACCTTAGGAGAACTTCCATACATGCCGATTATCGAACGTGTCTTCTACTCCGCAACTACATGACCTCACGAAGAACTTATCATGAGTCAACACTGACTCTCCATTGACTGGCTCTATCCAGTCTACATGTCTTCAGCTGACGTCCAACAAAGTCTGAGTAGAGCACAACGAACACCATCATCGGCTTCAACAAACTGGATACACACCCCTCCTGTGCAAGCTTAACCATCTTCTTACTAGAAAATCAACTGTTCATCGAGATCACAACGCTTCACCTCTACGTGAAGTCCAACTCTTCACCTCTACGTGAAGTCCCAATCTGCTTCTCGAAAACCCAAATAGCTTCATACAGGTTGCATCACCAAATGTAGTTGCGCTTTTATGGCTGCCTATGTACCTTTCCCAAAGGATCAAGCCAACCGTAGTTCATTCAAATGAGCTCCATCATGCTCAAGCACTTGTACCTGAATCTGTTGGCCCAAAGGCCTTCCACTCTAGTTTTGATGATGACTCACTCATGTAGTTATGTTTACTAATAATCTTGTGTTTCTAAGTTTCAGATCATTAGCAGGTTATTAGTTTTGATGATTAGCTTCAACAAGGGTTTTGGAAGCATATCATGGTGATTCCGGTGCCAAAGCTTCAAGATTATACCTTTGCACTTGGAAGATCACGGTTTGGGAGCTAGTCTACTTGAAGATAGAAGATCTACAAGCAAGACTTAGGTATCCTAGTTTAGATAGAGTTTTTAGATCCATTTGTAAAGCTTAGTTTAGTTGATATGCTCAAGTGCACAACACACAAGTTTTATGTTTTGATATTTGGTTTTCATGAATAGTTTGATCAAACAAGTTTTCATATTCTATATGTATAGTAGATGATTTCTTTCTAT
Organism: Agave tequilana; assembly: GCA_038442645.1. Taxonomy (NCBI): domain Eukaryota; kingdom Viridiplantae; phylum Streptophyta; class Magnoliopsida; order Asparagales; family Asparagaceae; genus Agave; species Agave tequilana. Next base: position 128,181 of record JAVJIF010002691.1, read on the forward strand.
ACATACATGCGTTAACCTTCAAGATAAACTTATTTTGATATTTCTATTCATGTTTGGAAAATCATGTTTGATAAAAATACATGTTTGGTTTTTGATTGAATCGGTTTTGGATTTCAAGGCTTGACACCCTTCTATAGTTATTATCATAACTTTTTATTTTTATATTCAAATAACATGATTTAACTTTCATCTCAAAGATAACTTTCAGATCTAAATTTCTTATTCAATAACCATTTCCTGATTCTAATTTTAAAGTTGTCAAATATTTGGTTGAATCTGTTCTTGTTCTGAAACAGTTTCAGTTTCTGTTTTGACACTTGTTTAAATTTCTGTTTTGATTTTTTTAGTATTTTATTGAAACTTTTAATTCTGAATTGATATTGATTTGATTTAAGTTGCATTAGAAGTAGACTTCAATATCTACAACTTCATCCTATATACTTATTTCCAAATTCGAACGTTTTAGACCTCAAAAATGCGTTCCAACCTGACCTATTTTTGCTGTCTGCCAGGTTGGGCCAGTCGACTGGGACAGTCGACTGGGCCAAGCGGCCAGTCGACCGACCAGTCGACCGGACGTGCACAAAACTGTGCACGTCGGCCAGTCGACCGGCCAGTCGACTGTACTGAAACAGGTTTGGTCTCGGGTTGTTACCAGTCGACCGACCAGTCGACCGGCAGCTGTCAACGGTCAAAAATAGCCGTTGGACGGTCGACCGGCCAGTCGACCGACCGCCTGTCAGGCTGACACGTCAGCCTAACGCTAGTTTTGTATAGGGGCTATATAAACCCCATTGTTTGGAGTTTTTGGTTAAGATTTTTGTGCTAGTTTTTCCAGATCTTTTTCATTGTTTTAAAAGTGTTTTCAAAAGAGTTTAGTGCTAAAAGTGATTCATCTTTATTTGTTTTGTGTTTTTGGAAAATCAAAGAAATAGGATTTGGGATATTTGTGTTGATTTTCATTCTATATCTTTTGGCAAGAATTTTTTCAAGTATTTTTCTTTGTTGCTTGTTTCCAAAACACTTAGTTTCCACTTGAGCTATATCTTCTATCCTAAGTTATTAGGATCTTTGTTTTGTGTGGAAAAAAAAAGAGAAAAGAAAGAGAAGTGTTTGAGGTTGTTGTTGTAACCTCTTTATTGTAAAACACCCTTGTTATTTGTGAATCCCTCTTAGGTAGAGGTGATCGGGTGATTGAGTTTGTTGTGAGCCTCTTCGGTAGAGGTTGTGGGTTTGTTGTATTTCGGCTACGGGCCGTATACCTCTTCGGTAGAGGTGTGGATTGTGTTTGTATAGCCTCGGTGGCTTTGTAAGGTTGAGAAAGGAGTTTGGTACTCCTTATAGTGGATTGGGAAATCCTACACGGTGGTGTAGGCGGGGATGTAGAGTTGGGTACTCGAACCTCGAAACAAATATTGGTGTTTGCGTTTGATCCAATTCCTCTCAACTCTATCTCTTTTCATTTGTGCAAGCATCATTTATTTCATACAAGCATTATTATTATTCCATAGCATTCATATTATATACCTTGCTTGTATTGCCTTGCATTTATTTCTTATTGTTATAACCTTGTATGCTTGGCTTAATTGTTTGTGTGTATATTGCTTGGATTGCTTGAGTGTGTTTGCCTTACTTGTACTCATCCAACAAGAGCTTCACATAGCGCCTCAACCCATATCAAGGGGAATCAAGAGGAGTTAGTCCAGAGCCTCGCAAGGGAAATTCGGCTACACTTGTTGAATTGTATTAGTTTGTGCAACTCTTGCATTTAGCTTCCGCATCTAGTTTCATTAGTTTGCATTAAGTTTTTCAATTAGCCCTAGATTAGCATTAACACCTATTCACCCCCCCTCTAGTGTACTTTCAATTGGTATCAGAGCTAGTGCTCCTGATATTAGGCTTAACATCCTAGGAGTGATCCATTTGCTTGCTAATCTCTTGTTTGCATAATACTTGTTTGCATACATTTAGTTTATCATGGACTTCATGACCCCACCTATGTATGATGCTTCCAACATTCTTGTTTGGAAGACTAGAATGTCCATTTACCTTCAAACCCTAGGTTTACATACTTTCCTTGCGGCTACCAAGAAATGCTATCTTGGTAACCTCATTCATATAGGGGCCAATGCAAAAGCCCTAGAGGCCATTAGAAGCACTTTACCTAAAGACTATCTTTTATGTGTTTCTAATCTTGATTCCGCTTTTGCAGTATGGAACAAGTTGACAACAACCACCACCTCCAAGCTTCAAGTCCAAATCCAACAAGAAGAGGAATCTAGTGGAGAATCCGAATCACAACAATGCTACATGGTCCAAGGGAATGACTCCCTTGAGGTACATTCGGAACCCCACTTAGATTGTGATGATAGTGCTAGTTCTTCATGTGATGATAATATTGATTCCCATGCCTTAAATGAAGAACTTTCTATTGTGTGTGAAAAATTAATTGAAAAGTATAAAGATTTTGAAAAAGAAAAGTCTAGGAATTGAAAATGAAAACAAGTGTTTGCATTCTAGACTTGATAATTTTTACAAGAGAAGGATGAGGTTTCTAGTGAATGTGACTCACTTAGATCTCAACTAAGTCTTGCACTTAAAGAAAATGATTTTTTAAAGTCTAAAAATAATTGTGAAAATGCCTTGAAAAATAATGATACTTTATCTTCAAAGGTAGAATTTGTTTTAAAAGAAAATGAGACTTTAAAAAGAGAAATTGATTTCATTTCAAAGAATTAGAAATTTGTTTAAGTAAAATAATTCTTTTAAAAAATGATATGTCTTCTCATGTTTGCCATGCTAGGGTAGTATCACACACTTCACCTATTGCATGCCACACCTCTTCTTCAATCAACAATGATATATCCATGCTTAAGAAGAGAGTAGATTGTTTGGGCTCCACTATGAGCCAATGTGCCATGAATCATACACGGTTGGAAATTTTGCTTCGAAAGAAACAAGTTCCATCTTTTATGCATGCACACCCTCCACGGCATACACATGCTCCTCACGGACACACTTCTCACATGTTTGCTCATGTGTACACATGTACACATTGTGGTCGTAATGGCCACCTTGCTAAATTTTGCTTTGATAGATTAAATAATGTAAATTTAGCAAATAAGTTTGTTTGGGTTAGAGAAGGGACTACCCCCATGGACCCAAGAAGGTATGGGTATCAAAGACCACCCCTCCAATTTTTGATGTAGGTGTGGGGTCTCACATGACGTGAGAGTGTTGACACCTTGGAGTGGATGCGTTCCGGACTTAAAGGAAATCATATGGATGCATCACTTTCAAGGGAAGAGTTGGTGGGAGGACCACCTTATTTTGGAGAATTAGAGAAGTGCCCTCATCGGTTTTGGTATAAATCTCTAACTCTCATATTATTTGTTTACATGCTTTTATGATTCATTATTTATAGCATGTCTCATTTGTTTAAGCATATTTTTGATGTCTTTGGATTAGTGTGTAAATTCCATGATTATTAGATCCATGACATACATGTATAGTATTTGAGACACATATGCTCACTTGAATTCATATTTAGTGTTCTCACCGTTTGTTTAGCTATAATGTACATCATGAATCTAATACATGTGAATTTACATAGTAATCATGTTTTAGTTTTATCATGATGTTCTTTTATGATTGTTTTAATGTTTCATGTGGTGATAACATGTTTAAATGTAGATTTTATCAAAACTTGCATTATACTTGTACAAATAGTGAACTACAATTGTTTCTTATATGCTTGTTCTTCATGCTCACTTGTATTCACTATATGCACACGTATGAGCTAAGTTTTGATGATTCGTTCATTTGCACTTGTTATGTCCATTTGCATGTTTATGTATTTTAGAATTCAAATAAAATAATTTTTGATGAATTTTATATGTGTTTTATTTAAAAATATGGTATTCATGTTTGTTTTAATGCTTCATGACTTGATTACATGTTTAGATGTTAGTTTTCATTAAGACTAGTTGTATACTTGTACATATAATGGGAAACAAATTAATCTTTATATATGTTTGAGCTTGAATGCATATTTGTACCCATTAGATGTGCTAGTATAGTCTAGTTTTGATGATCCATACATTTTAGACTTGTATTCATATTTTTGGATTTATAAGAGTTTTTTATTCATGTATATGTTTATTTTGCCAAACATTAAGATATACATGTATACCTCTTGAGTCATTTGCCTTCAATGCAAAATCTATTTATGGACTCAATTGTGTTTAGGGATATGTATGTATACTTAGTGTAGTGACAATTCATACATATACCTTGAAATGAAATTGATTTTGGATGAAAATTTAGTTTTTCATGTTTCATGTATTATAAGTTTAACCTCATGTATATGTCTTTCTAGTTCAAACTAATCTTATACATATACATCCTTTTTGAGCCACGTGCCTTCATGCATATACTTTAGTGGACTCGTTGAGTTTTTGATATGTATGTATATTTTAGTTTGCATCAGACATACATATGCCATTGAAGATTAAACTAGTTAGTTTTATGATTTTCTAATTTTGATGTTTAAAGGAATAATTGAGTTTAATGAAATATTTTTCATGATTATGATCTTCACATTTTATTTGTACACTCATATCTATTACTCATGTTTTGTTTCTCATGAGTTGTGCTTAATTGATTAGAGTAATATTATTATGTGATTTCATTTCTATGAAAAATAATCTTGTTTTATTCCTTGCTTGAAGGATTTCATACTAGTTTACAAAACTTTTCATTTTAACTAGTTCGGATTCTTCTTTGTGATATGAGATATACCATACTTATTATTGTTAATTCAATTGGTATCATTGAACTCTTTCAATTGGTATCAATTTGATTTCTTTATGTATACTCATATTTGTTGATTTGTGTATGTATGCTTACAACTTTGTATCATCTATTAGTGATTGGTACTCATTTTATCTTCATACACATTTACATGTTTTATTTGTGCTATTATATTTCTATATCTTAAGCACAAATATTGTTTATGCTAGTGCTTGTGACTTAATTTTTATTTCAATTGATTTAGTCTTTCAATTGATACCTTAATCAAGCCTAAGCATGTTTTTAGTTAGTATTTCATAAAGGGGGAGAAAATTTGAATTTCTTATTTCAATTGGTATTTGATTTCCACTCCCACACTTTATGACTTTTAAAAATTGAATTTGAATGAAATATATTTTCATTTGGTATCATTGGTATGCTTGCTTATCAATTAGTATCAAAATGTTTTAATATGTTAAAACATGTAACAATCAATAAAAAAATTATGATATGTATTTTTGACTCTCTTTTATGATTACATGACTTTGTTTCTATTGGTATCTAGATGCACTTTATTGACATATTTTTAACTGATATCAATGTTTTGATTTTTAACCCTTTATTGATTCTTGGTTTAGAACAAAGGGGGAGAAGATTTTGTATTGTTTCGAATGTTTTGATTACCCCTTCTTGATTTTTTTGTTTTAACAAAAAGGGGGAGAAAAATTTGTTTTTATGTTTTTTTACCCCTTTGTTGATGATTGACAAAAAGGGGGAGAAGAATTTGTGTTTTGTGTTTTATATATGCATGTCTTCCTTGTGTTTGCATATATGTTTGGTTGTTTGCTTATTTTAATTGGTATCTAGAACATGCTTTATGTTGAATATTCTATTAGTATCTAGAGCACCATGTTTATATGATGCATGAGTTAAGGGGGAGCTTCTTTGAAGCTTAACTTTAATCCATGCATATATAACTCCATGAGTTTTGTCATCATCAAAAAGGGGGAGATTGTTGGCCCAAAGGCCTTCCACTCTAATTTTGATGATGACTCACTCATGTAGTTATGTTTACTAATAATCTTGTGTTTCTAAGTTTCAGATCATTAGCAGGTTATTAGTTTTGATGATTAGCTTCAACAAGGGTTTTGGAAGCATATCATGGTGATTCCGGTGCCAAAGCTTCAAGATTATACCTTTGCACTTGGAAGATCACGGTTTGGGAGCTAGTCTACTTGAAGATAGAAGATCTACAAGCAAGACTTAGGTATCCTAATTTAGATAGAGTTTTTAGATCCATTTGTAAAGCTTAGTTTAGTTGATATGCTCAAGTGCACAACACACAAGTTTTATGTTTTTGATATTTGGTTTTCATGAATAGTTTGATCAAAACAAGTTTTCATATTCTATATGTATAGTAGATGATTTCTTTCTATACATACATGCGTTAACCTTCAAGATAAACTTATTTTGATATTTCTATTCATGTTTGAAAATCATGTTTGATAAAAATACATGTTTGTTTTTGATTGAATCGGTTTTGGATTTCAAGGCTTGACACCCTTCTATAGTTATTATCATAACTTTTTATTTTTATATTCAAATATATGATTTAACTTTCATCTCAAAGATAACTTTCAGATCTAAATTTCTTATTTAATAACCATTTCCTGATTCTAATTTTAAAGTTGTCAAATATTTTGTTGAAATCTGTTTCTTGTTCTGAAAACAGTTTACAGTTTCTGTTTTGACACCTTTTAGTATTTTATTGATAACTTTTAATTCTGAATTGATATTGATTTGATTTAAGTTGCATTAGAAAGTAGACTTCAATATCTACAACTTCATCCTATATATTTATTTCCAAATTCGAACGTTTTTAGACCTCAAAATGCGTTCCAACCTGACCTATTTTTGCTGTCTGCCAGGTTGGGCCAGTCGACTGGGACAGTCGACTGGGCCAAGCGGCCAGGCGACCGACCAGTCGACCGGACGTGCACAAAACTGTGCACGTCGGCCAGTCGACCGGCCAGTCGACTGTACTGAAACAGGTTTGGTCTCGGGTTGTTACCAGTCGACCGACCAAGTCGACCGGCAGCTGTCAACGGTCAAAAATAGCCGTGAACGGTCGACCGGCCAGTCGACCGACCGCCTGTCAGGCTGACACGTCAGCCTAACGGCTAGTTTTGTATAGGGGCTATATAAACCCCATTGTTTGGAGTTTTTGGTTAAGATTTTTGTGCTAGTTTTTCCAGATCTTTTTCATTGTTTTAAAAGTGTTTTCAAAGAGTTTAAGTGCTAAAAGTGATTCATCTTTATTGTTTTGTGTTTTTGGAAAATCAAAGAAATAGGATTTGGGATATTTGTGTTGATTTTCATTCTATATCTTTTGGCAAGAATTTTTCCAAGTATTTTTCTTTGTTGCTTGTTTCCAAAACACTTAGTTTCCACTTGAGCTATATCTTCTATCCTAAGTTATTAGGATCTTTGTTTTGTGTGGAAAAAGAAAGAGAAAAGAAAGAGAAGTGTTTGAGGTTGTTGTTGTAAACCTCTTTATTGTAAAACACCCTTGTTATTTGTGAATCCCTCTTAGGTAGAGGTGATCGGGTGATTGAGTTTGTTGTGAGCCTCTTCGTAGAGGTTGTGGGTTTGTTGTATTTCGGCTACGGGCCGTATACCTCTTCGGTAGAGGTGTGGATTGTGGTTGTATAGCCTCGGTGGCTTTGTAAGGTTGAGAAAGGAGTTTGGTACTCCTTATAGTGGATTGGGAAATCCTACACGGTGGTGTAGGCGGGATGTAGAGTTGGGTACTCGAACTCGAACAAATATTGGTGTTTGCGTTTGATCCAATTCCTCTCAACTCTATCTCTTTTCATTTGTGCAAGCATCATTTATTTCATACAAGCATTATTATTATTCCATAGCATTCATATATATACCTTGCTGTATTGCCTTGCATTTATTTCTTATTGTTATAACCTTGTATGCTTGGCTTAATTGTTTGTGTGTATATTGCTTGGATTGCTTGAGTGTGTTTGCCTTACTTGTACTCATCCAACAAGAGCTTCACATAGCGCCTCAACCCATATCAAGGGGAATCAAGAGGAGTTAGTCCAGCCTCGCAAGGGGAATTCGGCTACACTTGTTGAATTGTATTAGTTTGTGCAACTCTTGCATTTAGCTTCCGCATCTAGTTTCATTAGTTTGCATTAAGTTTTTCAATTAGCCCTAGATTAGCATTAACACCTATTCACCCCCCCCTCTAGGTGTACTTTCAGAATCTATAGCAGCGAACCTATCTGGCTGAGTCATATGAACCTCCTCACGACCATCATGGAGAACAACGGCCTTTAACTTTAGCTTGTCGCGATCACAGGCTTGAGATTCATGCTTCTTTACCCACGAGCATGATTTTACCTTGATTCCAATGGCTGCAAGCAACTCGACAGTCTCATCAATATCTTCAACCTGTTCAGTATCAACCTAGCTACATGATCCCTACCCAGTGTCACATCCGTAAAGTCTTCACTGATACTGAACCAACTGGAGATGGTGGAGTAGTATCAACCTCCACCCGCTGTGATACTTCCTTGGTCTCTGTCCTCTCCACCTGCTGAGAGACGTTTGACTTCAACACTGAAGTCTCTTCAAACGTGACATGCCAACTCAACACGATCTTCTTATTTTCGTGTCCCATAACCTGTAGCCTTTCATATTCCTTTTGATACCCAAAAACACAAACTTCTTTACTCGCTGATTCACCTTGCCATCTTTGCACTGAGTAGGTCGGACTTCTAAATTTTCGCAGCAAACCATGATCTTGAGCAGCTTTCTCAGACCAAATTTCTAATGAGTTTTACCTCCTATCACAGTCGATCCATTTATGAGATGGCTAGTATACACAATCGCCTCATTTCAAAACGATTTGTCTAATCTTGCATTAGACAAAAACACCGAACCTTTTCCAGCAAGAACGATTTATTTCCTTAGCCAACCCATTTACACCTTCTGTGAAGTGAGTATCAGTACCGGTGTTCTGGCCACTGTAGGCTGTCTAAAAATGACTAACAGACCAGCCATTAAGGAAGCAGAGTCTCAAGCTCTAGACGCGAGAAATCGTGCTCGCGTCTCAGCATTAAGACGCGTTGGCTCTACACCCGCGTCTCAACGTTCAGACGCGTCGGCCCGAAGCCCGCGTCTCAGCATCAAGACGCGTCGGCCCGAAGCCCCGTCTCAGCATCAAGGCGCATCGGCCCGACGCCCACGCCTCAGCATCCAGACGTGAAGGCCCGAAGCCCGCGTCTCAAACTTCAAGGCGCGTTTTGCTCGACTCCCGCGTCTAAACTCTCAAACTTGGCGCGTTTGGCTCAGCGCCCGCGTCTCAGTTGCAACTGCCCTGATTGCGGGGCCAGTCACCGCGCATGTAGCGGGTAGTGGCCCCTCATTCGGGCGTTTTCAGGAGGCACCTTCACCCCCTGAGACCCTATAAATAGCCTTGTTTGCTATGAAGAGGGGAGAGGAGCTTTTGGAGAGATAAAAAGCTTGGGAGAAAATCGGAGTTTGGAGAAGGGAGAGAACTTTGAGAAGATCGAAGCTTGGGAGAATATTGGAGTTTTGAAGAGAGAGAGCTTTGAGATAAGGCATCATCAAAATCGATCGAATCCAGGCAGGAGGATCATCAGAGAGAAGCACGACTCTTCAGCGAGCTTACTGAGTACTAGCCGCTCTTCGCCTACCTCCTCTTTGAGAGTTTTGGTAGACGGAGCTGAGTTACTCTTTCTACCGACTGAAGAGAAGACCCCCGACGGTCCAGGACGGTCATCTGGTCACGGAGACAAGATTCACTCTCCATCGCCACAACGAAGAACCCAGCCTTAAACCAAAGGGAAGATTCAGACATCCTCCCTCCCTTGTAACTGGAAAAGAGGAAGAGTAGTTCTTTTTGGTTGTAATCGTTTCGCTTGAATCAAGGAAATCTTTTACAGCTAAAACCTTTCTCCGACCACCAAACTTTCCGGCCCCGTACAAGAGATGGCGACTCCGCTGGGGACTACTTTCGTTACTGACGAGCGCACTGTGGTGCAAGATGACGTTCTCCGTAAGGGGAAAATGGTCGAATCACTCGTCGTCGAGTTCGACCAGGCGAAGGTTAGAAGAGTTCCCTCTTCTGGCTCCAAGAGCCCAAAGACCCCGCGTCTGCCGCAGGGTCTCAAGTGGACGCCCCCTGAAGCCCAATCTGAGGCTCTGTCGGGTGCTCCTGCTGCCCACTGTGCCAAGTTTGGTTCACAGCGCCGACCCTCCCAGAAGGCCCGCGTAACCTCAGACTCCTCTGCTGCGATCACCCGCGTCGCGCAGAACACACGCGCCAACGCCTCTCTGAAGGCCCGCGTGGTCCCCGCACATCTACTGGTGCGATCGACCGTGTCGCACAGAACGCCCGCGTCAGCGTCTCTCAGGAGACCCGCGTGGCAAAACCCCTGGTCCTACAAACCAGGAAGTTGTTGGCTTCTCTCTTCCTCCACGGCGCAATCGGAATGCCGAGCGTCGACAGAGAAGACGCGCCGCGCAACACTCGTCGGAACCGTTGGTTTTCTGACTGGGGTTGAACGCAGCGTACGATCCGATGCCTTGCCCGCACCTCGTCCAGTGCGAGAGATCCGCGTTTGGCGACCAAACGCGAGACTCCCCAAGTTGGGCCTTCTGGAGACCAACTTGCCCACGCCAAAGCGAAGCTTCTGCGTCTTGTCAAACGCAGGAAGCACGCGCCCATAGGCGTGGGGCCCAGCAGCCACTCTCTCCCAAGTCTCTCTGCTCCAACGCAGCAGACAGCAGCGCGAAAGTCGCGTCTCATATCAACAGAGACGCCAGACGCGCGTGACGCAGCCGCGACGCAACGGCCGCGTTTCTGAACCGGTGTCCAGGCTGAACAGCAAAATGACTGTCTCCCGTCGTCGACGTTGCGAGACCAGTCTCTTTAATCCCCCTCCCACAGATTTGAGGGATTATTTGACAAGGAAAAGAGTGCCAATCAGACCACTTCTCATGCTGCTGTCAACAGCTCATCCAGATGCTCTCTGGATGCCATTGCGAGTCAGGCGTGCACCAGCCGTCTCTAATTAGACAGCTGACCCTGATTCCCCCATCAGCCAAGAGAAGACGCTCCCACAGGAGGAGAACCTTCTCAGATGTTGAATACCCGGAGCTTACTGCAAACTGACTAGCAGAAGCAGGGAAAACAACTAATGGTCAACTTTCAGAGGAATCTGACTCTGAACCGGAGGGGGTGTATCAACACACTCGCACC